>JBBBDQ010000800.1:482500-875000 GCA_037127315.1 Ascarosepion bandense
ATCAAGATTTGTACATTCCTTAGATAAGTTATTCAGCTGCGACTGTATCAGGATGATTTCCTCTGGCCAAATTAGTAGCTTCCCATTTCGGTTCTAGAAGCAGTTTTATACGATGCGAAAAGCGATATATTTTCGGCTTCTCCCAGTAGACACGGTTTTTCTAGGACTTGTCGACGTCGACCAGTTGTTATCAACTTCACTGTTTAAAATATAACAATAACAACTCAAACTCGTATAGCCACAAAAAATGTTTATGGTAAAACAAATTTCACAATTATATAAATAAGTGCAATGCTTGAAATATTTTTTTATTCTGGAAAATTGAAAACAACAATTTCAGAATAAAATTTAATTTAAATCCAATAGGTTTTGATGTTTTGCTAAGTTTTATAGCAGTAAGATAGAATTTTACTTATTTTTCTTCATTTGTATACACATTTTCCTTCCTAATCTCAAGCAGAGACCAAAGGTCAGAAATGGCATCATGACATTTTCTACGGATAATTAAGAAAAACAAAATCAGTTCACTCACATTTGCATAGATAAAGCTCTTTGTAAAGTGTGAGTTGTACTTATGAGTACAATTTTTTGTATTTCTTTCTTGCATAGATTACCAGAAATCCTTTCAACGAATCTATCAGATCCTTTTTCTAATCAGTCCGATTGCTACAACTAAAATTATTCAATTTCTCATGTATCACATCGTTGATATTTCCACTTCAAGGTCTTTGTATTTTGCTATTTTTTAAGATCCATTACAATACATATCAATAAGAATGCACGTTCTGTTCTTGTGGTCTTTGATCAATATTTGGGAAATTAGTTTGGTTATTCTATCTGTGTGTATTGTAAAGTCCTATAAAATTCTTACAGGTCCGATTCTCTATATCCGGGTCTGGGTGTTGTTCATACCAGTTTCTTGCAATTTACTTCCCATAAAAGTTGCATAGTTTACAGTGTATATATTAATCCACTCTCATGTCTAGTTTTATTTTCAGTAAGTGCTAACATTGAAAAACCTGATACAAGATGGTCAGTTGTTTCTGGATATTTATCAGAGAACCTGTATTTGGGGTCAACACAGTTTTCCAGTATACGTGCTTGGTAATCTTTAGTTTGCAAGCATTTGTCCTGTGAAGCAAGAATAAAACCTTCGGTTACAGCTTTTGGGTACATGGTTGGTCCGCATCAGCTTGTTAGCTACGGCCAAAGTATTGACCATGAAATGGCTTGTCTTGCCATCGTATCTGCATTTAATACACTGCGTTTGCTTTCCATTTTAGATTCTTTGCCGTCGCAGTATAATTATTTATTTACTCATCTTCTTCTACTTGAAATTCCCTTATGAATTTGTTGGCCTCCTTTATTACTGAATATATAAGTTTCTTTCATGTTCTTTGACACAGATCATCATCCAGTTTTCTATAGTTTCTCGATATCTTTGAAGAACGATTGTTGTGGCTTTGTAAGACAGTTCTTGTTGAACTAATTCTCTTCCTTCTTTGGATCTGAGCACGTACAGACGATCGATATCAAACTTAGAATTGTGTATGCAGTGGCAAATGAGAAGCTTTCTCATTTTGACATCCATTCGCTTAATGACAGCTGTGGTTCAGTTAAGGATGTTGAAACTATATTGCACCAAAGGGACAGCCAGAGTGTTTAAGGCTGCAGTGTATTTATTATAGTTTATTTGCATAGCTGCAACTGCATGAAATTCCCTTTTGAATTTGTTGGCTTTTTTTATTACTGAATAAACTTTCTTATTTCTTTCATGGTCTTTGACACAGATTATCACCCGGTCTTCTGCGTCTCCTTATTATCATTATGTAGATTGAATAAATAATATTATGATGGAGTCAGACTGAATCGAAATAATCATCTTGGGTAAAGTTATATCGTACGGCAGTGAGAGTTGTGGATAAAATTACTCTATGGAAGGCCTCAGCTTTGAAATTGGTGCAATGTATTTTTGTTCCTTTTCATCTTCATATCAATGATTGAAATTACTTTAAGCTAATGGATTCTTATAGTTTCAACAAAGACACCTTTATATCAGACCAGTGCTACATATTCAAAAACAATGTCGTTTACCAAATGATAAAAGCACCCTATCTTATTTGAAGACTTCCAATAGAATCGACAGATAAAATGGATAGCACATGTAACTAGAATGGAAAATAAGAATAACCAAAAAGTTGACTTTCCACACACCCTCAAAAAAAGCAATAGAACTCCCATCATTATTAGAATTAAAGATAACAGTAGATTTGCTAAGTTTATTTCCTAGAAAAAATAGAAAGATTTTATAAATTTCAATCTAAAGTAACATGAAATATTCAATCGATTAATGCCTAATGTTTGCTCCCTGGAAACGGCTATTTATTACAAATCATTAATGTGTTTTCATTACAAAGATTAAATAAGATAAATAAATGTTTCTTGGTTGGTCAGAAAGAGAAACATAATAAGAAAAAGGGTTTGGAAAACTTTAGCCGCACATGAAATATCGAAGGCAAGACGAACAGACGGAAACAGCGAATAATCTATGTTTTGCTGGGAATTTTTATATGAAATGTATTGCTAGGAACTTTTTAAATAAAAATATATTGTTGGCAGTATTTCTTTTATATAAATATATTGCTGGTACTTGTTTAATATATATAAGTATGAAAGCACCTCTTAATTGCCGATGGTCCGAGATCTACTACAACTCTGGATGTCGCCTCTTTTTGGGTCCTAGTTGTATGTAAAGAAAGTTTAGAAATACATTTTTTAGTGAAGGCGCAGGCCAGTAATGTATTTCTAAACTTTCTTTACATACAACTAGGACCCAAAAAGAGGCGACATCCAGAGTTGTAGTAGATCTCGGACCATCGGCAATTAAGAGGTGCTTTCATACTTCTAAAAATTTACCAAGTAGAGCTCTTACTGCCGGATGTAGTTTATCATGACGATAAACTACAAAATCAAGTTGAAACTACAAAGTCAATTTGAAAATTTCATCATGGTCGACTTGTAGGGCAAGTGACCTCGATGTTTTCTGTGCCGTTAGAAAGGGCATGAAAATCATACCACGCATTAACTGAAACTTGGTGTTTGAAATTAATCAGCCGGAGCTGTTCGAAACCTGGCGATTGCTGTACTAGTACGCAGTAGCAAGTCATCGTGACCGAGTATTTCAGCGTACATAACTTGTTCAAACAGTTGATCATGCCAGGTTATTCGCCCCCTTCAAAGAAGTGTAACCAAGATCGTTCCAGTATAAACCATATTTGGGAGTCCCTGGGCGTTGAACGAACACAAATATGCCTGATCAGGAGTCTGCAACAGGGATTGTCTAGCTACTATAACAGATGGGTATGCGATGAAAACGAGCAGCAGACCATTATACACAGCAGACATCTGTCACTTTAGTCACAGATTTACTTTCCACTGTTTTATTTAACGACCAATGATGTCGGAATGCCGGTCAAATGATAGCCTGTCAAATGGTAGCTTATCAAATGATAGCACAAGTCTTTAAATGAAGAACGTAAGAATTTAACTTTACATTTTATTCACTTCAAATCTTTATCAGTTATTCTTGGAACAGTGCATTGTGCAAGCAGAAAGATGCCCTCATCTAAAACGTGACCCCATTTATTCTCGACCTGCGGTGTGTGTGAGACTGCTTAACTTCTCTTTGGAGTGGATGTCTATATAACTGCCTTTGTCACGATTCACGTTTGAATTATTTTGATAAAGAGGTTCAAGCCGTAAGTTTTTCTGAGAAATCTCAAGTTCTTAAACTCTTTCTGCAGAAAGGCCCCTTATCGGATGCCGCTAATAGGTTACGTGATTTTTTTCATTCGGAAGATCATTTGGCGTTAATAGTCTGTATACGACAAAGAAGAAACAAATAATTGATTCTTTTAAGAAGACATTCGGAAAATTCACGACCTAAGTTAAAAAAAAAAAGAAAGAAAGAAATCGCACACTGAAGTTGACAATATATACGGTAAGAAATAATCAGTTGGCAAATCATTTTTCTTAAAGTACATATTTTATGTAATTACCCTAGACTGATTAACACCTAAGACAACAAATTTTAGACTATCCTACTAATTAACCCATAAGTAGGTTATATCACAGACTACAGCGAGAAGAGTCGAATCAAAGAATTTTGCCTGGAAGCCACCACTTCTACTCTTACAGCTTCTTTTCTCGCACTACTTTCCCGTGGAACTCCTTTCCGTATAATTGCTTCCCTGATAGCTTCAATATCCAAGAGTTTAAATGCAACGTCAATTGTCATCTCTAAACCTTTTGACACCCATCCTTTTCTTATCTTTTCTTCAACACCCGCTGTATCTTGTTCTCCCTTTTTGCTCTACTCTCACGCAACTCTCTTCACACCAGCATTCCCATATTCTCTTATTGATTCTCTGACACTCTTTGCAAGCAGGTTTCTCTTTCTTTTAACTCTCCTCCTATGTAACCCTTCACTCTCCTCTTATGTATCTCCCAGCGCACCAGTGTCAGTACTGACTTTCAAGGAGTGATACGATTAAAAAAACAAAGCAAACAGAGGAGACTAGGCCGGGGTTTATTCTCAGAACAACAATCACTAAACTACCTGCAAAAATATTAAGCTAATGAAAATCACAAAATATCAATACTCGGGATTCTTGACAAAATCCAACAGAGAATCTGTAATGTGATCGATACCGACTTGGCAGCCCGGCTGCAGTCGCTGTCTCACCGGCGTGACGTGGCTTCCCTGCGCCTCTTCTATAAATACTTTTACGGCTTCTGCTCTAATGAACTTAGATCACTAAGTGCCCCCTAGGTATGAATTTACACGAGCTACTAGACTAGCAACTAGGTCCCACCCTTTTAAGGTAAAACCGATAAAATGTAACCACAATTCTCCTCTAAAAGCTTCTTTTTACGCACTTCCCACATGTGGAATTCCCTTCCATATACTTGCTTCAATCTCCAGGAATTTAAATGTAAGGTCAATAGACATCTCCTATCACACTAACTTGCATCCATTCCCTCAAGCTCTTTTTTAATCTACTCGACTCTCATTCTCGGTATTCTCATCCGTCTATTACCCACCCCCTGACATTTCCTATAACTAACCCCTCTTTCTCATCACTTTCCCCTATGTAACCCCCCTGCGCAACAGTGGCAGTAGAATGCCTTGCTTGGGGTGAGATGGTTAAAAAATATTCCATAGAGACAACTAATAAATCCCCGTAAATATAATCTAAACTTATTTATAAATAGAACTTTGTCTGTGTGTGTGTGTGTGTGTCTGTTACCTATAGACTCCGAAACGGCTGAACCGATTTTCTTGAAAATTTGCACAGTTGTACTATAAGCGTCTGCGAGTGTTCTTAGCTAGGTTTTATGTCGAGGTAACCCCGATGAATATCGAAAATCGATAATCGAAAAAATCGGGTAATAGAAGGAGTGGTTCGATTGTAATCAAATTTGGTACACTCATAGAAAAAGACATAAGAAACGATATTCACAAGTTTCAAGGTTGCAATTCTTACAATAGTGCAGAAAATTGATAATATATATATATATATATATATATAAAAGGCAAGATGTTTGTGTGTGTGTCTGTTTATCTGCCTGTATGTCTGTATTTTTTCAGTCCTTTTATTTTAGTTTTTGCTTCGAGTTTGGCTCTAAGTAGGTATAGTTGTAGTTCTTAGTCTCAGCCATCATACCATTTACTCAGAGGACTTATTTAGCCTTCAAAATTCAGTTTACGACGAAAAAAACTTTTGCTATCGATACCAGGAAATCAAAATTTGACTTACTTCCATTCATTTTTCTTTCAGTGTACGGTTTCGCTTTAACTGGAAACAATTATTACTTTTTAGTCTTTCATGCCAACATCCAAAGACTCTGAGCTCCAGGACCATGGATTAGTTTTAAAGCTTTCATTATACCCGACCAACGCCTGGCTATACTGCTAGTCTATAAATATTCTTACTTTATGTGCCGTGCCTTTTCAGACTACTGGCGATCATGGCTCTCCAACAATTCCTGGCAGTTGTATCATTTAATAATTTTTTGTGTTTTTGTTATTTCTCCCAAACAATGCATTGTATCTCTCTGTGTCTCTTGCTTTCAACCTATCCTGTGAGTATTAAAATTTCTAAGCCCTCTTTCCTCATCATGTAACCTAACAATTTCAGCGTCCTTCTGTACAACCATATGTCTGTTGCTTAAAGTGTTTTCTGCATCCGTGAGGAGATTGTCCAGTATTCACTGCTAGAGAGAAGAACGGAGACGACATAATAGAATTAGTATCCTTTTCTTTGTTTCGAATGAAACTCTTTCTGTTTTTATAAGACTTTCCATAATTTGTGGAAGACAACATTCTGCTATTCGAATTAGAACGTCACACTTTTTGAAGTCTGATAAAACACTTTCCAAATACTGAAATTATGTTACTTATTTGATTTTTGTATCACCAATGTATGATTTGCATGCTAAGCTCTTCTTTTGCTAACAACCATGCATTTCATCTTCTTGTAATTGAAGCTTAATCCTTTCTTATCGCTTTCCTTCACTAAATACTGCAGTAAAGAAATATTGACAAACCCAGAATTCAAAACACGTTTCTAGTGTATCTGAGAACGTATTTCTAAGAGAAATAAAAGGGATATATATATAGATTGTGGATGGTCTGTTATAGGTGTTATATAGTTATATATATATATTAGATGTTTGAGATTAGAGGCATATGAATAACTATGGGTTGTTTCATGCAGAAACATAAATATTTTGAACGCTATTTATGAATTCTACTGCAGATATTTTATCCAGTTTACACACGAGTCTAAAAAGATGAAGTTATTTCAGTTTATACACGAATGAAAAAAGATAAAACTGCTTCAGTTTGAACATGATTAAAAAAAGAGATAAATATTTTCGGTTTGCACACGAGTGAAAAATGTTAAATAGTTTCGGTTTACAGATGAGTCAAAAAAGAAATAGTTTCGGTTTACACATGAGTCAAAAAAGATAGAAATAGTTTTGTTTAAGATATGAGACAACAAAGATAGAAATAGTTTCGGTTTACACATGAGTCAAAAAAGATAGAAATAGTTTTGGTTTACATATGAGTTAAAAAAGATAGAATTAGTTTTGGTTTACATACGAGCAAAAAAGATAGAAATAGTTTCGGTTTACACATGAGTAAAAAAAGATAGAAATAATTTCGGTTTACATATGAGTTAAAAAGATAGAATTAGTTTTGGTTTACATATGAGCAAAAAAGATAGAAATAGTTTCGGTTTACACATGAGTCAAAAAAGATAGAATTAGTTACACAGGAGTCAAAAAATATAATAGTTTCGGTTTACACATGTTTAAAAAAAATAGAAATAGTTTTAGTTTACACACAAGTAAAAAAAAATAGAAATAGTTTCGAGTCAAAAAAGATAAAATCATTTCGGTTTACACACAAGTCAAAAAAGATAAAATCGTTTCGGTTTATATGAATGCAGAAAGAAATACATACGCATCATTACACTGAAATGTTACTTTAAGTTGTTTCACCTCACGCAAGGCGATAAAGCCGCTAACACACAACGGGTTACAGAGAATGAAAGAAAATAAGAAATTTTTAGCAAATAGAAATGAGAATAAAAGAATATGATTTAATTTGCCTTTAAATTTCTAAATATAATGTTGTTAGCAAGCTAATCTCATAAACGTTGTTTATTGGTTGTTTGATTTATTGTGTTTAGCGTCATATCAACACCTCTATAGGTTATTTAATGCAAAAATCTAAATATTTTGAACCCAATTTTATGTCTTCAACTAAATATATTTTGAATGCAATTCTATTGCTTCAACTACTCATAAAATGTATTGATTGTCATTTTCTCTCTAACATTGTGTTGTTTGTATTTTACTATATACAGTGTGCCATGAGTAAGCAGTCACCATTTTGTGGTTTTAAATTTGTATCTTCATGTTGTTGTTCGTTTTTGTCAATCACACGGCATAGTAGTGTCAGTTGGGCACCGTTGGTGAGAAAATGAGCACCATGACGCAATTCGCTCCGCCAGAAATTTTGAAACAGCAAACTGTACAATTTGGGATTTCTAGCTGAAGCTCCGGTATGAACATGTGTTATGGTGCCCTTCTACGAGGAATGAACTCTTCCTTTTACTATATAATAATCGGCTGACAGCAGTTAAGTGCGGTGGTTAAAGGCAGCTACTAGTCAGGCAACAAGCAGCGTAACTGTACCGTCCGGACTTACTTATTTCTAGTTAATTATTACTAACACTTACCTTACGTTATACCGATACACTAATTTGAACCTACCTCCGGTGTTCCGCGTCTTACTTCCGACACAAACTGGTCACTACAACTTTGCGGTGAAGTTTCGCCACAACAACTCCACAACAAATTAGTGACGAATATTTGCTTTAAGATTTGACATAAAAAATTGACGACGAAGATCTACAACAGTTTGGCGACGAAGATGCACAACATGTCAGGGCGGTTGGGTGTCAATCTGAAGACAGGACAAAAGATTCGGAAAATGTTGAAGTAGTCTAACTGTTATTAAAGTGATACTGCAGCTCGGAAAAATTACTCTTTTTTGGCAAAGGCCTCAGACTCAACATGGAGTTGAACATGGAGCAACAGGACTCTGTACCATACAACACAAGTAGGAGAATGCAGTCATGGCTGTCTGAAAATTTCTGCAACACCACCACCCACTTACATCATGCTACATAAGTCCCCAGTTTGCAACCCCCTTGATTATTATGTGTGGGGCACATTTGAGCGAGAAATTATCAAAACCCCAAAGATTAACTGAAGGTTAGGATTATGGCAACATCAGTCAGTCAGTCAGTCAGTTAAGTACCATACGTGATAAACGCTTCAGCGATCATGTCTCGAAAGAGACATGACTGACTGGGCAGAATATTATCCCCGCAGTAGATTGCCATTACTTTCTGCGATAGACTAGTTGTCAACCGAGTCTATAGAACCCAATCTGTCCAGTTATTTAACCAATAACTGGAGGGAAGAGGCGGGTTAATACCTTTCCTATGGGTATTTGTACGTAAGTGAAAGCAACAAACTCAAGTGGAATTCGAACTCGCCCCCCTCTGATTTCTCGTTCTTAGCCAATATCCACTGCACCACAACGCAAATCCTACAGCAACATATACTATATTAAACAAGAAGACCTTTCAGAAGAGATGTAGGAGGTTACGAAGTCGTTTGGAGGCCGTGGTTGAAGTTAATAGGGATTTTATTGAATAAAATTACTCTGTAGTATTTCAATATATCCTGTGTGTAATTCTCGTAAATACATCTGTTAAAATGAGATACCAATGCTATTTTCATTTCTGCTTGATTGAGACGACAATTTATCGAATGCAAAGTATTAATGGTAAGTTTTGCTATAATATCTACTTTTATACTTTCATAGTGCTCTGGTTTTGTTTGGAGGTTCACTGTTTGCCCACAGCTGAGATCTAAATAGGGTCTATAGCCCCGGATATATTATGGGCTTACGGCCATATCACGTTGAATACACCGGTTCTCGCTCGATCACCGAAGTTAAGCAACGTTGAGCCTGGTCAGTACTTAGATGGGTGACCGCTTGGGAATACCAGGTGAGGTAAGTAACGGATGTGCGTTGTGGTGCAGGGGATATCGGCTCAGAAAGAGAAATCGGTGAGCCGAGTTCAAATTCCAGTTGTAATACACTGCATTCACTTAAACACGTGGGAAAGTTATTAATCCATCACTTGTCTCCAGTTATGGGTTAAATAACAGGGTAGGACTTGGGGACCCTGCCCTTAAAAACAAATCCCAATAAATCTTGTTACTCGAAAAGAAAAAATATTACTAGATATAAAACCTATATAAAAAACAACAATAAATATTTGAAAGAAAAGAGTATTACCAGCAATAAATAAATAAAATTTAGTCGGCAAATAATGACCCACCGAGGTTGATATGCCATAAAACAAAAACAACCAACCAACCGCATATATTATAAGTTGAGTGAAATAATGAGTCTGTTGATACTGGTTGGCCTACACTTCTGAATTTGTCCCAAGTTATTCTATGGTTTCAATAAATAACTAATTTTACCACCCGTGACCATTTTAATCATAATGAGACAGTGGGGTCTATGATGATGACATAGGTAGTCATATTTGAGGTAAGAATGATCTTGAAAAGAATACAATATTCTGTATTGATATTTTTTAATAAGTAGGACCAAGGATAAACCTTTCCAAAACAGAAACTTTCATCTGGAATTGGAATGAAAGCAGTGATGGCTGTTACTCTAAATCCATGTTCATAATTATGAATGTGACATTAATTAACACTAAACACTTCAAATACCTTTGTATATGGGTAACTTATAAATAATTTAGTTTCGAAGATAAGGAATTTGAAAATAGAAAAAGCTGCACTTTTGCCTAACATCAGAAATTCCTTCTTCTTTTTCTTCTTCTTCTATGTGCCCTGTCCTTTCAGGAAAGTAGGCGATCATGGCCTTTCACGTCTCCCTATTCCTGGTGGCTCTTAGCACGCTTTCTTCTGTAACATCTCGCAACCCCCGTTTTGTCATCCACCCACTCGGACCCTTCAAGTATGTTATCCACTGCTTTCTTCTGTCTTTTTCCCGCTATCTGGACTGTTAGGGTTAGGGTTAGGGTTTAAAAAACAAACAGGCGTCGCCTAATAATTATGGCCGGTAGTGTACCTGTGCAACACCTCTGCTGTTTAAGGTAATATATTACACTCTGACAATGCTGGAAAAGAAGTGGCTGCCGAACGGGTTAAACGCCCATTAGATACTCTACACTTATCACCTTGTACCAGACTAGGCAAATAGTAGGAGCTATCATGTGAGATTGATTGTTAGGAAGAGTGGAATAGTCATTGTATGAAACAAAATCAAATTCAATTTAAAAGGCCACTTTACTTATTTTTATTTCGCAACCGAATTTCTCGGTGCAGTATGCAATGAAGATGGATGTCATTCAGCGGCCATTAAAGAAATTCCAGCGGGATTACAGCTGTCATTAATTGTCATTACTTACCTTCTTTCGAGTTGATGCCAGGGAAATGTCGATATAATTATTTTGTTTATGTTTTGACAACTTGTTGTGCAGGATTTTTTTTGTGTTTGTTGTTTTCCTAATGTAATTGTATGAAATGGCATAAGAACAACTTAACTTTCGAAAGAAACGCTTTAACAAACGCACAAAAAGTTCAACGATACTGAGCTCATCGATGTTAAAATTTTACATTTCCCTATCTCACGGCGCTACTATTTAAAAAAAGGAAAACTAGAGAGAGGATGCTTGAATGTACAATAGAAAGGCAGTTATTTGTATTTGCGTAATATATATATATATATATATATATATATATATATATATATTACGTAGCCCGTAGCTCAGATGTAGAATCGCCGACTTACGCCAATTCGTTCGGGTTTCAATCCGGGGTAAAAAGCAACCGGCTAGCTAACCGTACTGATGAGCTGTGATACAGCGAAACAGATCTGTCTGCACACACACACACACACACACACACACACATATATAATAGGGAAATGTGTATATATATATATATATATATATATATATATATATACATATATAGTAGGTTTAGAGAGGTATCTTTTGAAAGTAGTTACCAGTTCTGCTATTTACGTCGTTACTCTTCAGTAAGGAATTAAGTTCTCACGGTGACTAGCGTGTGTATACATTGCATATATATAACGCGCTAAAATTTCTCCTCTCCTATGGCTTAGGGAGTAAGGTCTCGGTCAAGTTTCTATGCCGGCTGAAAGTAAGTGGATGTCTCAAGCAACACTAATTAAACAGGCTTGTATGTGGATGACTTATAAGAATATATATATATATATATATATATATATATACATATATATATATATATATATATATAGTAGGTTAATTTATATATATATACACATATATAATATGTGTGTTTTTAGGCAGCAAATCTTCTTTTAAACTTGTTAGATTAAATAAATTGCAAACAATATGTTTGCTTATTTTTAATCAAATCCGTTCATAATCTTTAGCGTATTACAATCAAGAGATGTAGTTATTTGTGCATGTGGTGGCAATAGAAGAGTTTGATATGTTTAGGGTCTTTTGTAGAATTACCTTATTTTGTTTGATGTGTATTGTGGGTTTTGAAATATCATTAATAATTAATAATAATAAATAATAGAATTAATAATGACTTCCCTAACCACATTGTAAATGAAGGAATAAGACGATATTTGCATAAATATAATAAAGCCTAATTAGAAAATATGAGAAAATACAAAAGAAAATCTACAAGAGTTATCTCTATCGTTCAATACAACATGTTTAAAATATATATATATATATATATATATATATATATAATGACTGGCCTTTCGTATTCAGTGATACACGTCTACCAGGGCGACTAGCTAATCTCTATTGCAGACAACTGCTCAGGCATACTTCTGTTTGTTCAATAACCACAGAGCCCACCTGTGGTTTGCACTCCAACTATGCTTACCGGACGTTCAAGTCCTCAGACACAATGAATTGTGACTTTGAGCTCGAACAATCATCGATAGTTTCTCAAATTCAATTTCACTCACAAAGCTTGGATCAATCAGTGGTATGCTTTCCATAAACTTTCCAAAAGCATTCTATATCACTTGGCTTTCGCAACTGAAGCTCCATTATGAGCATTTTAGAGCGTTTGGGTGTTAATCTGAGGATTACACAGGGTATAATGCGGATTTAGATAGTCAGTCAGTAAAGTGCTATACGTGATACACGCTTAGGTAATCATTTTTAGATGTGCATTGTGGTGCAATAGATAACTGAAATTAGAAATCTGCGAACCGTGTTCGAATTTCAGTTGAATTCTACACATTCGCTTACGCGCAAATACCCTTGGGAAAGGTAGTAATTCGTCTCTTCTCCCTCAAGATGTGGGTTCAGAACAGAATGAATCGTATATTCTTGGTTGTCTACTGAAGAAAGAAATAGCAAACTACTGCGGGAAAATCTTCTGCCGGTTCAGTTATATTTTTTTTGAGACATGATCACCCAAGCGTGTATCAAGTATGTCGCTTAACTGACTAACTCATGATGCTTACGAAAGTCAGTCAGTCATTTAAGTGCCATACGTAATACATGCTTTTGGGCGATCATGTCTCGAAAGAGACATGACTGACTTGTCAGAAGACTATCCCGGGGTGGCCTGCCATTTCTTTCTGCAGTAGACTGGTTGCCAGCCAAGGCTATAGAACCCAATCTGTCCTCTTATTTAACCCATAACTGGAGGAAATAGACGGATTAATACATTTCCAAGGGGTATTTGTGCGTAAGTTAATGCAAGGAATTCAAGTGGAATTCGAACTCGGCACCCTGATTTGTCGTTCCGAGTCGATATCCACTGCATCACAACACCGCAGCTCAAAAAACACACTATGATCGTTCTCATAAGACATGAACATCTGAAATCTTTTTTTATGAGGGCTTCATAAACAACACGGACGCCTACATCAAGTATTCTGAAGAGTTAGGACTGCCCTGGGCCAAAAGGGTCGCTGCTGGAAGATCCTATAGGTGGCAATAATATTCGAAACAAAATAGAAAACCCAATCATGGCTGTCAGACAATTTCTACGACCGCATCACTCTTTACATCTGGCCACCAAACTCTCCAGGCCACAATCCACTTGATTATTATGCGTGGGGAACAGTTGAGCGAGAGAAAAACAAATTTCTTGTAACATCAAAGATTAACTAAAGGCAAAGCTTATAACAGCGTTCATCAAGTTAAACAAGTAGACCTCCCAGAAGATGTATTATTCAGTGAGTGATGTTGATGGGATTTCGTCTGTTACACTTGTTCTACCCATACATACACCTTTCGTTGACTCAATGTGCATACTCCATACTGCACCAACATCCGGCCACAGATTTCCGTATTTTTACTTCCTTCACGCACAGAAGTCGCATTACTGTTGACGCAATCACTAAGTGGGGTGTCTATACGTCTGAACCTGTTGCTCCCTGCCACTCGACGGAACGATTGAATGCTACGCGTTGTTATCTACCTAGTATTCCATTAGCGGTGAGATTCAGCCAGTTAAGTGTCATACGTGATACTCGCTTGGGCGATCATGTCTCGAAAAAGACATGACTGACTGAGCAGAAGATTATCCCGCCGTAATTTGCCATTACTTTCTGCAGTAGACTGGTTGCAAGTCAAGGCTATAGAACCCAATCTGCCCTGTTATTTAACCTATAACTGGAAAAAAGAAACGGATAAATCTCTTTTCCAAAGTTATTTGCCCGTAAGTGAATACAATGAATTCAACTGGAATTCGAGTGCTGAGATTAGCGGTTTCTAAAAAGGAATTATGTCTACGGCTATATCGTGTTGAATACACCGACCGATCACCGAAGTTAAGCAACATCGAGCCTGGTCAGTACTTAAATGGGCTGTAAACGTAAGGACCAAGAATGGTCTACCGGTCCTCCAGGTTTGAGGGTTAGGTGCAGGGTTCACAACCCTGCTCCGTAAAAAACAGTTTGTTACAGAAACAGCCACAAAAGTTGCTGCCCTCTACACCATCCGGGTGTGATGGATAAATGATGATGATAAAGGAACTATTGTGTATTTATTGATTAAATAGTTATCGTTACCCGTAGGTTGAAATGTTTAAACCTCTTTTAAAACTTTTTTCCTGAAAAATAAATTATTTAAATTTAAAAACTCTTATCGCTCTTTCTAGTATTAATGAAGTCTACTTTATAAACTTTTTCTTTAAGGTGTTAACTGACCTGTGGTTTTATATAAAAAGACATTGTTACTTTTATACGAAGCAACTCTGCTAACTGAAAAAAAACAAACAAAGGAGGATTTTCTATGCTCAAAACCTTGATCCTCCTAATAGAATTACTTTTGGAATTCAAAAGACTTCAGTTTTAAGTAAGAAGTTAGATTCAATTGTGCCATAATCATTGACATATGTTCATGCAAAATGATGAAAACACTGCCTTCAGATATGTCCAACTCTTCTGCTATCTCATGCAACTTTAATTTACGATTGGCCAAACAAGTTTGTGGATGTTTTGGTGTTTTCCGGAATAACTGCAGAATTTTGGGAGATCAGAATGTTCCGCATCATTTGTGTCTGTACGACCGCATTTAATGTCAGCATGCCATTTCTTAGCTCTTGCTTCCAGCGGAACAGAGTCCGAATAACACTTATAAAGCCATTGCTTTGCTTGAACAGTATTTTTTTTATTACATAGTAATGTTTTATCAACACGCGAAATTCAGATTTTTCCATTGTTTTAAAAATTTGCAACAGTAGCTTCATTTGAATAACTGTAATTTGTAATAATCCAATTGGGCCCAAATTTTGTAACGTGTCATTTGAAGTTTAGTACTTCATAAAAATCATATGGATTTTTATTAGTGGCGCCATGTATATGTCAGGCCCGGGGCTTCTTGAGTTATGTGTTACTTAGTCAAAAATTTTCGGCTTAGTCAGTTATTCGTAAACTTAATGCAAACTTTCACGTGCAGAGTAATGTATTTTTCTTTGCACAACAATCTTTTTGGTCATTTTTATAAAATAGTTTAGTATTTTTTTTTATTGTTGACATTGGTGAGTTTGTGGAATCTTTCATCTTCCTTTAGTTTTTTTTTTTGTGGGAGCGATTCTTACTAATAACTCTTATCAGTTTTCGTTCTGGAGCTCTAGACGATTTTTTTTTTTACTTTATTCTTCATCTTGATAAAGAATTTACAGTCCCTGCAGACGTGAACTTCTTAATTACAGATAGTACTGATAGACTGGAATTTTGCAGTTGTTTGCAAAAGCCATCAAATGACAGACCACACTTCTGATAATCAGATTGTATATTTTTTGGTATAGTTTGCGCATACATAGGTTAATCAATAAATTCAGTATTCTGCGATTTTAGAAGCGTTTATTTTAAAAAAATATACACTTATTTTTCGACTTAAACTCATTAATTGTAAATCCAATTAATTCAGCTGCGGAGAATTTTAACAAAGATCAATCATTATATCATGAAAGTTTCCGGTCATTCTATCTATCTATCTATCTATCTATCTATCTATCTATCTATCCCAATGTATATATATATATATATATATATATATATGTGTGTGTGTGTGTGTGTGTGTGTGTGTGTGTGTGTATATATATATTTATAAAATATATATATATATATATATATATATATATATATATATATATATTGTTTGGGTGGATTAGGATTTTTAGTATGCTAGTTTGATATACTATGGAATTTGTAAGGCATTTATTTTGAAGAGAACATGCGTTAGGATTTATGACAATTGCAAGAATTAGTGTTATTTTTGTTATTCGTAATAAGTTCGTTATGAATAATTTCATTTTGCTGTTTTAGGATTTTGTTGTTTTTTTTTATTATCATATCAAGATTATCAGTGCAGTTGTAGTACATATTTATTTAGGTTAAGAAATTTATTTCCTCACTTGATATTAAAAAAATTGTTAAATGGTGATGTGTACGAAATTATTTTCTTATTTCGATTATGTTTGGTATTATTATTATCATTTTGCTTATAATATTTAATATTATTACATTTATAGCCGCTTATCTTTAGGGATGTGATACATTAATAGCTGTGTTTATAGAAAATGTTTTTAGTTGAGGAATTGTTTTTTCATTCTGTGTTCAACTGAATGTGCTATGTTTTTAGAATAGACAGCAGGTGAATAGATTTAAAATGTATGTAGACAGAGCTAGGATTATTTTTTTATGTAGGGTGAGTAAGCAATTTAACTGAATCTAGGGTAAAGTCTAAATGTTTACTTCTTATATTGGTTTGTATTATTAATTTAAGATTAAAGTTCTTCATTATACTATGTATTTATTTACGAATTCTATCTACTTTATAGTTAGTAGAATTATAGATGATCATGAGATCATCTTTCAGTATACAACCTAATATCTGCTGCATCAACATCACGATGAGATTGTACAAAGTGAGTTTGTACGAAATAAATACACTAACAAGATCTGATGATTCTGCAGAAACCATTGTAAATGTTAAATAGATCCTTGGAATTAGATTTTGTTCATTGTTATGGATGAGAACTGATTGTTTAGTTCAAAATATTATTCCTTTCCTGAATAGTGAGGTCCGAAAATACCATAACAAAATCCATGTTTAAGGTAAAATAAAGTCCTTCGAGATAGAAGGGTAGTAATCAAATTGAATGTCAAATTGAATAAATGAACATATAGATTTGTTGTTAATATGTTTGAACCAGTTGATGATGTCGGTGGTATTATTCCATTAGGTTAGTACAAAAATGTGTTTGATTTGCAGGTTGATTCTTTCAAGAATTTTTTACTACTTCTATCAATTTCTGGTTTAATCAGATTGATAATTGTAGTCGGGTTTGCTTTCTTTGATAGTAATGTATGATTCAATAGGGTTGAGTTTGCTGACTCTGTCGCTAATTTTTAAATTGTTGGTTATAATATTACTAGTAAGTTTAATATTATCTACTATATTATTAATGCTAATGTTAACCTTTGGTAAGGAGTTTTGGAAAATAAGGAATTGTAGTAATGTGGTGTAGTTTCATAGTAATTACGTTTTGTTAGAATGTAAAAAGATTTTGTTAGATGTGTTAATTTCTTTAACAATAGAGTCAAGTTGTTTCTGGAAATTGTTTTTGTGCGCGTGAGATTTAATACTGTTAATGGTTTGAAACAAATTATATTCAACCTGCAATAATTTATCAATTAGAGTTGCAGCTTTCAAGTTTTTCATTCCTCAATAATTATACTCAGACGAAAGATTATTGTTGTGAAGGAAGAAATAAGATTTCCATCTAATCTTTCTAATTATTCTCAAAATGTTTCCTAATTGCTCTTTTTTTATATAAATTATATCGCCCCAAGCAAGGCATTTTACTGCCACTGTGTTGCAGGGGGTTTCATAGGAGGAAAGGTATGAAAAAGAGTGACAGGTTATAGGGGGTATCAGGAAGTGGGTAACATGAGAATCGAGTGAACGGAGAAAGGAGCATGAGAGAGAGATGATGCACGTTAATGAGATAGGAGATGACTATTGGCTTTGTATTTAAGTTCTTGGAGATTATAGCTGTCGGGAAAGCAAGTAAATGGAAGGGAATTCCACAGGCGGGAAGTGCGAGAAAAGAAGCTGAGGGAGTAGAATTTGCGTTTATAATTTATTGGTTTCACAGTAAAATGGAGGCACCTAGTTGCTAATCTTCTGGCTCGAGTAAATTTATATATAGGGGACACCAGTGAGCTAAGTTCATCGTAGCAGAAGCTGTGAAAGTATTATTTATAAAATCTATCTCTTTTGGTTAATTACACATGCCTTAAAAGTTAACCTATTTTAAGTGGTACTTTGTTAGATATATTTTGGTATATGAGGTATGTTTTTCACTAATAAATATCTATTATCTTGTACTTACGTTTCTAAAAATCTCACTTCTGCTTATTTCATCTACTAGCAGTATAGCCCGGCGTTGCTCGGGTGTAATGAAAGCTTTAAAACTAATCCATGGTCCCGGAGCTCAAACTCTTTGGACGTTGGCACGAAAGACTAAAAAGCAATATCGGGGGTATCGATTTCTGATATCAGGGAAAATGAGTCGTCTGAGAAGATCTACTAATGTTTAAGTCTAAAAACTATCATTTTACCAAGTTAGAGCAGATTCTGCAAGAGCCACGATAAAAGGGCTGAAATCCAGATCTTGATCAGACATGTTTGGATATCGGGGTATCGAGTTCCAATATCGGGGAGAAATTGGAAAAAAAATACGTCCCCCATGACCTCGCCAGAAGCCTAAAGAATATTTCTGTGAAGTTTGGTAAGAATCGGATGAAAATTGTGGATTTGTATAAAGGACACACAGACAGATAAACAAACACACACACATACATCTTGTCTTATATATATATAATCGATTATCTGCACTATTGTAAGAACTGCCACTTTGAAACTTCTGAATATCGTTTCTTATGTCTTTGTCTATGAGTGTATTAAATTTGATTAAAATCGGACCACTCCTTCTATAACCCAATTTTTTCGATTGTCGATTATCGATTTTTATCGGGGGTACCTCAACACAAAACCTAGCTAAGAACATTCGCAGACGCTCATAGTACAACTGCGAAAATTGGTTCAGCCGTTTCGGAGTCTATAGGTAACGGACATACAAACAGACAGACAGACACACACATAGACACGCACACACAGACTAAGTTTCATTTATAAATAAGTTTAGATTTGTTATTTTTCTTTATATCAACAAAAACTTTCCAGGAAATGTTTAATTTTTTATTCTTCTTCTCGTTTATTTTTTTATTCTTTCCAACTTTTGCTTTTTATACATCAGCTACCGTCTTATTCCTTTCCGTTTTAAACTTTTGACATGTCTAGTTTTCTATGTATACTTATTGAGACATAAAATTATATGATGCCTGCACATACGATTTTTAAAAAATGTAGTAACTTCCACCCCACTATATTCATCTAATATGATGAACTTTATATTTTTAGTTTAGTTCTATTTTTTAAATTTCTTTATCTATCTATCTATCTATCTATCTATCTATCTATCTATCTATCTATCTATCTATCTATCTATCTATCTATCCTCTACTTTTGCATTGAGCACTTTTTAAAAGTAAATATCTAACTGTGAAATATATTTCCATTATTATACTTAAATTATATATATATTTGTATTTTATAAATTATACTTCACATGTAGAAACTACAATCGACTAAAAAATTGTAAATTTTGTTTTGGCATTGAAAGAACAATGTTTCATCTCATTCATTGCTGTATTTTTTTATTGAGCGCTGGTTTAAATTAATGTTTTGAACGTCGCAAATATCTTTTTCGTTCCACATATATATATATATATATATATTTTAAATATATTTGGACAGTTTTTTTAATCTTTTATTTCGACCTATCCGGTATTTATTTGAAATATTTATATATATATTATCACCACTGGACATTCAGTTTTGTTTTGTTTTTGTTTTTGTTTTTTGTTTTTTGTGGACGAATTTGTTCAAGAAATTTTTCCTTCTTCTTCTGTGCAACAAATACAAAACATTTTGCATTCTAACAACGTAGCAAGTAAAGATGAGGACACAAACCGAGGCCTGATCAACTTTGGCTTGGTCAACCTGGAGAGAAGATATGATATTTGTAAAGGACCGAAACAGTCAATGAACCGGGGTAACATCACTGATATATATATATATATATATATATATATATATATATATATATATATATGCAAATTTTAAGGTTCCTAAGGTTCCTTAAAAATGGGAAACTACTGAACTGTAAAGTTGAATTAACCGTTTTATGTCCAAAATACTTTTTGTTAAAATTAAATAATTATAATTTATTGTTTTACTTGTGCTCCAATATAACATACAAATTTTAATTTATTTTACTAAAATAAATAGCCCACAAAATACTGCTTGCTTTTCTTAACTACAATATGACTTAGTTTGCTATAATTAATTAATTCTAATTCTAACCTAAATATTCCAGCTCCTTTTCTTATAAAGTAGTACAAAATCTAAAAAGATTTTAAAAATTCAATTGATTGCGATGTTTCATTTATAACTTATGCTCCAATATTACTTAAAAATTACAAATTAAATGACCCATACAATACTCAGTTGGTTTTCTAAACTATTATATTCCCTAGTTTACCACATTTATTAAATCCTGATTCTAAACTATTCATTGTAGCCCCTTTACTCATGAAGTAGTACAAAATCTAATAAAAAAACCCTGAAGTCCAGCCTGATGTTGAAGATTGTTGGCTGCCCATTTAAAAATATGTAGCCCTACTTTGTAGTTTACTCAGACAAAATAATTTTCTTTAAAATTTAATTAATTACAATGTTTCTTTTATTACTTATACACAAACATGACTTAAAAATATAAATTATTTTACGAAAATAAATGACCTACACAATACTTAATTGTTTTTCTTACCACAATATACCTAAGCATACCACAATTATTTAATCCTAATTATAACCTAAATATTCCAGCCCCTTTACTCAGGAGGTAGTAAAAAGTCTAATTTAATAAAAAAGCTAAAATACAACCTGCTGTTAAAAATTATTGTCTATCCATATAAAAAAAACCTGTGATCCCACTATGTATCTTATCTTAAAATTAAAAAGTGACATATTTAAACACTATGCCATCCTGCTTCCTTTTGCGACCCAGATATTAAAACTCCATAGTTACCTAATTCTCATTTTTGAGTGAACAATGTTGACACACCTAAAACAATTTATCCAACTATCAATCCCTAATATTTTAAATAAACATGAATTAATTTTATATTTTCTAAATAAATCATTTTCACCATTTATTTTAACATATTACCTGAAGAAGAACAGTATTGTTCTGAAACTTGAATATTTTTGTGTTGTGATATATTACTAATATGCTTTTATAAACCATTGTAATAACAAAATTACAATATTAAGTTCTACTCTGTATCGAGCACTCTTTATAAAAGTAAATTCTTGAACAGTGGTTTTTAATCTGCCTGTTCTTTCATTTTCTTATAATATATATATATATATAGCCGAGTGAATAAGGAACGAGGAAAATTTTTTTTTAACATCCAAAATATTAATTTAAAACAGTGATCGATATATAATATATAGAGCTGCAAATATTTACGCATCCATTAACTACTTACCTATTACTTACCTATTAGCTTATATACTAACATTAAATTTTACCTCTTACATTAAATCTTACCTGTTGCACACCATAAACTGGGATTTAATTTAAAATTTAAAATTCAATAGAAAAAATCGATTTCCTAAATCCAAAATTTAGGTTAAATATACAACATTAGATTAATTATAAAAACTGTGCTTAAATACAAAAATATTCTATAGTTGTGCAAATAAGCGGTAAGTTCAATCCCATCCCTCCCCATGCCTTACACCTCCCTACTCTGCTCCTCTAAGAAATTCAAAGGATAAAGTCTAGTTGCAAGATCATAAAACTTACATCCTATTTACTAATGTCAAATCTGTCTACAAAATTCCAAGACACTCATTAATCAACTATATTCACTACCCACACCATTTTCTTCAGAATTCAAACGGACAATTCACAAGACTTATTCCCTTATCACTAACCCCCACCAACATCCCACATACAACTCACCAAATATAAGAAAAGAGGCTTTCTATTCCTGTAAACACAACCTGATGAGACATTGTAGTTTCAATGTCAAAACAAATGTACGATTTGTAGTGGATATATAAAAAAATTGTACATGTTCTAAAATATAATTTATTATATATACATATATAATATATATATAATATATATATATATATATATATATATATATATATATAACTCATAGTTTGCCACAGACGATCTCACTTTGGTTTTTTTTTCTTCTTCTTCTTCTTCTATGTGCCCTGTCCCTTCAGGACGTAGGCGATCATGGCTCTCCACGTCTCCCTATCCCTTGTGGCTCTTAGTATGTTTGCTCCTGTTGCTCCTGGCAACCCCCGTTCCGTCATCCACCTGATCAGGCCCTGCAAATATGTTATCCGCTGCCTTCCTCTGTCTCTCCTTCCTTCTATCTGTCCAGTCAGTATCAGGTTCTCCAGGCTCTCCTTCCTCATTGCATGTCCCAGAAACTTCAGTTGTCTCTTCCTGATGTTCAGCATCAATTTCCTTTTTGTTGCCATTCTTTCTAACACCTCGTCGTTGCTTGTATGCTCAGTCCACGATATCCGTAGCATCCTTCTGTAGAACCACATTTCGGCCGCTTCCAGTTTTGTCCTCATTTTCGATGATATTGTCCAGCATTCACAGCCGTATTGAAGAACTGACATCACGTAGCAGTCTAGAACTCTTTTCTTCGTTTCTATTGAGATTTTCCTGTGTGTTAGTATTTTGCTCATCTTCTGGAACGCGTCCTTTGCCATGCCAATTCGCCTTCGGATCTCCGTGTCGCAATTTCCATCTCCAGTTAGAACACTTCCTAGGTACTTAAATTCTTCTACTTGTTTGATTCTGTTATCCTCCACCTGTATTTGGCATTTTGGGTTGTATCTTTTGCTGATGACCATGCACTACGTTTCTTTAATGTTAATTTTGCATATTTATCTAATGTGAAATCTATAGTGATGTCATCACTGAAACAGTCAGCAGTATACCCTTGAAAAACTTGTCGTCTTTGGTAAAGAGCTTTACCAAAGACGACAAAGACGTCCATATATAACAGGTGATTAAAAACTTTCTTTTTGTTAATTTTGTAACTTCATTTGCTATTGGTTAGTCCATGTGAAAAGGGAACGGGTGATAGGGAGTTTTCTTGAACGATTCCTCGCCGGATATTTAAATAATTGCAAGTGGATGTACTGTTGATGTGATTTAGCTATAATATGATTTTCTACAAATCCGTGCTATATATAGGGAAATTTTCAATCCTCGAGGAGACTTGGTACATTTCAAAAGCCTTAAGGATCCAAGAGTGTGAGATACAAAGACTTAACGTTAATTTATCTAAGTTTTGCTGAGATTTCTAACTTTTCTCCTGGTATTTTCATGTATGATTTTATTTATTTGTTGTGGATTCCGGGTGAGCAACAAACCAGACATATAGGATAGAAAAATAAGTATATTAAAGATACAAGCATGAACGCTGATTAGTTATCCAGGAATACGATTAGTAAGGAATATATATATATATATATATATATATATATATATATATTTTATTTTTTTATTTTTTTTATAAGCGTTTCACCCCGAGCAAGGCATGTCACTGCCACTACTGTGCAGGGGGCTACGTAGAGTGGAGAAAGGCTGATTAAATATAGGAAATAACAGAGGGTGGGTGATAGGCGGGTGAGGATACCGAGAATGAGGGTTGGGTAGATGAGAGTGTTGTGAGAATAGTTGGGAGTTAGTGTGATAGGAGGTGTCTATTGACCCTACATTTAAACACCTGGAGATTGTAACTGTCGGGAAAGCAGACTTGTGGAAGGGAGTTCCACAGGCGGGAAGCGCGAGAAAAGAAGCTGTTGGAGTAGAATTTACGGTTACATCTTATTTGTTTAACTGTAAAAGGGTGGGACCTAGCTGCTAATCTAGTATCTCGTGTAAATTCGTGCTTAGGCGGCACCAGTGATCTAAGCTCATCGGAGCAGAAGCCATGAAAGTACTTGTAGAAGAGGCACAGGGAAGCTACATCACGCCGGTGTGAGAGCGGCTGCAGCCGGTCTGCCAAGTCAGTATCAACCACGTTACAGATCCTCCTTTGTATTTTGTCAAGAAGCCCAAGGAGAGCAGCAGGGGCACCCGACCAGATATGGCAGCAATATTCAATACACGGGCGGATGGTAGATTTGTATATGTGCAGAATAGTTTCAGGTGGGAAAAAATACCAGTCCTTGAAGTGAAGCCGTACTAGAATTAATATGTCCACCTCGGAAGCTGACGGGTGCTGGGTGAGTGGAGCTCAGTGCTGTTATGGCTGAGTGGAGCTAAGAGCTATTATGGATTATTGATGGTGATGATTCAACGGCCAGCTAACCAGAGGTAGTGTCTCAATAAATCACCGTGGAGAAGGCAACAGGATACCACTATCTATCCTGCGTCTAATCATGGCTATGCAATGAAAATATATTAAACCTAACGGCGTGAAGGGGGTTGCTTCCAAAAAGAGCAATTCCTCGCCCGGTAAGGAACAACATGAGCAACAGTTGTCACCTGACCGTCATCAGCAACAACAGCGTAAAGGGGATAGTTTTTCCCTAAATCTGTCCCTCACTCGGGAAGGAACGACATGAGCAACAGGTGTCTCTGAGTCGTTACCCTGCGACTGTACGCAACAGAGAAAGGATTACCTTGGGGACCTGGAATGTCAGGACATTAAACTAGAAAATGTCAAGCAAGAAAGGAACAGACTGAAAATCAATATTCTGGGAATATGCGAAACCAGATGGCCAAATAATGGAGACTTCAACAGCGACAACCATAGGATAATATACGCAGGAGGCAAAAATTAATGAAAAATAATGAAAAAGGAGTCGGCTTAATACTGGACAAAAAAAAAAAAATGTGTTTTGGGATACTGCCAGTTCTCCGAAAGAGTTCTCCTGGTCAAACTGAAAGAGACTGTTCAACATAACAACTGTAGTCATCTGTGCACCAACAACACAAAGCTCCGAGGAAGAAATAGAATCTTTTTACTCCACTCTAGACAATGCCAAGGCTCAATGTAAAAGCCAAGAAATCAGGGTCATCATGGGAGTTTGAATGTCAACTTCGGTATCTCTCGTTATCTGTCGGTATCATACGGTAACCTACGGGTCTCTACGGTAACTTACGGATCTGATCGTATCTCACTGTGGCAGGAATATATGTATACTCAAGTCGAGTTCATTATCATAGAAAAAGGGGAATTCCGACAACATTATTAGTAGCTGATTTTTGCAATTATATAAACCTCTTAAATATCCCTGCTTTTTCCTTGGAAAAATGTATTCCTTGAGAAAAGAATAAGTACAATTCGTCAGGACAGATATGCTCAATTGTTATTGGCCTATAATTTTTCGGATCATCTGTTCCATATGATTTCTCATATCGATATATCGTACCTTCAGTGATTCATTTTGGAATTTCATTGGAGTTATTAATAAGAATCGGTAAAGATTGGGCAAGGTTTTTATGGATTGATGACAGATTATGTAGCCACAAATTATACATTGACGAGACTACCTGAGAGTAAAACACTTCACCTCCTCGGGTTAACTCTCGCATCAGACCTCAAGCAGAATAACTATATAAAATCCATAGCTAAGTTCGCTGCTAAGAAGGCCGTTTCTCTCTGTAGGGCCAGGAAGTTTTTCCCGTCTGAAACAATCCTGCACATATACAAACATACCATCCACTCGTTCATTGAATACTTCTGCCATATTTGGTCAGGTGTTCCTGCAATCCACCTAGGTGTGCTTCACAAAATCCAACGGAGAATCTGTAATGCGATCGATCCCGAATAGGTAGCTAGGATAAAGTTGCTTTCTCACCGACACAGTGTGGCTTCCCTGTGTTTCTTCTACAAATACTTTCACGGCTTCTGCTCCGATGAACTTAGCTCACTGGTACCCGCTATATATGAATTTCCTCAAGCCACAAGATTAGCAACTAGCTCCCACCCTTTTACTGTGAAACCGATAAATTGTAAACGCAAATTCTTATCAGATTTTTCTCGCACTTCCCGCCTTCCATTTACTTACTTCCCCGACAGATACAATCTCCAAGAATTTAAATGTAAAGTCAATAGTCATCTCCTATCTCACTAATTTGCATCCTCTCTCTCATGCTCTTTTCTCCATCCACCCCACTCTTATAAGTATTCTAATCCTTCTCATACCCTCTTCCTGACACCCCTTGTAACCTGTCACTCTTTCTCATAACATTCCTCCTATGTAATTCCCTGCACAACAGTGGCAGTAAAATGCCTTGCTTCGGGTTAAACTTCTTGTTGTGTCCTGGGAATTTCCATTTTTGGGAATTGTTATAGCTTGTTTAAACAAAATTCTTGATTATATCTTCCCAGTTTGCACAGGTTTATTCTTCATTCTTTTTTGTTCTCTTTGTTTGAGTCACTTTGCATTGGAATTGTATTTCTTTGCATTTTTGCAATTGCTGGTGGAGTTTTGGTTCTATAACTGTTTTTCTAATTTCCGACGTAAAATTTCTATAAAATTTCTATAAAATTTCTAATAGTTTTGGTTCTATAACTGTTTTTCTAATTTCCGACGTAAAATTTCTATAAAATTTCTATAAAATTTCTAATAGTTTTGGTTCTATAACTGTTTTTCTAATTTCCGACGTAAAATTTCTATAAAATTTCTATAAAATTTCTAATAGTTTTGGTTCTATAACTGTTTTTCTAATTTCCGACGTAAAATTTCTTGATCTTGTTGTTTTCCCATGCTGAAGCATTTGAATTTTTGAAACTTCATCCAGTATCAACAATTCACATCTGATTTCCTCAATTTTTTGCTATCATTTTACCCTCCACAGGACTCGTATTCTCTGTTGTTGAATCTTTCATTTGTCTTGCAGTTAAGTTGTTCAATACCTGATAAATCTGTTGCATATGTCATTATTTACTTTTGTGATGTTTTCCAGTGGGTTTGTCTGTTAAAACTGTTTGCATCGCAGAGTTATATATTTGCACAATATATTTATTGAATTTTGTCATATGAATGATTAAAAAAAACCGTCCCTTTCGGACAAATGTGTATCAGTTACTTTGCTGATTATTTGAATGATGTCACTTAGCGCTTCGACCATTTTAAATGTTGTTTTCATGGAATTATACTTCAATGTCGTTTTATTCATCTTAATCAGTGACAGAATCTGAACTAATGTTTTATTACGTGAAAGATCATAAATTCGTAACTCTTTTATTTTCAGTATTTACATTATTCGGACTATTGTCCTCATCTTTGTTGCCACTTGTACGATGTTTCGGTCGTTGTACACTCCGGCCTTCTTCAGGTACTAGGAATTTTGAACCAACCCTTTATTACAATCCCTGGGGTATATCATATTCATTCCTTGCGTAGTAATGCCTGGATTGGAAGTCAGGAATTATCTCCCTCTAACCCTGTAAGTTATTTGTTCACCATTGCTGTAGCCTGGTATTGAACTCACAACTTTTTGGGTCAAGTCACAGAAACTAACCAGCATCTATATTCTTAAGGACACATGGCCCAGTGGATATAGACGTTGGTTAGTTCCTGTAATTTGACCCAAAGAGTTGTAAATTCAATACCAGTCTACAACAGAGTAGAGTTAAAGGGAGATAACTAAGATAGCCGGGAGTGGCATGACTCATGAATAAAGGGTTCAGATCTAAAATTCAATCACCTGAAGAATGTCGGAGAGTACAGCGGTCAAAATGTCATAAATATTGCAAGAAAAATAAAGACAACTGCTGAAACAATGTGAATAATTACAATACCTAATCTCAGAAAAATAGGCAAACCCTGAAGAAGACCGGAGCGTGAAACGACCGAAACGTCGCGAAAATGGCCTTGAAGATGAGGACAACAGTCCGGACAATGCAAATAATGTAAGCAATGGCAATGCCTCATTTCAGAAATAGAGTCACTTATTGTATACTAGCAGTATAGCCCGGCGTTGCTCGGGTGTAATGAAAGCTTTAAAGGTCCTGGAGCTCAGCCTCTTTGGACGTTGGCACGAAAGACTAAAAAGCAATAGTTGTTTCCAGTTAAAGCGAAACCGTAGACTGAAAGAAAAATGAATGGATGTAAGTCAAATTTTGATTTCCTGGTATGGATATCAAATTAGAATTTTTGTCGTTGCCTTATATATATATATATATATATATATATTATCGATTTTCTGCACTATTGTTAGAACTGAATTTTGAAGGCTAAATATGTCCTCTGAGTAAATGGTATCCTGGCTGAGACTAAGAACTACAATTATACCTACTTAGAGCCAAACCTGAAGCAAAAACTAAAATAAAAGGTATGAAAAAAATACAGACACACACACGCACACACACACACACACACACACACACACACACACACACACACACACACAAACACACACACACACATCTTGCCTTATATATATATATATATATTATCGATTTTCTGCACTATTGTAAGAACTGCAACCTTGAAACTTCTAAATATCATTTCTTATGTCTTTATCTATGAGTGTATCAAATTTGATTAAAATCGGATCACTCCTTCTATAACCCGATGTTTTCGATTATCGATTTTAGATATTTATCGGAGGTACCCCCTCACAAAACCTAGCCAAGAACACTCGCAGACGCTTCTGTGTAGATTTTCAAGAAAATCGGTTCAGCCGTTTCGGAGTCTATAGGTAACGGACACACACACACACATAGACACACACACACACACACACACACACACACACACACACACACACACACACACACAGAGACAAATTCCATTTATTAATAAGTTTAGATGATCATCTGTCATATTATCTATTTCAACGCATTTTTGTTTGCGTTGTCTGATTGTGATTTGTCATTGTTTTATACCAACCTGTATATAGGAATGGGATGCTCCTATTCTCTTATATACGTGGACAATATTGGAGGGCAGGGCAGAGCCATTATACTGACTAGCAGCGTGCGAGACTTGTATTTGTATTTTACTACTATTCTCAACAGTTTTGGTGATTACTAACGCGGTGATCTTTTAGAGTTACAACAGTATTTTATTTAGTGTTTCCGTATCTATTTCTGACTTTGAGGGTATGTTATTTCGCATGATGGATCTGCGGACATTGGTAAGCATATTTGGGTCGGGATAAGAAAATTTTTATAAAAAATATACTTTTAAGTTATTCTTTATATATGAGTTAAAGTGCTCACTACCAGGGATAGTGTGTATGTAAATGTAAATAAGTGAACATTGAAGTCAACACCCAGCGGGAACAGTTTGTTTCATATTAAACTTATTATGCCATGCTTAAATAGCCTGAATTCAATGTTTAAGCTGGAAACAATCTGTTGCTGTCGGGCGACCACTTCAATATTTTATCTCCAGTTATTAAAAAAAACATTCGATTTATGCAACCTGTATAGAGGAAACAGACTTGTTTGATTTCGATTTTTGTGAACCCTCATATAATTTTTTTATAATTGTGTCGCCCCAAGCAAGGCATTTTACTGCCACTGTTGTGCAGGGGGTTACACAAGAGGAATGTTATGAGGAGTGACAGGTTGCAGGGGGTGTCAGGAAGAGAGTAGGAGAAGGAAGAGAGTACTGATAAGAGTAGGGTGGACGAAGAAAAAGCATGAGAGAGAGGATGTAAGTTAGTGAGACAGGAGATGACTATTGACGTTACATTTAAATTCTTGGAGATTGTAACTGTCAGGAAAGCAAGTATGTGAAAGAGAATTCCACGGGCTGGAAGTACTAGAAAAAAGCTGGAAGTACTAGAAAAAAGCTGATGGAGTAGAATATACGTTTAAATTTTATTGGTTTCACAGTAAAAGGGTGGAAACTAGTTGCTAATGTTGTGGCTCGAGGAAATTCATATATAGGGGGTACCAGTGAGCTAAGTTCATCGGAGCGGGAGCGGTGAAATTATTTGTAGAAGAGACACAGGGAAGCCACACTGCGTCGGTGAGAAAGCGACTGTATCCTAGCTGCCAAGTCGGGATCGATCACATTACAGATTCATGTTGAAAAAGGAGCTACGTGCGCTGAAAAATAATAATAATAATAATAATAATAATAATAATAATAATAATAATAATAATAATAATAATAAAATTCATGCCCATATTCCAGGGCAAAACAATGTTAAAGTAGATCGAGATCTCGCGATGTTTGATTGGCGGGAAATCCGTTTCAGAGCCCGGCAAAAAAGAAAGCCTTCAAACTCTTCCGTTCTCCCAAGAACTTGTAAAGAATCCGAAACTCGTGCTGATTGTCGGCTCTGGGCACGTTAAATCGATCCAACTCCCAAGATTGTCTTTCGAATAGTTCTGTCTACTGAAATTCTTATCACATCAGTGGACCTTCACTCCCCCAAAAATAAAGAAGGAAAAAAATCCATCACATAGTTTTTAGTTCTTGTTTGTTATTTCCAAGCATTCTTATAGATATTATCCGTGTGCAATCCGGGGGACGTGAGAACTTTTGCACAAAGTTCAATTATGTCCTACAGAAGAATGTGTAATCTTGTACCGAAGACGAGGGAAGCAAGAAAGGAAGCCAGGAAGAAAGAAAAAAATGAAGAAAGAAAAGAAGGAAGAAAGAAACAACGTTGCTGTCCAATCCATTTTGACTCAAAGAAAAATAACGAAACATGCATTACGAACAAAAAATGAGCTGCTTCAGATACTTTCTTACCAATCCATCCATCTATCTATCTATCTATCTATCTATCTATCTATCTATCTATCTATCTATCTATCTATCTATCTGTCTATCTATCTATCTATCTTAATGCCTATTCATCTATCTCAGAATCTATCTATCTATCTATCTATCTATCTATCTATCTATCTATCTATCTATGTTAATGCCTATTCATAACTACAGGGGCCCGACAATATTTTTCGGACACTTTGAAAAAAGTACTTCAAGGTGGTTACTAGTGCCAAAAATCTTTTGAGATTATAAGTACGTAGTTGAGGAGTGAAAATCCACTACTAGTGTAATCATTTTTTTTAGTTTGGCTTTGATAATTTTAGTTTTTTGTGATTTTTGCGAAAACTTGCGCGACACTATTTTTCGGACATGACAAAAAAATCCTATTTTATTAAGAGCTAAGTTCATGTATATGTTGCTGTATGCAAATTTTCTGCTTGTACACTTAGCTGTCATCATTAGAATCAATTATCTGTTCTATTTTACTGGCAAAACAATTAAGTTTAATGAGGTAAAATGCATTCAAAAGAAGTCGTTTGTTTGGCACGGAAGAAGCGGGATGATGGCCTCAGCATCAGAAGGATCGCCATGGATTTGAAGCCGTCGAAATCAACGGTCGAATACATGTTGAAGACAAACTCCGAGCGGAAAAAGAAGAGAGGACGGAAAAGATCAATTGGCAAGAGGACTGTAAGGAGAATGAAGAGGACTGTGACACGGCTTTTGACATCTGGAGAAAAAATTACAGCAAGAAAAGTGAAGGAGAAATGTGAATTGGATGTAAACGTCCGAACAGTACAAAGAACGCTGCATAGGTTTGGTTTGAAGTATGCAAAGGCTAAGAAAAAAATTACACTAACAAAGAAACACAAAGGAGCAAGACTGGAGTGTGCTAAAAGGTGGTTAACAAAGCATGTTGACTTTAAGAAGGTTATATTTACTGATGAGAAGCGTTTCAAGTTTGATGGGCTCGATGGATGGTGTACTTGGTCGAGAAGGGGTGAGCCTGCTGTACTGAACAAACGACAGATGGGAGGAGGAGGAGTTATGGTTTGGGGTATGATCTTTGCTAATGGAAATATTTGGTTGGAGTGGCTGAAAGAACGACAGAACAGCGAAAGCTACAAACAGTTGCTGGACGAGAAAGCCCTACCAAGGATAAGAGAGATAGGGAATGATTTTGTTCTACAGCAAGACAATTGCAGCATCCATGTGTCAAAACTCATGAAAGAATGGATGGCTAAAGTGAATATGACTACTTTGGAATGGCCTGCAACAAGCCCAGATCTAAATTTAATAGAAAATGTTTGGGAAATGCTTGCGCAACTTGTCTATGATGGACCTGAAATAACGAAAGAGGCTCAACTATGGGAACGGATACTAGATGCCAAAAAACAACTAATAGAAACACGTAGAGATGTTATTGTGCATATGTTTGATCATTATGAAGAGAGATTGGTAAAAGTTATTGAGAAGAAAGGTTATATTACAGACTATTAACAGTTTTTCAACGATGTCCGAAAAATAATGTCGCGTGTGTTTTGTAAAAAATGATGAAAAATAAATATTTTTCCTTACCTAATTGATTTTCTTCCATTTCTTTGTATGTTTATGCTATTCTATTGAAGGAATTTCGCCACTCTATGGTACTCAGAAAGTCGAATACTAAAGTGTCCGAAAAATATTGTCGGCCCCCTGTATATGATACTATTATTGTCTTTCTCATTCTTCTCCACACACTCTCTCTCTTTCTCTCTCACTTCTCTCTCTCTTTCTCATGTGCAATTGTCTCACTATCTAGTTTTCTACCAAACCAACTGCTATCTAAACATAAACTGATCAAATTGAACACAATCAACAAACCCAATCTAAATAAATCTAAATCTAAATAAATAAATAAATAAATGTAAACCCCAGATTTACCATCTCTTGCAACAATATGAGGAGGTCTACGTTCCAACGTTCCAAATGTAAATCTTCATCATCTTGAGCCCAAATGCGGCATCCAGTTTCTGCCTGAAAAATGTATTAATAACTATATACCACTGTAGTAACTCACAATTCCGGGATGCTTACCTCTAATAGTCAAACATAATCACTTAAATTGTCAACACCATGGACATGGCGCCTATTTAAAAACGTGTTTCTCTTTAGAAGATATTAAAAAGGACCCTGATATAATGTACATCCGTGTGGAACGTATCCCCAGTATCAAATTCATTTTCACTCTCTATCGTCATTAGGACGATTGTGGCGCTAATGTCTGAAAGGATTGATAAAACCCTTATTGAATTTTACTCAACCAGCTTACATATCTGTGGTGACTTCATTATTCACAATAAAGAGTGGTTAGTCCACTCGAACAAGCGAGATAAAAAAGGCAGATACTTCATCGCCTATGAACTAACAAAGATCAGTGACGAACCCATTCGCCTCCCGGATTCAACAGAACATCAGGGAAACCTCTTTTACAGCTTTCTCCTACCTTTTCCTGAAAAACAAAAATGCTTCGCTGGAGTTGCGCCTGATCACGTCAGACCACTTTCTAGTCAGTATCCAAATTAATATCCAACCAAAGTCATCCACTGATTTACCGTTTCATGGGATGATTTTTAGCTGCACGAAGGCAGACCGAGACAGCTTCACATGGAACATGCCGGAAGCTGTTCTTTAAAATTTTTTTAAGCATACTGTTACCAAAACTGCTACCATAGTCTCAGAATGAATCCTTCTGGAATAGAGAGATTTATGCCTCACTATAAAAAACAGCAGCAACCAAATAGCCGGTTCTGGTTCACCTGGGTTCGCGCTAGAGCAATAGCTTACATCTAGCTCAACGTGTGATGACACAGAACATCCGATTCCCGTTCTGATGTCTCTTTGAACAACGTTTTTAGTCTCCCTGTCTTGTTGATGACTGTGCCTATGAAGACTCTTCTTTGGTGAAATCCAGAATCGATGACTTCATCTCAGCCAGGAAATTCTAAGCTAAACTTGATTCATCAATTTGGTTCTCACCTGTTTGCTCATCCGCCATTGTTCACAGAAATTACTTTAACGATCACTTTAACGGAGCTACGCGTCTGACCACAATATGCGCTTTTTGTCTCTGCTCGTAGTAAATACAAGGGTTTCCTAGATGATGCTAAGCTGCTATTTGCTGATAGAATGAAGTAACGCATAGCATCTTGCAATTTGAATCACAAAGACTACTGACAGCCCTGCAAAAATGTGTAAAACAACAGCAAGCCCACGATGTCTCCTCTATTCAAGTTCTCACAGCCACAGCGGACAAGGCTGAGAGCTTTCTTTGCAAATTCTCTTTCAACTCCACACTTGATTCTTCTGAAGTACCTATACTCGTCGAGTTCCCACCTAGAACTGAGGCTCTACTGAGAAATGTTTATATAACCCTCTCTCTGGTCATAATTTCTATGCTTGTCTCTCATAAGGCAAGCGGTGATGGTATTTCAGCCATCGCAATAAAGAGATGCGCCCTTGAACTCTGTTCTCTGCAATTTCTTTAACTGTTCCCTCACTGCTTTCTATTTTCCTACTTGTTAAGAGTCCTCTTCTGTAGTTGATGTTTTTAAAAACTCTGGGCTGTCATCTAACCGCTCTAACTAACGCCCTCTTACCGCTTTCTGGCAAAGTGTTCCAGGCTATCGTCAATGTCGAAATAGTTCATCACCTCACATCCCACAACCTACTCTCTGACAAGTAGTATAACTTTCGCTTCGCCAGGTCTACGTTAACGGCCACCACCGAATATATATACCAGAAAGAAAGATAAAGGCCGAGCAGTTACTTTGAATCTCTTGAAAAAGTTTTAGGGAGTTTGGCATGGTAGCCTTCTGTACATGCTACAGGGCTACGGTATTTCTGAACGATTGTTTGATTTAACCTAATGGTTCTTACCAAATCGTGAAATGAATGTCGATTTGAACATGCATGCTTCCAGATCCTTTCGTACGAATTCTGCCGTCATTAAAGGATCTATCGTAGGTTCTATGTTTTTCCTGGTTTTCATTAATGATCCTCCTGCTGTAATAAGCTCACAGATAAGCATCTAAGCAAATAACACTGCCATTTACTCCCGTGTCAATAAGAAACATGCCAAAGCTGATAACTAAACTTCGCTGCCGTTCTTGGAAATAACATCCAATCTTTGAGAGATCGGGGTAAGAAATAGCCCGTAAACTTTAATGCTTTCAAAACTGTTGTGGCGAATTTTCGTCGCCAAGTTGTTGTGTCCTGTTTGAGCCAGGAAGACAGACACGGAAACAAGAAGGTAGGTTTAAACAGTTTATTAAAATAACAGAACATAAATACAAGTAAGAGTGTTAGTAGTCAGCAAACAGAAGTGTACGTCCGAACTAAATACTTCCGCTGCGTCTCGACTACCTCACGACTGTCACTAGACTGTCTCTAGACTGCCTCCCCGGAAGTCTCACAGATTAATAATTATTGACGGAGGTAGAGTCCATTCCACTGTAGAATAGGACACCATAAGAAAAACGAAGCGGCTCTTAAGTAATATAGAGAAACTTTCCAGCATTTCTTTAGTATAGATGACGCTAGTCTCACCGCTACATATACGTATGTCAATGGCTACATATACCACTAGGGTTGGGTCACTTTGTCGGGCTAGGAAGTTCTTATCAGCAGAATCTATACTGAGCATTTATAAATCTACTATTCGACCGTTCATTGAATTCTGATTCCATATCTTGACAAGTGCTCCTATTTATTTCTCTCTTGCCGCCTGCAGGAACACCCTTTCACATAATTGCTAACCTGGCAGCTACAATCAAAAAAGGTTGCAACCTCAATTGCAGTCTTCTATCTCTATGATTCCTATCTTCTCTCATCCATTCTGCGACATCTCATGTACCTTGTTTTTCTCTTTCTCGCTCGTTCTTTCCTCTCGCTGCAGCCTCCTCCACACCAGTGGCGTTCTTGTCTTGCTTGGGGGCGAAATCATTATTTATCTAACTATTTATCTATGTAGCAATCTCTTTCACAAGATATCTGTCTCTATCTCTCTCTCTCTCTCTCTCTATATATATATATATATATATATATATATATATCAGTACGTTCATATCTATCTATTTATCTACCTAAATATGTTCATTATTTTTATTTTATCTATCTATCTATCTATCTATCTATCTATCTATCTATCTATCTATCTATCTATCTATTGTCGTATGTTCCTTATCTATCTATCTATCTATCTATCTATCTATCTATCTATCTATCTATCTATCTATCTTAGTATAGTCATGTCTCTATATTCTAAACTAATAAAACTGTCATTGTTGCACAAAAAAGAGTCTCCAAAGCATCGATATTTGATTCATTTCATTTTTATTTTTTACGAATAAAGGTATTGAAAATGACGACACATATTATGACATTTTCCGACGGTCATTTTTTTATCACAATTTTAAAATAATATCACTACATAATTTCATAATATTTTTTTTCGAATTGCGTAAAACAGTTAACAAAATATATTTTATGCCATGTTAATTTAGAAATAATTCTCATTTTTAGGCTCCATTTCACACTACTTACTTGCCACAGATTTCGATAACCAATCAGCATCCAGGTAAAAATTTTCGTTGTTTCGCTAATTTACATATTTACTCATTTTTAAAAAAAAATTATTCAACGCTAAGTAGTATCCGTTTCAGTATGATTTCTAATTCAGTCGGGTAATTAGCCGAAATGGAAGTGCTTTTTTTTATGACAACATCTTACGTCTTCGTGTGTGTTTTTTATTCTGACATGAAGGCGCCAATATAATATTGAAACGTACTGCCATGAAAAAACCCTTTCTTTTATCTCCTTTTTCTGCGTAGTAGGCCACAATTTGAACAACATAAGGTGCAGTGGATATCGATTCAGAACCACAAATTGGGGTACCGAGTTCGAATTCCAGTTGAATTCCTTGCATTCACTTACGCACAAATAACCTTGGAAAAGGTATTAATCCGTCCCTTTCCTCCAGTTATGGGATAAATATTAAGACTGATTGGGTTATATGGCCTTGGCTGGCAACCAGTCTACTGCAGAAAGTAATGGCAACCTACAGCGGGATAAACTTCTGCCCAGCCAGTCATGTCTCTTTCGAGACATGATCGCCCAGGCGAATATCACGTATGATACTTAACTGACCGAAGGTACATAGACGATAAAGTACTGATAGCAGACACGGAAAGTAAAAATACAAGACCTCCTACAGAAGGTAGCTGAAGAGAGTGACAAGAAAAGACTACAAATAAACTGCAAGAAAACCAAATGCTTGATCATCTGCAGCCGAATATGTCAAATACAGGTGAGGGATACTAAAATCAAGCAGGTACAAAAATGTAAATACCTGGGAAGTGTTTTCAACAGAAGTTGGAAAGTGCGACACAGAGATCTGAATGCGAATTGGCATGGCGAATTACGCGTTCCTGAAGCTGAGTACAGTATTAAGAGACAGGAAAATTTCGCTAGAAACAAAGAGACAACTGGATGTGATGTCAGTTCTTCAATATGGCAGTGAATGCTGGACAATCTCATCACAGATGAAGAAAAAATTTGAAGCAACTGAAATATGGTTCTACAGAAGGATGATGTGGATATCATGGATCTAGCATATGAGCAATGATGAGGTTTTGGAAAGGATAGAAACGAATATTAAATTAATATTGAGCATCAGAAAGAGACAGCTAAAGTTCCTGGGACATGCAATGAGAAAGGAGGACTTGAAGAACCTGATGCTAACAGGCCAGATAGAAGGAAAATTAGACAGGGGAAAGTAGCGGATAACATATTTTTGAAGGACGTGAGCAGGTGTATGACAGAACGGGGGTTTCTTGGAGTAACAGGAGAAAGCGTGCTAAGAACCACCAGGGATAGGTAGACGTGGAAAGCCATGATCGACTACGTCCTGAAAGGACAAGGCACATAGAAACAGAAGAAAAAAATATGTGGAATATCTTTTTTTGCAACTTTTCTACTAATTTCCCAATAACTAATTCCTTATGTGAATAATCTTGAACAGAAAATCACCGTATCTAAACTTATTTATAAATGGAACTTTGTGTGTGTGTGTGTGTGTGTGTGTGTGTGTGTGTGTGTGTGTGTGTGTGTGTCCGTTACCTGTAGACTCCAAAACGGCTGAACAGATTTTCTTGAAAATTTACACAGTTGTACTATAAGCGTCTGCGAGTGTTCTTAGCTAGATTTTGTTCTAGGTGCCCTCCGATAAATATCGAAAATCGATAATCGAAAAAATCGGGTTATAGAAGGAGTTGTCCGATTTTAATCAAATTTGATACACTCATAGACAAAGACATAAAAAACGATATTCAGAAGTTTCAAGGTTGCAGTTTTTACAATAGTGCAGAAAATTTGATATCAATACCAGGAAATCAAAATTTGACTTACATCCATTCATTTTTCTTTCAGTGTACGGTTTCGCTTTAACTGGAAACAGCTATTGCTTTTTAGTCTTTCGTGCCAACGTCCAAAGTGTCTGAGCTCCAGAACTATGGATTAGTTTTAAAGTTTTCATTACACCCGAGCAACGCCGGGCGATACTGCTAGTCCCAAATGTTCCAAGAAATAACACTAAAGGTAAAACTTTCCAAAACAAGAAACTATGAAACTGGAATTGAAAAGAATGCATTGATGGCTCATACCCCGAATCAATCATTACTTTCACGATGGTGAATGAGTAAACTGGAAACGATCCTACCGATTAACCACCATAGACAACCGCACCTACCTCCCATTAGCATGGACCAGGTTTGCCTCCCAGAGAGTAAAACTCTACGCCTGCTTGGCCTCACACTCTCAGCAGACCTCGAGTGGAATGACTATATCGAATCTATTGCTAAATCCGCTGCTATGAAAGTCGGTTCTCTGTGCAGGGCCCGGAAATTCTTTCCGTCTGAATCTATCCTGCACATATAAAAATCTACCATCCGCCCGTGTATTGAATACTGCTGCCACATCTGGTCGGGTGCCCCTGCTAATCTCCTCGGGGTTCTTGACAAAATACAACGTGGCTTCCCTGTGCCTCTTCTATAAATACTTTCACGGCTTCTGCTCCGATGAACTTAGATAGCTTCATATATTTATTCGTAATTTTCATATTTGGATCTTATCACCATATCGTATTTTCATATTTGAATCCTATCACGATATCGTATTTTTTATATTTGGATTCTATCACCGTTTCTTATTTTTTATATTTGGGTGGTATTTTTCATATTTGGATTCAATCACCATATCGTATTTTTAATATTTGGATCCTATCACCATACCGTATTTTTCATATTTGGATCCTATCACCATATCGTATTTTTCAAATTCGGAATATATCAACATATCGTAATTTTTATATTTGAATCCTATCACCATATCCTATTTTTCATATTCGGCTCATATCACGATATCGTATTTTTCATATTTGGATCCTATCACCATACCGTATTTTTCATATTTGGATCCTATCACCATATCGTATTTTTCAAATTCGGAATATATCAACATATCGTAATTTTTATATTTGAATCCTATCACCATATCCTATTTTTCATATTCGGCTCATATCACGATATCGTATTTTTCATATTTGGATCCTATCACCATATCGTATTTTTCAAATTCGGAATATATCAACATATCGTAATTTTTATATTTGAATCCTATCACCATATCCTATTTTTCATATTCGGCTCATATCACGATATCGTATTTTTCATATTTGGATCCTATCACCATACCGTATTTTTCATATTTGGATCCTATCACCATATCGTATTTTTCATATTCGCATCCTATCACGATATTGTATTTTTCATATTTGAATCCTATGAAACTATCATATTTTTAAAATTTGGATCCTACCACCATATCCTATTTTTCATATTTGAATCCTATGACAATATCTCATTTTTTAGTTTTAGATGCTATTACCATATCGTATTTGTAAGTTTTGGATCCTATCACCATATCGTACTTTTCATATTTGAATCATATCACCATATCGTATTTTCATATTTGGATCCTATCACGATATTGTACTTTTCATATTTTAATCCTATGACAATATCGCATTTTTAAAATTTGGATGCTACCACCATATCGTATTGTTTATATTCGAACCCCATAAAAAATATCGTATTTTTAAAATTTGGATCGTACAACCATATCGTATTTTTCATATTTGGATCCTATCATCATATCTTACTTTTCATAATTGTATTCTATCACCATATCGTATTTTTTTTCTTTTTGAATCCTTTCAAGATATCATATTTTTATATTTGAATCCTATCACAATATCTTTTTTTCATATTCGGCTTTAATCACCGTGTCGTATTTTTCATAATTGAAACCTATGACAATATCGTATTTTTAAAATTTGGATCCTGCCACCATATCGTATTTTTCATATTCGGATCCTATCACCATATAGGATTTGTATATTTGGATCCTATCACGATATCGTATTCTTTATATTTGGATCTTATCACCATATCGCATTTTTATATTTTAATCCTATCACGATATCATATTTTCATATTTGGATCTTATTATAATATCGTATTTTTCATATTTGATCCTATCACCATATCGTATTTCTCAAATTTGGATCCTATAAATATATGATTTTTTTCATATATGCATCCTATCACCATATCGTATTTTTCATATTTGGATCCTATCACCATATCGTATTTTTCATATTCGGATCCTATCACCATATAGGATTTGTATATTTGGATCCTATCACGATATCGTATTCTTTATATTTGGATCTTATCTTATTATAATATCGTATTTTTCATATTTGATCCTATATCTATATCGTATTTTTCATGTTTGGAACCTATCAACGTATCTTATTTTTCATATTCGGATCCTATCTCCATATTGTATTTTTCATATTTGGATCCTATCAACGTATCGGTTTTTTTTTTATTCACTTTCTAATACCGTATATTTGTTCGTATATTTCATGTTCAGTTCGTGTATCTGTTCGTATCTTGCTTATCCAGTATCTAATTCCCTTTGTCTTTTCATTTCTTAATACCACGTCCCTTTCTCTCTATAACCTTTCCGATCGTTCATATTCAATTCCTTATTCCCTTTGTCTGTTCACATCTTTCATATTCGATGTGCATTGATCTATAATCATACTCGCTCCATTTCTCTAAGGCTAATACTCCGCTCTTTCCTCTTCTTTATTTCTGTACTTCCTTTTCACGTTATCCTTGTCATTAACATATCTTTGTGAAAGACAAAGTTAAGCTGATTAAATCGCTACAGTTTCATCATGGAATCTAGCATACGTTTTTCAAATTCCTCTCTCATAATTCTTCCCTATCTACTCACATTCTCTTCTGTTGTTCTCCGATTTCTCAGCATGATTTCAATAGCCAAATTGTAAAATCTGCCAAAGTTCGGATATGTTGTTTCTGTTTCTTACTTTTCAACGCTAAAATCTGCTTGTGACAAATTTAATCGAAGTTTATTAAATGTTTGGCCTTGTGCTTGTCATTGAATAGTGAAGACAATCCTTTCGACTGAATGAAGTCAATAATGGTTTCATAGGCATTAGAATAGGCAAGGAAGAATCGTTACGCACACCACATATATCGAGATAATTGGTTTCAAGAAAAACTGAAATAAATATATTTTTAAATTCTCAATATTTGACATAGTTTTGGAGTCATACATGGAGAAAATATATGAAGACAGTTTATTTGAAGTCTAGAATATTTTCTCGTCTCTTCAGAGTCCATCTTGCACATTTACAAATTTTAACATTCCTCCATACGTTGAATATTGCTGTCATATCTGGTTCGTAGACCAGATATTGATCTTGACAAAATTTCAAGGAACTGTAATGTAATCAAAACATGACCAAGAATCTTAACTTCAGTCACATTCTCACCGGTGTAGTGTGGCTTCCTTCTGCCTTTTATAGAAATATTTTCATGGCGACCGCTCTCACGAAATTTTTTCTTGATACCCAGCCTGCATGAGTGTAAACTTGCCACTAGATTGACATGTAGGTCCTACCCGTTTACTGTTGAATTCGTTAAATCCAACTGCTATTTCAACTCTAACAATTTCGTTTCTTGCAACTCCCTCCTGTGGTACTCCCTTCCGTTTAATTGCTTGGAAAGTTTAAATGCAACGTCAATTGCCATCTTTTATCTTCTTGATTCTCAGCTTTTTATCTCATTTTCATTCCCTGTAACACTCTGCGTCCTAGTAACATTTCCCCTTTACCTGGGGTGAAATGATTAAAAGAAATTTAAAGTTCACAGACCCTTCATGTAAGCGGCGAGTTCTATTCAAAAACGCTGATATAACTGTCTTATTTTTTTCTGATTTTGTCTCAGACAAAACTAAATACAGAACTTGACGACATGGAAGTAACACAGACGTATTAGAAAACGCTGAGACGAGAGAATAAAAGAACAAAACTCCCGCTGGTCAACGACTTCCGAACACTCCCTCGTATGTGCTTGATTCTCTTTGGCTACATCCATCTCTACACAACCGCCACTGACGAAGAATAAAAATATGTCAATATATATATATATATATATATATATATATATATATATATATATATGTTTTGATCTTCCGTTTGGTTTTCCCTGCAAGAAATGGGGAGACTACTTCGCTACAGATTTTCTCTGAGTTTGTCTTTGCAAACTCAAGAACGACCATCCAACTAACTTGCTTGTTAGAAATTGGTCAAAAAGTTGCCTCAGAAGTCTGCTATCACTTAAACGAGAAAGATGAATTTTTTCATTAAGATGGGTTCAATACCCGTTATGTTGCATTTCATCAGAACTTCTCTGTTTCTAGCCAGATTTTTTTCTGTTACAGATCGCTTGTAGACAGCCTATGTAGAAGACATCAATTTGATTGATACGTCTTTGGTACAGAGTCCAAGATTGGCACCATAGTGTAGTGATGTCAGAACTACAGATATATATTGGAGTGTCAAAAACGAAAGATCAGGCAACCACACCGCCTTATTATAGCTTGCACACTACATGCATCAATTATCAAAAACTTTAAACTAATTAATTATTAATTATTAATTATACTGTAATTACCTAACAAATACATCATCAACACTGCAAACAAATGTTTACAAATTCTTTATTTCAACTCTAGACGAAATCTACGCATCATTAAATATTGGCCACTAGTTCACCAACGTATCAATCCATGAAAGAACTGACAGTATTTTAAATAACATTTATTACTGTCCTACTCTACTACCAATGAAAATTAACCTCACAATACCACACCAGCAATAAGTCCAGCTACCGTGAAATAGTAGAAAAATAAAAGAAAATATCGACACTGCAAAAAACAAAAAAAACACATACCCCAATACAAAATAACCAAAATTAAACGAAGACGCAACCAGCCCAAAACAAAACAACACATACCAACCCCAAAACAAATAACAACACCCACGGCGCCACCAGGCTACATCCAGACAAGATAAATAGGAAAACCTATTCTGAACTTAGCCACCCCCACAAACACCTAACTCTAAGACGTTAATAAGGTCAACAGAATCCAAATTACAACCCAACCCCACTTTCACCTAAAAAAAACAAACAAATCCACCACAAATAAACGGTCTTTTCAACCAGATAATTTTCATACCAACTTGATCACCCGAAGAAGAAGCGGCCAACACACATGGTCAGCTTCGAAACGCGAAAATTTTTGTCGAGTGATACTATGAATTTATAAACCATTGTAACAACTATTACAATATAACGCTCTACGTTTGTATCGAGCACTTTTTATAAAAGTAAATGCATGAACAACAGGTTAAAAAAACCTACAAGTTCTACAACTTAATTACACTATATATATATATATATATATATATATATATATATATATATATATATATTTTCTAGACATATGCTATTAAATATAAGAGACAATGACTGTCTATTATGTTTAATCATGAGCCGTTCTAAACGTCGTATTTTTGCTTTAATTTCAGTTGAAAATAAAGACAAAAATTCTCCAACATTTGGATAATTATTTATTGGTTTTCTTCTAAGCTTTCGGCTCACATGAGCCATCTTCAGAGAGGTAGTTTAAACTGAAATATTATAAAATCCACCATCACCGACGATTTTATTTTGTGTTGACATAAAACTCCGCTTGGCAACGGCAATAGTTACCAAAAATAATAAACGCAGTTCTTAAACATGTAGGTAAATATCAGACAGATTTTGGTCAACAATACGGTGATTCTTACTCATACACACAGTAAGAGGAACCTGCAGATATTGGAGGCCATGTACATCAAATCAAAACAACCAACACTCAATAAAATCAACTTTAAAACAGGAAATAACATATTACATTGCATTTGACTAGATGGTTTTGTTGTCATTTCGCGCTATCCCGCGGTGTGACGTCATAAAACCGCATCGCAAACTTAAGAACTGCTCATGTGAGCCGAAAGCTTAGAAGAAAACCAATAAATAATTATCCAAATGTTGGAGAATTTTTGTCTTTATTTTCAACTGAAATTAAAGCAAAAATACGACGTTTAGAACGGCTCATGATTAAACATAATAGACATTCATTGTCTCTTATATTTAATAGCATATGTCTAGAAAATTACTTGCTGCCTCGATATACTAAATATATATATATATATATATATATTTGAAAATATTTTTGTAATTACAGAATCTAATCATAGAAATAAAAGTGTGTAACTTGGTGTTACACATTGTGTAATGATATTAAAAAGGTAAGTACTGTATTTCAAACCCGGTCCATGTTATGTTCTTTCCGCAAGGATGTTCTTCCTCCCCACCAAATTAATTCCATAATTTATAAATATAATTGTAGTTGCGAAATTGACTACATACGAAGAACAACTCAGCATTTTGACATGAGAATAAAACAACATGTCCCAACTAAAATAAGAAATAACACCTTGCCTCGAAATAGACTCGTTCCAAATACTTACGGTTCCGCCATTTGCGAGCATCTTATAAAGAATAAAAAGTATGCAGCTAATTTTAGTGGAGATTGATTCACTGTTGGGAGATTCACTATTGTGTCGCAGTTTCACTCTTCATTCTATCTCAAGGTTTTGGAGGCTTTATATATCGGGTCCCGAAAGTCCTGCACTGTGTAAACAGCGTGAGTTGTTGGGTGTCGATATTATTAGCCTCTAGCTCCTTACATTCACAATTTTTGTTTTTATCTCCTTCATTTTCATGACACACTTTTTTTTTTTACTTTAATTCTGATTAAAATCTCCCGTAGAGGCCTGAAGAGCGGAAGCGAAATCGGTTGCTTCGCTTTTTAATATCATTTCACAATGTTTAACATCAAGCTATACACTTATATATATATATATATATATATATAAACAACTTTTTTTAGCGTCAAAAACACGTTCTTTCGCATGATTACCTTGGTGAAACTTAAACCCGTACTGAGGGCATCGTTAGGTACTGTCATTCTGTCATTTATTTTCAAACTTTTATATGGCCAACTTAGATAACAAATAAAATAAATATACCCATTATTTATTCGAGATACATTAATGGCATCTTCATCCAAACCAAATCCGTTAATGACATTATATAACTTAGAAAAATGTTTGAAAATATTCTCTGTAAAAGTTCACTTATGAACTAAACAGTGATATAAAAATAAATTTCTTGATATTCCCATTGACTATCTCAGCGATAATTTTACTACATCCATGTACAAAAGATTTACTATTGTCTTATAAACTACAACAGATTTCCTGGAAAATATAAAAATGCTTTCATTAATACCTTAATCTAAATAGCTAAACTCATTTGCTCATTCAAACTAATTTTCGTAAACGAATTAAGTAATATAAAACAAACACTTATCAATAATGGGTACCTTAATTACGTAGTTAACAAGTCAATAAAATTTCACTGAAACAAAATTTTTTACAATAACCATAGTCATAAGCATAATATTGACATTGATTCTATAAGTATATTTTGACGAAATCAATTGCATCAGAGTTACAAAAAAACGAAATAGCAATAAATAAAAAATTAATCTAAACTTATTTATAAATTGAACTTTGTCTGTGTGTGTGTGTATGTGTGTCCGTTACCTATAGACTCTGAAACAGCTGAACCGATTTTCTTGAAAATTTACACAGTTGTACTATACGCGTCTGAGAGCTTTCTTAGCTAAGTTTTCTGTCAAAGTACTCCCGATAAATATGGAAAATCGATAATCGAATAAATCGGGTTATAGAAGGAGTGGTCCGATTTTAATCAAATTCGATACACTCATAGACAAAGACATAAGAAATGATATTCAGAAGTTTCAAGGTTGCAGTTCTTACAATAGTGGCAGAAAATCGATAATATATATATATATATATATATATATATATATATATATATATATAAGCTTTCATTACACCCCAGCAACGCCGAGTTATACTGCTAGTACATATATATATAAAACTAGTCGATAAAAGTCAATGATATGCATTATTTGCAACAAAAAGTCAAAACTAGCAACATGGCTATTGTTTTATTGCCTAGATCAATACGATACACAGATAAAGTGTACTGCAGTATTATTCACCACAATATCCGATGCTAAACAGATATACACATAACAGTACAATAGTTATAATAACAGACAAGACAGAACTTAAACCCAAACAGAATAGGGGTTTAGATCACAATAGCCACCGAAGTAATCAGTCCGAATATTACTCAAATGACACTTGAATATTACATCTCGAATACTACCATTCTTAACTTAAAAATACTATTTCAATCCATGGGACACTCCATCATTGAGAGTGCTGAAGGGGTGTGAGCCACTCTACAACAGTTATTACAAATAGTAAATATCAAACTCACAATCTTTATATAAGACCAATATTGGATACGAATATACTTGCACTATCGGAGAATGTTGACCTGGAAATGAAAAACACAAAAAGTCTTACATAGGACATGACACAAGAAGTATAAGGATCATAGTAACATTAGATATATACACACAAACAATATCTAAACATTAGCAAAATCAAATAGTAAAAACAGACTTATGATCCCCGAAGCAGTAATCATTCAAAAAACAAAAACATTTATAAATAATAAAAAAAATATTATTTAAGAGCCCATATTCTCAAAAGTTTAAACACACACACACGCACACAAAGATACCCGCACGTCACACCTTGCCTACGTCATAACATGGAAGGTCAATAGCCATCTCTTATCTACTTGACTCCAGTTCTTTCTACATCACCATATATGTCTTCTTCTATCTTACTCTTTTCTTGGCCTCAGCAACAGTTTTCACGTGTGTCTTTCCATCCTTATCTTGACCTTTCTCTGACATCCACTGTAACTGGTCCGTCTTTCTCTTCAGCCTCCTCTTGCCTAAACTTTTGCTCTTATGTAGCCCCCCTGCGCACCAGTGGCGGTACTGCCTTGCGTGGGGTGAAACGATTAAAAATAAATAAAATAAAATAAGACCCCTTGCATATGTCACAAGACTCACCATTCCTCTCTACCTACCCTGGTGATGACTTAAGGCACACAAAAGTTTGGACCCTATTTCTTCTAAAAGACAATTTCTGAGGGAATTTATTCCTTATTTAAGAAGAACTATTCAAAATTTTGAAAAGTCTATCAATGGTTGGGCGTTGTGGAGCAGTGGATATCGTCTCGGAATGAGAAATCGGGAGCCGATTTCGAATTCCAATTTAATTCATTGCATTCGCTTACGCGCAAATACCCTTGGGAAAGGTATTAATCCGTCACTTCCTTCCAGTTATGGGTTAAATAACAGGATAGATTGGGTTCTATAGCCTTGGCTGGCAACCAATCTACCGCAGAAAGCAATGGCAACCTACTGCGGGACAATCTTCTGCCCAGTCAGTCATGTCTCTTTCGAGACATGATCGCCCAAGCGTTTATCACGTATGGCACTTAACTGACTGACTATCAATGCATTTATTGACTAAATATATAATGGAAGCATTATAAATAAAAGAAAAGAAAACGCCAACACGCAACAATATCAACTATGAACGCGGCCATTATATTCTTACCGGGTTTGGAAAATAAAACATTCCTCTGACTCTAGATACATACAGAAAAAAGACAATCTATAAATTCAGTTAAAAGTAAAATAAAGTTCATCCTTGATAATGATAAGCTTCCAAAAGTATGTGGAAAGGGATGTTTGGTTTCAGTATAAGCTAAACATAGTGTTTCATTAAAAACAGGATATCTACTCAAATACGGGAATATCTTAAAAATAATGTTCAAATAAATAAATTATATACGTCATTATAGTAAAAGGATTTCATGTTTCAATATTATAAATTGTACTTTGGCGAAGTTTGGTAGAATTACCAATCATCACCTGACGAAATACAATTCAAAACACTTTAAACAGGATTTTCTCTTTTTTTTATTATTTTGCGGTGGAAAGTATCTTCTAGTTCCAAACGACTCGTTTATTTCCCATCACAAAATAAAAAAAAAACAACGATAAAATCGTCTTTAAAGTTTGTCGACTTTCGAAATGCCATAACTTTTGATCTATTTGAGATAAACGACTTAAGTTTTTTTAAGGAAGCTAAAAGCATCTACTTTGACGTGCAAACATTTACAACAGAAAATCTGTATGACATTTTGAAGCAAAAATATTTATACACGTATAACTGCAAACCGACTACCACCGTAGCGCAACTGTTGTTCCACAAAATAGTGAAATTATCCCCCCACCCAGATAAAAGGTTTAAAATATGTCTAATAGCAAATATAGTCAGTCAGTTAAATGCTATACGTGATACACGCTTGGGCGACCATGTCTCGAAAGAGACATGACTGACTGGGCAGAAGATTATCACGCAGTAGGTTGCCATTGCTTTCTTCGGTAGACTGGTTGCCAGCCAAGGCTATAGCACTCAATCTGTCCTTTTTTTTAAAAACCCATAACTGGAAGGATTAGAGGGATTAGTACCTTTCCCAAGGGTATTTGCGCGTAAGTGAATACAACGTATTCAACTGGAATTTGAACTCGGCTTCCCGAGTTGTCGCTCCGAGCGGTTATCTACTGCACCACAACGCACAAATATAAGCTTACACAAAAATACACGAATGAATTTTCGTGAAAAAAAAAAAATTGAAGGAAAAAATGAATAATTTGACTTGTTATCATAAATGTGATCATTATTCATTGTTTGAGTTTGAGTTTGAGTTTTGTTTAACGGTATATCAACACCTCTGTGGGTTATTTAATGACAAAAAGTTAGGATCTTAAGGTATTTTTTAAAATGTTCGGTTATAGTGGGAAGTTTGATTTAGTTAGATTTTAATTAAAAATTTTTTTTATTCTTTTTTATTTTAGTAAACTGAAAATGTCTTCTAGTTTTGTATTGAAAAATGTTTTGCTGAGAATAATTTCTATAAAAGTGTATTTTTATACTTTCATAGTGTTTAGTCTCCAGTTTGGGGTGTTAACTATTTGCCCATAGCTGGGACCCTAACAGGTGCTACTACTCCGGGTCAGGATGGACCTGGGAACAACAGCAATTAAGAGGTGGTTCCATGCTCCTCACAACCTCCCCATCAGAGGCCTTGCAGCCGGATGCAGTTTACCTTCATGCCCAGATTATACATTGTTACTGGTGAAATAACAACCATAATGAGTAAACAAAAATATTATTTGTTTGTTTCGAAGCTTAAAGATCTATCAATCCTTATGGGATCATTTAAGGTCATAACCAATGATTTTTGGATAAGGTTATTTTATTTTTACATTTCATTTTCGAGTAGCAAGACTCATAAGGATTTGTTTTTAAGGACAGGGTCCCCAAGTCCTACCCTTCTTATTTAACCCATGACTGGAGGAAAGGGACGGATTAATACATTTCCCAAGGGTACCAGTGCTTAAGTGAATGAAGGCATTTAACTGGCATTCGAACTCGGCTCACCGATTTCTCTTTCCGAGGCAATATCCACTGCACCACAATGCACAATGCACATCCGTCACTATACGCTTAGAGCACCTGGTATTCCCAAGCGGTCACCCATCTAAATACTGACCAGGCTCAAAGTTGCTTAACTTCGGTGATCTAGCGAGAACCGGTTTATTCAACGTGATAAGCCGTAAGCATAAAAATATTAAGAGTATCAAAAAACATAAACAAAATTTGCCAGGATGTGGCGGAAGGTATCTTCTACATCAACGCTCCTCATGAACAGGAGCGTGTTAACCAGAGGAATTTAGACCTTGTAGACGAAAATGCGAACTACATGCTGGAGATGCTAAAATCAAGTAGATACAGATATTTAAATACCTGGGATATATTCTAACAGAAGACGGAAAGTTCGATAATGAGATCCGAAGGCGAATTGGCATGGACAAGGAAGCATACAAGATGCTGAGTAGAGTATTGAGAGGCAGGAAAACTTCGATAGAAAGAAAGAACAGAGTGCTGGACTGTTATGTGATGTTTGTCTTTTAATACGGCAGGAGAGACGTGAAGCAGCAGAAATGTGGTTCCACAGAAGGATGCTGAGGATACCATGTATCAAAATGTGAACAATGATGAGGTTTTGGAAAGGATGCAAACGAAAAGGAATCTAGTACTTAACACCAGGTAAAGACAGTTGAAGTTCCTGGGCATGTAATGAGGAAGGAAGGTTGAGAGAATTTGATACTCACAACTCAGATATAGGATAAGAGACAAGGAAAACAAAAGTGTGACATACTTATTGGGACTGAGCAAATGGATAGCAGGGTGGGGTTCGAGTGTAGCAACAAGAGAAAGCGTATTAAGAGCCACTAGGGATAGGGATATGTGGAAGGCAGTGATCGCCAACGTCTTCAAGGGACATGGCAAGAAGAAGAAGAAGAAGAAGCGAGTAACTAATGACCCAGTTGTGTTTTTGGAATAGTGTTATGCTTAATACACGGAAAGTATCTTTATGTACTGAGGCTTTATATATATATCTAAACTTATTTATAAATGGGACTTTGTATGTGTCTGTGTGTTTGTGTATCCGTTACCTATAGATTCCGAAACGGCTGAACCGATTTTCTTGAAAATTTACACAGTTGTACTATAAGCGTCTGCGAGTGTTTTTAGCTAGGTTTTGTGTCGAGGTACCCCCGATAAATATGGAAAATCGATAATCGAAAATATCGGGTTATAGAAGGAGTGGTCCGATTTTAATCAAATTTGATACACTCATAGACCAAGACATAAGAAAAGATATTCAGAAATTTCAAGGTTGCAGTTCTTACAATAGTGCAGAAAATCGATAATATATATATATATATATATATATATATATATATATAAGGCAAGATCAAAATCACTTTTTCAGTCCTTTTATTTTAGTTTTTGCTTCGGTTTTGGCTCTAAGTAGGTATAATTGTAGTTTTTAGTCTAAGCCATGATACGATTTACTCAGAGGACTTATATAGCCTTCAAAATTCAGTTTACGACGAAAAAACTTATATGATATCGATACCAGGAAATCAAAATTTGACTTACATCCATTCATTTTTCTTTCAGTCTAAGGTTTCGCTTGAACTGGAAACAACTATTGCTTTTTAGTCTTTCGTGCCAACGTCCAAAGAGTCTGAGCTCCAGGACCATGAATTAGTTTCATTACACCCGAGCAACGCCGGGCTATACTGCTAGTATATATATATATATATATATATATATATATATATATATATATATGTTTCATTGAATAATATAGACAAGTTCTGTCTATTTATTTTGGTAAGATCCTTTCGTATGATCTGATTAACTTGATAGTGCTGTCATTAAAAGACGACAAGAAATCGCGGTAAATGTTGATTTTTTAATGACAGCACTATCAAGCTAATCAGATCATACGAAAGGATCTTACACAAAATCAATAGACAGAACTTGTCTATATTATTCAATATGTCGATCCAGGATGTTTTATCCACCTGAATCCATCCTGCATATATACAAGTCAATCATCCGTCCGTGCATGGTGTACTGCTGTCATTTATGGTCAGGTGCCCCTGCCGTTCTCCTCAGTGTTCTTGACAAGCTCCAAAGGAGAGTCTGTAATGTGATAGGTACTGATCTGGCGACTCGACTGCAGCCACTTTCCCATCGTCGAAATGTGGCCTCCCTCTGTCTCTTCTATAAATACTTTCATGGCTTCTGCTCGGATGAGCTTAAGTCACTGATGCCTCCTCAACAGGTGTTTACTCGTGCAACCAGACTGGCAACTGGGTCTCACACATTCACAGTCAGGTTAGCCAAATGCAGACGACAATTCTACTCCTGCAGCTTCTTCTCTCGCACTTCCCGCCTGTGGAACTCACTCCCGTATTCTTGCTTTCCTGACGACTACAACCTCCAGAAATTTAAATGCAAAGTTAATACTCATCTACTAACCACTGGCCTCTAGCTCTCTCCCCTCCTCTGTATAACCTTCCCTTTCTCTCCACCTATGTATCTGTCATCGTACCTGCTTTCTTAGCTTTCTATTGTTCCTTTCTAACTAGCTTGTACTCCTCACTCTTTTCTAATTAATCTTTATACATTTATGTAACCCCCTGCACATCAATGGCGTTTCCGCCTTGCTCGGGGTGAAATGATTAAAAAAAAAAAACTGTATTAATGAAAAGATGCTGCCAAAAGACACACACACACACACACACACACACACACACACACACACACACACACACAATATATATATATATATATATATATATATATATTATGTGTATTTTTACAATAATCCGTTCTAGTTCTCTCATTATCTACTTTCTATTAAGTTGAAATTTATCAACCAATACGGAACAATATATATTACAAGCATTGTCAGTAAGCTAAGTACCATACAGGATACACGCTTGGGCGATCATGTCTCGAAAGAGACATGACTGACTGGCCAGAAGATTTTCCTACAGTAGGTTACTATTACTTTCTGCGGTTAACTGGTTGCCAACCAAATATAGAATCCAATCTATCTTGCTATTTAACCCATAGCTGGTGGGGGAAGCGTCAGATTTATACCTTTCCAATGGTTGTTTGCGCGTAAGTTAATGCAACAAATTTAACTAAAATTCTAACTTGTCTCTCCGATTTCTCGTTCCGGGTCGATATCCACTGCATCACAATGCATTGTGCCAATGTTTAAAATGCATTTAACACAATATTGCTATTGACCGTCTCTGGTTACCCATATTGTATTGGGAACGATTGTTTATAAAGCATTGTTACCACAGTCATTAATTTTAAAATAATTATTACAGGGTGCGTTTACAGAAAAATCACCATCACAACGATTACGATTGCAGTAAGCTTCTCTTCGCAATCCACTCCACCTCTGACGATGATCATGCATTAATTCCCCAAAATATTAATTTTTTTTCAAAATTAAAGTGAGTCTCTATTAGTTAAAATTGAACAAACATAAATTTTCATGTTTTCCCATATCTATAAATAGGAAACGTTTTGTTTCTTATAATTAAATGAAAATCATTTTCACTTTTCACAACAGGGATCTAACACTGATGACGAGGTAGAAATCTCGAAACACAGAAATTTCCCTGTCGCAATGTATTCTAATTAAAAAAAAACAATTTATTTATATGATTATATTATGCTCTACAATATTTATTGTATTGAGCACTTAAAAAGAAAATAAATCCCGGAGAACTCGGAATTATAGAACTATTGGTACTCTTCACACACACACACACACACACACACACACACATATATATATATATATATATATATATATATATATATATATATATATATATACTGAAAAGCTAACGTAAAGAACCAACGAACCTATCAAGTTTTCACATAACTTGTTGACATGCCGCTAAATAAAGTAATCAAATCAAATCTCCCTCTGAATATGACTATGTGTTTTTTGTTTTTACTTTCTTTAAAACTTCTTTGTTTGACGTTCTACTCATGCTATTCTCAGTACCCTTCTGTAGAGACAATTTTCCGCTGCGTCCATTCTTCTCTACAGCTTACCCTAAGCTTACCCCAAATCAATTCGGCGGGAAGAGGACTCTGATACACATTGAATTGTTCAAAAAGGCTTGAAAGATGTGAACAAATGGTGCCACCACAGACTAGAGACTATTCTTGTAGGCAAAACATATAAAATACGCTTTAGGCTTTCATACCCAAAGCGACCACCTCATCCATGCGGGAAGTGAAGATCTGAAGAAGAAAAAGACGATAGGCCAGATCGAAAACATAGTTGTGTGACAAAATTACCAGCTAAAGATGAAAGGAATAGAAATAAATGGGGAAAGATACAATGAATACACCGTAAATTTAAGGAAAAGTTAAAACATGGAAGTTGGAACCGTGCCATAAAATACAAGACTAGTGACTGGATCTGAAGAATTCTAACTGTCCAAGTGACGATGATTCTTTTGTCTATAATGTCAGTGGAGAAGGTGCTGAGGAATTAAAGAGAAATTTACTCTTTCATTCACTGGGTATCTGGTGACGGGGCGTTGTTTTGCAGCTAAAGTGATGGTCGACTTCCCTGCCCAGCAAAAACTACTGTTCTATTCCAATTTATCTTTCTGAAGAGTCACTTGTTTATTGGAGCGTTGCTTGGTGCAAGTTTGGATGTCTTCTGTCAATTCATAATGAAACGTTTCCATTGTGGCTTAACAGACACAAACAACATTAGTAAATTACGTTTCAGTTGAGATGTTCAAAAATATACTGAACATATCCACGTTATTCTTTGTTATGGATTTTTGTAATACATTTTTTTCTTTACCAACGATTCTCTAGGAGAGAAAGAAAAATGCTAGATTCCTGTGTCGAATGATAAAAGAAATACTAGTTTATGAATGGTGATTGATTTCTTGCTTCCATTTGTTCATGTGGAACCCGTTTTATGCTTCAAGAAACTCGTAAATTATGTAGTTTATTGCGAATGGGTACACAAACAATAAATACTTAAGAAAAGTTCGTTATGTCTTAGATTTCTGTAGCACTCCACAGAGAAGCACGATAAGGGCATTTGTATTTGTCTATATTTCTGAGATGAGGCAGTATTTACATTATTCGCTAGGAATTTAGAACCAAATCCTTTATTACAATTAAGGACACATTGCCCAGTCCATATAGACGTTGGTTAGTTCCTGACTTGACTCTTAGAGTTGTGAGTTCAATATCAGGCTAAAGCAGTGGTGAACAAGTAACTTGCAGGGTTAGAGGGAGATAACTCATGACTTCCAATCAAGGCTTTACGCAATAAATGAGGATGTTATACTCCAGTGACTGAAATAAAGGGTTCGGTAAGAAATTCCTAGCACCTGAAGTAGGCTGGAGCTTACAACGTCCGAAACGTCGTACAAATGGCAACAAAGATGAGGACAATAATCCGAATAATGTAAATACTGAAAATATTTGTATCGACCGAATCCATGTATTCATAGTAATATGCCTAGATATTTCAACGCTTTTGTAATTCCAAAGAAGGATCTGTAATGTAGTCGGTCTCGATTTAGCAGCTCGCCTTCACTCACTTTCTCACCGACAGCATTTGGCTTCCCTCTTTCTTTTCTACAATTTTTTTACGGCTTTTGTTGTGATGGGTTTAATTTCTTGGTGCCCTTCTTCTTTATTACATGCCCCAGAAAACCTCATCAATCGCTTCCTAATATCAAGTATGAGTTTTCTCCTCGTTTATATCCTCTCCAACATCTCGTCGTTAATCACGCGCTCAGTCTATGGTATCTTCAGAATCTTTCTGTAAACCCACATTTCTGCTGCCTCAAGCGTCTCCTTACCCTTGAGGGGATTGTCCAACACTCACTGTCATACAGAAGAACAGATATTACATAGAAATCCAGCACTTTCTCTTTTTTTGTTTCCAATTAGATTTTCCATTATTTCAGTATTCTGGTTAGCTTTTCAAATGCGTCTTTGCAATGCAAATGCGTCTTTCGATCTCAACATCGCATTTTCCACCCTCTGTCAGTCTGCTTCCCAGGTATTTAAATTTCTTTACTTGTTTTATTTTAGTTTTTCTAACCGGTAGTTGGCATTTTGGGGTTTTCTTTTTGCTGATGCCCATGCATTCAGTTTTCTTGAAGTTTCTGCTTAGTATTTTCTTCTCGCTTTCTGTTGCTATATTCTGTAGAAGGTCCTGCATTTTCCTTTCCGTGTTTGCTATCAGCATTGTGTCATCTACGTATCTTACATTGTTGAGATTGCGATCACAAATGACGAATCCTGGCAAGGGTTTTATTTCTCTCGGAATTGTTTTGCTGCATAAGTTGAATAAACCCTGTGAGAAAACAAATCCTTGTCTTACGCTCCTTTCTATTTTTGTATACCTTATAGTACAACTGTGTAAATTTTCAAGAAAATTGGTTTAGCTGTTTCGGAGTCTATAGGTAACAGATACACACACACACAGACAGACACACACACAGAGACACATTTCCATATATATATATATATATATATATATATATATATATATATATATATATATATATAACGATTGGGTTCTCTAGAGAGAAAAAGTTTAAAAAAAGTTGCCATTTCTGCTATTTGCGAAATACTCTTTAGTCATGAATTGAGTTCTTTCGGCTGCTGGTCTGTGTATACCTGAAAGCTAGGGGGTGTCTAGCTACACTGATGACTTGTGATACAGCAAAACAGGCCGGATTCGCTGTATCACAGGTCATCAGTGCAGCTAGACATCCCCTTGCTTGTCTACTCCCTATGCTATCGGAGTATTGAAAGTATTTTAGCGTGTTATATATATATATATGCGGTGTATACACAGACTAGCAGCCGAAAGAACTCAATTCATGAAGAAAGAGTATTGCGTAAATCACAGAAATGGCAACTATTTTTGAAATTCTTCTCTCCAGAGAGCACAATCGTAATGAGAATCTAATACTTAAAGGACGGTTAGAGAGAAAGAAATACAAGGGAAAGCAACAAGAGGCCTACTTGATGGGCTTCAGTAGGTGGATAGTGGAACGGGGTTGAGAAGAGATAACAAGAGGAAAATGTTAAAAGGACACGGTACATAATGAAGATTTTTCGCTGGAACCAGACAAGAAGTTCGACGTGTAACAAGTGATAGTGTGAAGGTGATACATGTGAAGAATATACCATTTTATTTCCATCGAAATTGTATTATCGTTTGTTTTATTCAATTGTAAAGTTAAGACCGGGCTTATATCATTACAAATTAATTTGCAGTTCGCATCCTTACTGATATGTCCCGGAAAGGGATATATATCTGATTCGAGGTAACTAAGTGATTTAGGCAAATGTAACCGGGTAGGTCAATCTAGTAAGTTGACGTAATCGACGGTATTCGTCGTATGCAGTATCCTGAGACGTAGGCGAAGTCAATAGACGTAGACCAATAGTCGTAGACCTGTAGACCTCTAGTCGTAGACCAAGGGAGGTATCCCTCCATGCATCCTCGCCTTTGTCTGTATTTATGACTGACACCAGCCAATCACATTACTGTGGGGGGGGGGACCAAAGTGTATGCAAATTCATTACATATTCATTACATCACTTACCCAGAAAATAAAATGTCTTTTTCCGTCCCGATGCATCATTCGAATGAGACGACCAAATTATCTTTAACTAGCAGTATAGCCCGGCGATGTTCGGGTATAATAAGAGCTTTAAAACTAATCTATGGTCCTGGAGCTCAGCCTAAAGAATATTTGTGTGAAGTTTGGTGAGAATCGAATAAAAATTGTGGATTTGTATAAAGGACATACAGACAGATAAACACACACACACACACACACATACACACACACACACACACACACACACAAACGTCTTGCCTTTTATATGTATATATTATCGATTTACTGCACTATTGCAAGAACTGCAACCTTGAAACTTCTGAATATCGTTTCTTATGTCTTTGTCTATGAATGTATGAAATTTGATTAAAATCGGACCACTCCTTCTATAACCCGATTTTTTCGATTATCGATTTTCGATATATATGGCGGTACCTCGACACTAAACCTAGCTAAGAACACTCGCAGACGCTTATAGTACAACTGTGTTAATTGTCAAGAAAATCGGTTCATCCGTTTCGGAGTCTATAGGTAACGGACACACACACAGACACACACACACACAGACACACACACACACACAGACAAAGTTCCATTTATAAATAAGTTTAGATTCTTTTGCTGATTTGCTTATTCCCTGTGCTGTTTCCTCCTTCTATTCCGTTAGTTTACGAAATATCTTGAGATTCCATAATGTTCTTTCTCATTGATTCCCTTTTCGTCTGTTCGGTAATTACTTCCGCAACATCTCTGCATCTACTGTAACAATGCAATAAGATTTTGAATTCCCTGATAAGGGATCACTGAATCCTATTGCATTCATAATGCATTATTGAATCTTTTCACGTTATTGGACCTTATTGCCAAAGTACGGCTGTTAGCAGTGGAACATTCCCATGATACGAACTACAAATTCGAGATGACAAAATAAATCAAGTACGAAAATGTAAATATCCAGGATGTGTTTTTAACAGATGGAAGAAAAATGTGAGACGGAAATGCGAAGGCCGGACAGGTTAGCCGTAGATGACTTCCAGAAGCTATGCAGAGTATTAAGTAACCGCAAAGTTTCTTTAGAAAAAAAAGAACACGATAAAAAAGAGCGTTAAACTGCCTATGTAATGTCAGCTTTCCTATATCACCGAATGTCGGACAAACTCCTAACTTATTCAGAAGAGTGTTGAGAGTTGAAAAGGCGAATTCTGTAAATATCATCATATAAAAATAACATGCGTGTATTGAACAATTTTTAAGGAAAATTAACAAAGGATATGTAAGAATTAGATTTAATTCTAATTCTTACATACCCTTTGTTAATTTTAAACTAGTTAAAACTCTTGAAAAAAGAAAGAGGGCTTGGAGAATTTGTCACTCATAGGGCAGATGGACGGTAAGCGAACAATGAGAAACAGCGACTTTCTGAGATGAGGTAGAATTTACAGTATTTACATTATTCGGACTGTTGTCCTCATCTTTGTTGGCATTTGTACGACGTTTCGGCCGAACTCTATATGACAATCACTGGGGTATATGATTGCTATTTCTTGTGTAGTAGAGCCTCTTCTAGTAGACATGAGTTATCTCCCTCTAACCCTGTATGTTACTTGTTCACCACTGCTGTAGCCTGGTATTGAACTCACAACCCTTTGGGTCAAGTCACAGGGACTAACCAACATCTATATCCTTAATGACAAGAACAATTAAATTTTTAGGACTCATATACCTAATGTTTAGTAATCCTTTTTTTTACCAGAGTTCACATTGCAATTTTTGATGTTAATAGTTTTCTCTAGTATTTTTGATGCAAATGGTTTTCTCTAGTATTTTCTACCAGAGCTCATATTGCAATTTTGACACTAATGATTTTCTCCGGTACTGCGTATTACTGGCGACTAAGCACACCTGAGACGTTTGTGTACATGGATGGCTGAACAGGGACTAAGAGAAATAATGAAAGGACACGACTTACTATAAGTTACAAAGTGTAGGAATTTGGTTTGTTTAAAAGTATATCCACTTCTTATGGGTCATTTATTACTGAAAGTTAATTTTCTTGGGAGCTTTGGTAATTTATTTTTGGTGTATTGGTAGATTTTGAAGGCTATCACAATGCGTTTAGTAAAATAAAGGAAGGTAAAGGAGTGTTGTGAGTGTGTGTGTGTGTGTGTGTGTGTGTGTGTGTGTGTGTGTGTGCGCGTGTGTCTGTGTGTGCGTGTGTGTATAAACAAAAATTAAAGCAGACAGATATATCATCAGATCATAAAACGGCGCCCGCTAACACTTTAACAAAGACACGAAAAAGCCAAATTCTACTATCGGTCAGCGCACACATATATAATCAAGAAACACACAAACACATACATTCACAAACACATACATGCACAAACATACTTACAGGTACACACACACTCACTCACTCACTACAATTGACGACAGCAGTAGCAGCGAAAGACGACCATTCGTTGAAAGGCACTGTCCACGAGCGGACGTGAAATCAAGCTCTCCTACCATTCTGAAGATATGATTTTGATCGCGAAATGTTAATAATAAATATAAGTAATACCCAACACTTTCTTTACCTTCCTTTATTTTACTAAACGCATTGTGATAGCCTTCAAAGCCTACCCATACACCTAATATACTCAATGCTTCAAGCAAATTACAAAACTGTCCAATTTTTTTTCATTTATCTTAAAATAATTATAAATATATTTTTATATTTCCATAATATTTAACCCGTTGGTATCAGAATAGTAGAGTGCGGTAGGTTGCGGGTTCGATCCTCAGCCGGGTCATACTAAAAACTTTAAATAGCTACACGACACCTCACTCAGCAACAAAGAGAATGATCGAGGGTACGTGAATAAATCCATGGACAGACGTAAGGTAGCAACAAAAGAAAAGGAAACCTAGAGATCGACCAACTTAATTATTTGAGGGTTCACTACTTACTCACGGATAGGACTCTGACAGGGGCTGCCACCCCTGGGTAGTGTGGGCCTGGGAATAACATCAATTAGGAGTTGGTTCCACGTTCCTCAAAATCTTCCGATCATAGTGCTTGCTGTCGGAGGTAGTTTGTCGTCATTCCAAGAAGGAGAGAGGAAGTTGTGGAGATCAATGACTACCATGGTTCAGCATGAAAAATAAACACTGTCAAATATACATTTTATATTCACGTATGGTTTACATGGCTGTTAATTTAAATATACTGCTATGGTTGACATTTTGGGGGCACATAATAAATTACTATGATTGACGTTTCGGGAACATAATCAGAGGATATGACTTTGTACCAAAGTTAGTTTCATAAATTAATATCTTCTTCTTCAATGTGCCCTGTCCTTTCAGGACGTAGGCGATCATGGCTTTCCACCACTCCCTATTCCTGGTGGCTCTTAGCACGCCTTTTCCTGTTACACTATGCAACCCTCGTTCCATCATCCAATTGATTAGATCCTTCAAATATGTTATCCGCTGCTTTCCCCTGTCTCATTTACCCTTTATCTGTCCTGTGAGTATCGGATTTTCCAAGCCCTTCTTCCTCATTGCATGTCCAAGGAACTTCAGCTGCCTCTTCCTCTATGCTCAGTATTAATTTCCATTTCGTTTCCATCTCTTCCAAAACCTCCATCATTGCTCACATTTCAGTTGCTTTAGTGTAATGGGTTAAAAAAAATGATATTTTATTTTAAACACGCATGTTTTTCTTACAGACCAATTCACTCACGTTCGGTTTACATAAGGTATATATTGTTCTTGGCTAAGTTTAGTAAACAAATTTTGACAACTCATCCTATATCACGTTATACATTAATGTCGTAAGCATAGTCTATGATGGATTCTCCAAAATAATAATCTTGTACCCGCCAATATAACTTGGGTAAACACCTACAATACGCTTAATGTAAATCGATACCAAGCAAAAATCGTGTAGAGAAAAGTACCTCATTATATTGACTTTGGACTGTAATTAAAATTAAACTGAGCAATTTTTTTATAAGGCCATATGCTGTAAGGGAGTAGGCGATTATGACTGTCCGCAGTGTTTTCTTCTTTACTAGCTGAGAATTGCCGCGCATTCTTGAGAAATGCAGTAGAGTGGTTTTCCGTTGCTTTCTCTGTGGTTTGTACTTCTAAGTTTTTCTTCCTCTTAGAGTGGTTGTCACCTGAAGAGTAGTGTATAACCTGTTATTTAACATATAGCAGAAATTGGGACAAAAAAAAAGAAGAAATCATGTCATTTGTCCAAAAGTGAACATATAGGATACAAATCCTATATCCTCCAACAGTTAGCTAAAGTCACACAAAGTAAAACTGCACACCCGAAAAATCGGATCCAAACAACTAAAAACATTTTAGAAAAACCCAAACCAAGGCAAATTTCACAAGTCAGTGTGAAAAGTAAAATTCTAGATCCTCATTGGATAGGAAATAGAAAGTTGTATTAATTTTTCTTAACACCTAAAAAATGGGTATGCTCCTCGAGCCGGTCACATGACTAAAATCCACTACTTAAACCACGTTTCTGAACCAGTCAAAATGAGTCAGAATGGGAAGCGGTATCTGATGGCATCTCGTCACAATGTAAGGAAGAAACCCAAACCAAGGCAAATTTCACAAGTCAGTGTGAAAAGTAAAATTCTAGATCCTCATTGGATAGGAAATAGAAAGTTGTATTAATTTTTCTTAACACCTAAAAAATGGGTATGCTCCTCGAGCCGGTCACATGACTAAAATCCACTACTTAAACCACGTTTCTGAACCAGTCAAAATGAGTCAGAATGGGAAGCGGTATCTGATGGCATCTCGTCACAATGTAAGGAAGAAACTTCAAGCTGACTCTGACACGTCTCGCTGACATACGTTTATTCTACCCCTTCTTCCAAATTTCCTTTCTTCATTTTCACCCCACGTCGCCAAAGAAAACAACAACACAATACTTCAACGGACTCCAAGAAGTACAATCTCCTCCATTACCTTGACTTTCCTCTTCACTTTTTCTCCGGCCATAAAAAAAAGAACACATACTTTATTGACAAGATTTTTAATCTTTTTACATAGACGCATTCTGCTACTAGCAACTCTAAATTCTGGACACTTAACTCTTTACTATTATTTTTCTGGAACATTTAGCGACGTGCTTTTTTCTATTTGAACATTTCACTCATACGAATTAATAAACTACATGAATTTTCTCTATGAATATTTTTTATTTTTCTTCTTACAATTTTGTTATTCTGTTAGTAAATTTTTACTTTAATATACAAACGAAATATTCTGTCCTTGCACATTTCAACATCCAACCTTCAACCTTCTGATATTCAAATGTGTGGGGTCTTTGGTTGTGTTTGGCACAAGGCTAACTTGGCAAGCACAGCCTAGGGTCCTACAAACACAACAGACTAGAAGGAATTTTAATTCAATTTCCCTACCGATATTCGTTATATTACCAGCACGTCCAAGTAACTAACAATTATATATATATATATATATAGTACACTGAACCTAACAATTTCTCCGGCGGCCGTTCTTCACGCTGTGATGTTGCCGGAAATTTGTAGAAAATGTCGGAGCCTCAAGCTGGGGGTACAAGATTGAACTATAAGTAACGAACTTCCACAACTTGGATGAGTTGAAAAGAATGCTTTATTCGTTTAGAGTTAGCCTTTTCGGTTGGGGCAGGCGAATGTGACACACAGCTCTAACTCTAATTAATGGAGATCAACAAATCCGTACTGGCCGAAACAAGACGAACGGAGATTCTACTCACTCAACTCGCGACCGGCTGAACTCCACTGCCTGACTCGGAAAAATTAACTGAATTTATTTAAAATTGACCTGGAAATCCGGAAATCCGGAAATGCTTTAGACCACCGGTGATAAACATTGGCGACTGTAAGTCTGAAATTTCAGTTATCTTTTTTTTTTATCTTAATAAAGCTTCCGCCGGAAAATTCTTAATGTGTGGTCAAGATACAGTAAAAGACAGCCTTTGACCGGGTCATTCGAAAAACGCACCCCCTGAACTTTTATCTCCTGAACTTATCTCTTTATCACATTAAATCACTGAGTCAAATATTTAGCGGAAGAGTGGTAGGATTTAAAACAGTAATCTGATACCCTTGTCTCTTCCACAATTTTTCTCATAAAAGAAAAAGCGTTTATTTATTTATTTTTTCCTCTTCTTTTTCACTTTTGTTAAATATGTTTTTAAACTATTTTCTATTCTAATCTATTTTCTATTTTAATCTATTATAATAAAATACATATATGCCTAGTTATCGTGTCACATTGATATTACAAGCAGTTATTTGTTATTTTGTTCAAATGCGCCCCATAAATAGTTATGAAGGTGTTTGCAGTCTGGTAAGTTAAATGGCCAGGTGTATGGACTGATGTGGTTGGAGAAAGGGCTGGTGTGGACTTTCACCAATAAATGTGTTCTCCTACTTGCATGACATAAGCTGTTGCCAGTAACCACCCTCTTGACCCAGGGCAGTACAACATCCTCAAGGCACTTGATGTAGGCTTCTGTACTGAGTCTGTATCCCTGTGGGAAGATAAATGGAGGCATATCAAATTGATCACTTCCAAGCATCTTATTCACCAATAAACTCATCCAGCTGCACTATCGTCAGATTGACACCATATTACACCCTCGCTTGTCTCTAAGATAATCTCAAAACTTGACCCTCACAAAGCGAGCGGAGGGGACGGAATCCCAATCATAGTCTTAAAGAAATGTGCCCCCGAACTTTCCTCTGTACTTTCTAAGCTCTACAACTTCTGCCTATCTGCTTCCTGCTTTCCTGCCTGTTGGAAATCTTCCTCTGTAGTTCCTATATTTAAAAACACTGGAGAACCCTCGGACCCCGCAAATTACCGACCTATCAGCCTTCTTCCGATCTTTGGCAAAGTGTTCGAAGCTATTATCAACGCCGAGGTGGTTCAGCATCTCACAGCACACATGCTTCACCATGTCTACTGCTGATATGCTAACGACCATCACCGAGTACATATATCAGGCACTCGATAGGAATGGTGAAGCCCGAACCGTTGCCTTGGATATCTCTAAAGCGTTCGACAGAGTTTGGCATGCTAGCCTTCTATGCAAACTGCGGAGCTATGGTATAGCTGGACAATTGTTTGAACTAATCCAGTCATTCCTATCTAACCGCACATTGAAAGTGGTATTAAACGGACATACCTCCCAGAACTACCATACTAACGCGGGTGTCCCTCAAGGCTCTATCCTAGTCCTACGCTCTTTCTGATCTACATTAATGATCTCCCTGATACCATAAGATCCCAAGTAGGTATGTACGCCGATGACACCACAGTTTATTCTCGCGTCGATCAAAAATCTGGTGTGGGCGACAAAGCTAAACTGGCAGCCGAGCTTGGAAAGGACCTCCAACCCGTAGTGGACTGGGGTAAGAAATGGCTAGTAAATTTTAATGCGTCTAAAACGAAGCTACTATCAATTAATCATCATAGACAATCGCACCTACCTCCTATTAGCATGGAACAGGCATGTCTCCCAGAGAGTAATACACTACGCCTGCTTGGTCTCACACTTTCAGCGGACCTCAAGTGGAATGACTATATTGAATCCATTGCTAAATCCGCTGCTATGAAAGTCGGTTCTCTGTGCAGGGCCCGGAGGTTTTTTCCGTCTGAATCTATCCTGCACATTTATAAATCTACCAAACGCCCATTCATTGAATACTGTTGCCATATCTGGTCGGGTGCCCCTGCTATTCTCCTTGGGCTTCTAGACAAGGTACAGCAGATGGTCTGTAATGTGATCGATACCGACTTAGCAGACCGCCTGCAGTCTCTCTCTCACCGGCGCGACGTGGCTTCCCTGTGTCTCTTCTATAAATACTTTCACGGCTTCTGCTCCGATGAACTTAGATCACTGGTGCCCCCTAGGTTCGAATTTGCACGAGATACTAGATTAACAACTAGATCCCATCCTTTTACAGTGAAACCGATAAAATGCAACCACAACTTGTACTCCAACAGTTTCTTTTCTCGCACTTCCCGACTGTGGAATTCCCTTCCCCTTCCACATAACTGTATCCCCGACGGCTACAATCTCCAGGAGTTTAAATGTAAGGTCAATAGACACCTCCTAACAAACTAACTTCCATTTTTTCAAACACTCTTCCCACCCACCCAACTATCTATCACCCCGCTTCTGACATTTCCTATATCTAACCACTCTTCCTATTTACCTTCCCCTATGTAGCCCCAAGCGCAATAGTGGCAGTGGAATGCCTTGCTTAGGGTAAAATGATTAAAAAAAAATATACTCTGTGTTGGAGATTCCAGCGCAAAGGTTAAGTGGTACTTCATGACGTTTCCACATTTATGGCGGTGTGAACTACGTTGTGGTGCAGTAGATATCGCCTCGGAACGAGAAATCGGGGAGCCGAGTTCGAATTCCAGTTGAATCCATTACATTCACTTACGCGCAAATACCCTTGGGAAAGGTATTAATCCGTCTCTTCCTTCCAGTTATGGGTTAAATAACAGGACAGATTGAGTGCTATAGCCTTGGCTGGCAACCAGTCTACCGCAGAAAGCAATGGCAACATACTGCGGGATAATCTTCTGCCCAGTCAGTCATGTCTCTTTCGAGACATGATCGCCCAAGCGTGTTTCCCGTATGGCACTTAACTGAACTGCGTGGAAAAGTCCTCACAGGCGATGAACAAGTGATGCCTTACTGTGCCGCGTGGTTTTAAAACCAAAAACAAACAAACGCGCATGCACGAAATTAAAAATATGAAATTGCGAAAATTTACCTACGCACCATCTACATAAACTTACCTATTAACACTAAATTTTATAGACCTAATGCATCTATTCACTTATGACCTTTTCTTCTACAAATATTTTCATGGCTTCTGCTCCGACGAACTTAGGTTACTGGTGCCCCCTTTACAAGAATTTACTCGTTCAACCAGACTGGCAACAAGGTCCCACCTTTTTACAGATAAATCTATAAAATGCAGCCGACAATCTACTCCCCAGGTTCTTTTCTCGCACTTGCCGCCTGTGGAACTCCTTTCCGTATACTTGCTTCCCCGACAGCTACAATCTTCAACAATTTAAATGTAAGGTCAACTCTCATCTCCTATCTCTCTGACTTGCATCCTTTCCCGCATGTTCTTTTCTCGGTCCACGCCACTCTCATCACACCAGTGTTCTCATCCTTCTCTTATCCACTTCTTGACAGCCCCTATTACTTTTCCCAATTTTTCATCACTTTCCTCGTATGTAACCCTCTGATCACCAGTAATTGGAGTAGATAGACTAAACTATCGCCCGGTTCACACTCCACCCACGTCTATTGAACAGGTGAAGAGGCTCACCCCTTGTTCCTTGTTTAGGATGTGGTTTCCGGTTTTCTCTTTTCCAATCTTTTCACTCTTTTCTTTATTTTTTTTTCAATTGGAGTATATAGACTAAACTATCGCCCGGTTCACACTCCGCCCACGTCTATTGAACAGGTGAAGAGGCTCATCCCTTGTTTCCTGTTTAGGATGTGGTTTCCGGTTTTTCTCTTTTCCAATCTTTTCACTCTTTTATTTTTTATTTTTTTCAATTGGAGTAGATAGACTAAACTATCGCCCAGTTCACACTCCACCCACATCTATTGGACAGGTGAAGAGGCTCACCCCTTGTTCCTTGTTTAGGATGTGGTTTCCGGTTTTTCTCTTTTCCAATCTTTTCACTCTTTTCTTTATTTTTTTTCAATTGGAGTATATAGACTAAACTATCGCCCGGTTCACACTCCGCCCACGTCTATTGAACAGGTGAAGAGGCTCATCCCTTGTTTCCTGTTTAGGATGTGGTTTCCGGTTTTTCTCTTTTCCAATCTTTTCACTCTTACGTAGCCCCCTGCGTATCAGTGGCGTTTTCGCCTTGCTTGGGGTGATATGATTGAAAAAAAAAAACTGCCTTGCTTGGGGTGAAATGATTTTTAAAAAATTGTCTAGTAAGTGTTGCGTGAATTGTGAATGCAACTTTAATCGCCATCTTCTATGTTCTTGTTGCATTATTTTTCTTTCTTGTCGAATTCGTTATATATACCTACGCGCGAATTTCTTTGGGAATGATATAAATCCAACTCTTCTCCCACAAGTCGTCGATTAAATAGTGAGATTTCTATCTAGAAAAATTGTTTTTATAACCAAAAACAGTGTTAATACCATACTCATTCTTAAAAAGATTATTTGTACAATCCAAAAAAATATATTTCGACTTTAAATAAACCACAAATTGTTGATTAGCCCTAAAAAGCATAATCAATTAATCAATAATCTCTCAATTCATATAATCACAACAGATTCTACTTCTAAATATGCGAAATTGAAAAAAAAGTCAATCATATTCATGGATAGTTGCTTTATTATTTTTTTTTTTACGGCCTATCACCCTTTTGTGAGCTATTTGGAGCTGAACCATATTTCAGATTTTAAGAGATTGTTTAAAGAGCCAGTTAATATAATTTTTTCTTTCAAATCTTCGACCCAATTAGAGTTTATCAGCATTGCCCATCGTTCATGACAAAAAAAATTTAAATAGTTGTGCTTAAACTAGTGATTGGTTACTGAAAATCATTACGCGATTGTGGTACAGACATTTCATTGGTTCCCAAGAGGTTAATGTTTCCTCGATTCTTGCATTTCATTGGTTGAATGCGCATTTAAAAAAACCTCAACGCTATCTTGTTAACTAGATTTATTTCTTTTCAGATTATAATGCAAAAAGCGGATAAAATTGAACTTAAAATTTGAAAAGAAATACACATTTAAAATATAATTAATAAAACTGTAATACAGCTCGAATGAATTCGTGATTTAAAATAAAATAACATGGAGTGTGATACGCTCTATCCAATTCAAAAGAATTCAAGAAAAAATAAATTATTTTAATTTTCAGGATTTACACATTGATAATTTGTAATAAATTAATGCATTTTCAATCTCTTGACGTTTGAGACTTGCGTGAAGTGAGAGGTTACTCTACAGAAAATTGAAGCTTTTAAAAATGTTCAGATTGATTATTTTAAAAGAGTTTTTGCATTAGATTTTAGCGTTTTGCGTTATGACAGCCGATAACTGTCGGAAACAAATGTTTATGGACTGAACGAAAACACTATTTTGTTTTTTTAAAAATAATTATTCATTTATTGATTTTTTTTTTGTTAGTTTTATTATTATTATTATAGTTAATTTATTTGTTATGAATGCGTGCGTCTATTGTCGTTTGGGCTAAATGGTCCCTGGAAAATGACTGTCAAAAGAGGGGACAAGTGAAAAGAATCAGGGGACAAAGATGCAAACAAATAAAAAAGAAAAATTGGAATTCAAGACTGAAAGAGATAGAAAGTGCACCAACAACAATAACTACAAATGTAAGAATAAATAAGTTGGCTTTCTTTTAGTTTGATATGAGTTCGATCAGAAGATGTTACTCAGTTTAGTTTTTCTAACGATCAGTAGAACAAGTCCAAGTTCTGTAAAAAAAGTTACATTACTTCGATTAGCCTAATATTTTATTAAAGCCTTGAATTCAGTGTCTACATATCTATCAGACCATGACATTTTGAATGTATACACTACCGGCCATAATTATTAGGACACCCTAGTTAAAAAAAAAAGATGTATTTCATACTAACTTTAGTATATATTGCTAAGTAGATAATTCTAAATGAAAATAGAATTGTTCTTTTGTGACTATTATTTTGCAAAATTTTACAAGGTAAGGAAGCAAAGATAAACTCGTTCGAATCACCCTAATTTTTTTCATTCTTCTGCATTCACAGCATGTCTGACGAGGAGGTGCTCTTGCTAGTAGTTTTTCGCTTTTTTGTTTTTTATTTCAATTTAGCTATGCTACAAGAGTTATCTGTCAAAATAAGAGCTCAAATTCAAATCTTGAATGAAGATTTTATTCTCAAAAGATGATAGCTAAGCGACTGAATGTGTCCAGGTGTGCAGTTCAGTATGCACTACATAGGAGAGACGAAACTGGAAGCCATGCCAATCAAAATAGAACAGAGAGAAAACGGAAAACATCAGTAGGAGAGGACTGCAGAATAGTATAGAAGAGTTTAAGAGACAGGAGGAAAACTGCCCTTCAAATACAACATGAAGTGAATACCGATAGGATTGATTAAGTCTCTTTAAATACAGTGAAGTGAAGGCTTCGAGAGGTGAGTCTCTTTGGACAAGTGGCAGCCAAGAAGCCTTTGCTTCGGCCAGCCAATAATAAGAAGAAACTAGCATGGGGAAGACAGCACAAAAACTGGACACCAGAACAGTGGTCAAAAGTGTTGTGGACTGATGAGTCTAAATCCGAACTGTTTGGGAATAAAAAAAGTGGGAACGTACGGAGGAAAGCTGGGGAGTGAGTGAAAGAGGACTGTGTACAGTCATCTATGAAACATCTTGATGGATCTTGTTTTGCGGGCACGAGTTCAGGTGACTTGGTTGAAGTAAAGGGGACTATGAAGAAAGAACAGTATTACTCAATCTTACGGAGATAGACAATTCCATCTGGATTGCTTATTGTGGGTCAAAATTTCATCCTCCAGCAGGAAAACGACCCAAAACCTCGTTTTAAATTATTCCAGAATTATTTAAAGTTAAAAGAAACTGCTGAAGTGTTAAAAGTTGTGTGTTAGCCACCTCAGTCACGAGACCTCTCACCAGTTGAACTTGCATGGGATGAGTTTGGACAGAAGAAATAAGAAGAAACAGCCTAGTAATGTTCGGGATTAGGTTAGGTGTCTAAAGGATACCTGAAGTGAGTTGTCGGAGGATTATTTTAAAAAACTTGTGAAAAGAATGCCCGGAGTGTGTGCAGCTGTTGTGAAGGTAAAATGAGGTTATTTTGATGAAACTGCAATATAAGTAATTATTAAATATTTATAAATTCATTTGATGCACATGTTATTGTGCCATATTAAAAAAAGAACCATTCTATTTTCACTGACAATTATTACATTTGGCAATAAATACTAAAACATTGTATGAAATACATCATTTTTATAAAACACTGGGGTGGTCTAATAATTATGGCCGGTAGTGTAGTTATTCACTTATTATTTTTTAATGATTTCACCTCAAGCAAGGTGGTACCGCTACTGATGCGCATGGGGTTACATAAGAGAGTAAAAGTTTAGGCAGGAGGAGAGTGAAGTGGGTGTCAGAGAAAGGTCAAGAGAAGGATGGGAACACAGGCGTGAAGGCAGTTGCGAAGGTAGAAAGAAAGGAAAAGAACAAGATACAAGGTGTGATATAGAAAGAACGAGTCAAGTGGATAAGAGATGCGAATTGACATTGCACTTAAATTCCTGGAGGTTGTAGCCGTCAGGAAAGCAAAATCATGGAAGGGAGTTCAACAGGCGGGAAGTTCGACAAAAGAAGCGGTTGGAGTAGAATTGTCGGCTACATTTGGTTGATTTAACTAAATGAGTGAGACCTTGTTGCCAGTCTGGTTGCAGGAGTAAATTTTTGTGGAGGGGGCAACTTTGACCTAAGTTCGTCGGAGCAGAAACCCTGAAAATATTTGTAGAAGAGACAGAGGGAAGCCACATCTTGCCGGTGAGGAAGTGGCTGAAGTCGAGCTGCCAGGTCGGAAGCAATCACATTACAGATTCTTCTTTGGAGCCTGTTGAGAACACTGAGATGAACAACAGTGGCGCCTGACCAGATATGACAATGGTCGTGAATGCAAAACAATTTCCTTACAAATGGAAGAGAGACTTGAAGTGATAGAGATTGGTTCTACCGACAAATGCTAAGAATGATGGACATAAAATCTGAGAAACGAGGTAAACTTAAAGAAAATACGAAATACAAGTCAGAATAAATGTTGGGAACAAATAAAGAAGACTGCAGAACCTAACACTCGCATATTGAAAACAAGAGAAGCAGTAAGCCACATAAGGAGTTTGAGTACATAGATGGCAACTTAAATGTTCGGTAGAAGAAAGAATAAGGACAAAGATTGATGGTAATAAGCGAAAAGAAATTGAGCTAGATTGATCGGAAGATGTAGAGAGCCGTGGTCGCCTATGCTCTGAAAGAAGAAGTGTAAATTAACTCTGGTATTTTGGAACATCATTGAATAATTAATCAAAAGGTTGGTTCTAACTTGTTATAAAACTATGGTGTATTGGACGAGAACTTGAACCTGTGTTGAATGGACAAGAAACGACGGAGAAAGAGAACAGAAGGCGATTGGCAAAAAAGAGTAAAACCTTGAGAGAGTGAAAAGGATAAAAAGAAAGAGACAAAAAAGAAAAGGAAAAAGAGAAAAAAGAGTAAAACCTTGAGAGAGTGAAAAGGATAAAAAGAAAGAGACAAAAAAGAAAAGGAAAAAGAGAAAAAAGAGTAAAACCTTGAGAGAGTGAAAAGGATAAAAAGAAAGAGACAAAAAAGAAAAGGAAAAAGAGAAAAAAGAGTAAAACCTTGAGAGAGTGAAAAGGATAAAAAGAAAGAGACAAAAAAGAAAAGGAAAAAGAGAAAAAAGAGTAAAACCTTGAGAGAGTGAAAAGGATAAAAAGAAAGAGACAAAAAAGAAAAGGAAAAAGAGAAAAAAGAGAAAAAGAAAAATTAAGACAAAAGATGATGATGATGAACCCAAGAAGATGAATCAGGAGAAAGAAGAAATAACAGGTTAGTAAAAAAAATAAAAAATAAAAAATCGAAGAAGGTGATGAAGATGAAGCAAATAAGAGGAAGAGGAGAACGACAATGTTTTAAAGAGCAAAAAAAAAAAAAGAAGTAAAAAAGATGAAGAAAATGAAGCTATGAGGAAGAGGAGAAAAAGGAAACATTGAAAAAAGAGACACAAAAAGAAAAGGCGAAGGAGTATAAAAGTAGAAACATAGAAAAAGAAGAAATTTAGATAAAGAAGAAGAAGAAGAAGAAGACGCGAAGAAATAGATGAAGCTTAGAAGAGAAAGAAGAAAACTAAGCCCGAATGAAAAATAAGAATAAGCATAGAAGAAGAAAAAGAAGAAGAAGAAGAAGAATGAGTCTAGAAGAAAATAGAGGAGGAAAAGAAGGAGTCTAGAAGAAGAAGAAGAAGAAGAAGAAGAATGAGTCTAGATGAAAAAAGGAAGAAAAGAAAGAGCTTAGAAGAGGAAAAAGAACAGAAATTTTAGAAGAATAAGGAGTTTAAAAAAGATAAAGCAGAAGAAGAAGAAGTCTGTTAGAAGATGAACATAAACCTTAGAAGAGAAAGAAGAAAAAGAAGCCTGAAAAAAAAAAGCTTAAGCATAAAATAAGAAGAAGAAGAAGAAAAATGAGTCTAGAAGAAAAAGAGGAGGAAAAGAAAGAGCTTAGAAGAGGAAAAAGAAAGAGAAGCTTAGAAAAATAAGGAGCCTAAAAAGATAAAGATGAAGAAGAAGAAGAAGAAAAAGAAGAAGAAGAAGAAGAAGTCCGTTAGAAGATGAAGATGAAGCTTAGAAGAGAAATAAGAAAAAGATTGCTTGAAAGACAAAGAACAATGAGCTTAAAAGAAGAAGAATGAGCCCAGAAGAAAAAAGAGGAAGAAAGAAAAAGGAGCTTAGAAGATAAAAAAGGAGAAGCTTAGAAGTACAAGGAGCCTAAAAAAGACAAAGTCCAGAAGAAGAAAAAAGAAGAAAAGAAGAAGAAAAAAGAAGAAGAAAAAGAAGAAGAAGAACTATAAAAAGAAGAAGAAAAGGAGGATTTGGATAGAAATGTAATTAATCAAATGTGAAATAATAGTGTTGTTATCGTTATTTTATTGTTACGAGATAAAGAATTGTCACCAGTAATATAAAATTTGATTAGTACTCCCTTTCATCTTAAATTATAGTTACTTTTTATTGCAAGTAAATAGTAATAGCTGTTAATGCATTTTCTGCTAAAAATTCTAATACCGCGACTTAATCGACAAATCAAAGAGATATAGCATCGGAAGAGTTTGTGGAAAAGAATGATGGCTTTAAGGTTAGGATCTTCTATAAAGCCGTTGAGTTATCGTACGTTAATAGGTGAAAAAAGTTGTGTTCAGACAGTATTTCCTGGGGCGAAAGGGGAATGAAATCGCAGGCTATTGAGAACGTATCGTTTCGTTTTATGATCCAAACGGTTAAATCAACACCTTAAAATTGACAGTCGAACTAAAGTTAAAAGTCTATCTACTCCAATTGAAAAAAAAAAAATAATAAAAAAAGAGTGAAAAGATTAGAAAAGAGAAAAACCGGAAACCACATCCTAAACAGGAAACAAGGGATGAGCCGGTTCACACTCCACCCACGTCTATTGAACAGGTGAAGAGGCTCATCCCTTGTTTCCTGTTTAGGATGTGGTTTCCGGTTTTTCTCTTTTCTAATCTTTTCACTCTTTTTTTATTATTTTTTTTTTCAATTGGAGTAGATAGACTAAACTATCGCCCGGTTCACACTCCACCCACATCTATTGAACAGGTGATGAGGCTCATTCATCCCTTGTTTCCTGTTTAGGATGTGGTGTCCGGTTTTTCTCTTTTCCAATCTTTTCACTCTTACGTAGCCCCCTGCGCATCAGTGGCGTTTTCGCTTTGCTTGGGGTGATATGATTTAAAAAAAAAAAAAACTGCCTTGCTTGGGGTGAAATGATTTTTAAAAAATTGTCTAGTAAGTGGTTCACACTCCACCCACGTCTATTGAACAGGTGAAGAGGCTCATCCCTTGTTTCCTGTTTAGGATGTGGTTTCCGGTTTTTCTCTTTTCTAATCTTTTCACTCTTTTTTTATTATTTTTTTTTTCAATTGGAGTAGATAGACTAAACTATCGCCCGGTTCACACTCCACCCACATCTATTGAACAGGTGATGAGGCTCATTCATCCCTTGTTTCCTGTTTAGGATGTGGTTTCCGGTTTTTCTCTTTTCCAATCTTTTCACTCTTACGTAGCCCCCTGCACATCAGTGGCGTTTTCGCCTTGCTTGGGGTAATATGATTAAAAAAAAAAAAAGAAAAAAAAGAAGAACAAAAGAGGTATCAAAGGTCAGAAGGCATATGAATACAAAGAGATGAATGAGGTAAGATTTGAAACTGCATCAGTTAAAAAAAAAAAGGCGTGAGGTACTTCCAGGTTGCGGTGCAGAAAGAAAACAACAGCGTGGATTAAAGAAAGGGAAATAAATTGCTAGAAAGAAAGAGAAATTTAGATAAAGAAGAAGAAGAAAAAGAAAACGTGAAGAAATAGGTGAAATTTAGAAGAGAAAGAAGAAAAATAAGCTTGAATAAGCCTTTTCTTCTTATATACTTATAGAAGATCCTAACCTTAAACCCATCACTCTTTTCCACAAACAAGTACATAAAAAGATGACAGATAACGGAGGAAAGAATGAGAGAAAATGAAAGAGGAATCAGTCAGTTAAGTGCCATACGTGAAACACGCTTGGGCGATCATGTCTCTTTAGAGACATAACTGACTAGGCAGAAGATTATACCGCAGTAGGTTGCCATTGCTTTCTGCGGTAGACTGGTTGCCACCAAGGCTATAAAACCTAATCTGTCCTGCTATTTAACCCATAACTGGAAGGAAGAGACGGATTAATACCTTTCCCAAGGGCATTTGCGCGTAAGTGAACGTAATGGATTCAACTAGAATTCTAACTCGGCTCCCCGATTTCTCGTTCCGAGCCGATATCCAATGCATAGATAAAAACAAAAAGAAACAAAATTATTAAAAATTATTAAAAGAGAGAGAGAGAGAGAGAGAGAGAGAGAGAGAGAGAGAGAGAGAGAGAGAGAGAAATACCAGCGACGTAAAAGAAAAGTTTAGATATAGAGAGAGGGAGGAGTAAGGCAAAGTTAGAGAGCAATCATGTTGTAAGGAATGGTGTAGAGTTAAAAAAAGAAAAAGAAAAGACAATGGCCTGACGAAATGAGAGAAAGAGAGACGAAAAGTGTGAAAAAGTGTGAGAATTATGGATTAGAATAAATATAAAGTAAAAGATAAAAGGTGGGGGGGGTGAAGAAAAAAAAGAAAAAAGAGACAATGCGAAAAAGGTGAAAAACAAAGAAGGAAAACTCGAAATAAAAAAAAACAAAATCGGCAAAAAAAAAAAGGTGTAAAAAGCTAAATGAAACAATATAGAAAAACAAAAAAATAGGCATGAAACGGGGATATGGGAAAAAATTAATTTAATTCATACGTCTTTTACAGTTTATTTACGTTTTGTAGGTTATTTAAGGCGATTAATATTTTTGGATCGTCACAATAATGCATTGCTTTTGCTAGTGAATAGTATGTAAAGGTTTTTGGGAGATAATAATAATAATAATAATAATAATAATAATAATAATAATAATAATTATTATTATTATTATTATCATTATTATTATTATTATTACGCTAGGGATGTTAGAGGAGATAGAAAAACATTATATGGAGCCATAACAACACACCACGATCTGCCTTAGGTTTTCCCGCAGACTTGATAGGTAGTGCAACCATAGCAGAAATATTTTTATGATAAAAAATGGCACAATAATAATAATAATAATAATAATAATAATAATAATAATAATAATGTCTATTAACTGATATGGCTTGTCCAGCGGATTGTAACATAGCAACCAAGGAATTCGAAAAACTATCAAAATATAAAGACCTGGAAATTGAAAGAGAAAAAATGTGGAAATTGAAGACAAGAATCTTGCCAGTGATAGTAGGTGCAATTGGAATGATAAAAAATGGAACAAAACAACACATTGAAAGAATCCCTGGAAACTCCAGATTAAGAGATATACAAAAAATGGTCTTGTTAAGTACAGCCCACACACTAAGGAAAACTTTATCTATGTACCGCTAGGGATGATAGGGAAGATAGAAAAAACATGAAATTGAGCCATAACAACACACCACGACCTGCCTTAGGTCGTCCCGCAGACATGGTAGGTAGTGCGACGATAGCAGAAATCGAAATATGATGAAAAATAACATAATAATAATAATAATAATAATAATAATAATAATAATAATAATAATAATAATATATGCGTTGTAATGCAATGGATATCCTCTAGGAAATCGGAGAGCCGAATTCGAATTTCAGTTAAATTCGTTGCACTCATTTACGCCTAAATACCCTTGTTAATCCGTCACTTGTCCCTCCAGCTATGGGCTAAATAGCAGAAAAATTATGTTCTATAGTCTTGTTTGGCAACCAGTTTACCACAGAAAGTAATGGCAAACTAGTGCGGGGAAAAAACAACTTCTGCCTTGTCAGTCATGTCGCTTTCGAGATAGGATCGCCCAAGCGTTTATCTTGCATGACACTTAACTGACTAAATAATAATTATCAGATGAATTTCTTACTATTTAACCCATTGATGAGAGAGAGGATGTAGATTCATACTTTTCCCAAGAACGATCGTAAGTTAGTGTAATGAACTTGATTGGAATTGGAACTCGATACTCAGAATTCTCATTTCAGAAGGTAATCCATTACACCATGTGAATATACAAGCTTATATTCCCAAGCACTCATCCATATAGATACCGAGAAGGCTCTATATTGCTTAACTTTGGGGATTTTCTGAGAACGGATGTTTCAACGTATTATGGCCGCAAGCCTGAAGAGAAAAAGAGAAAGATAAGAGGAATATGTAGTAATATCAGTCGGCTGAGGTCTTATTAAACTTTAAAAACTGGATCTGAGGCCAAAAAAATAGATTCGGAATATTTATGGTGGTTATCGGTGGGCTTCACAAGTGGCCCAGTCAAAGAGAAGTCGCTGAATGAAGATAAATTGCGTTTTTAGACGATGTCGACAAGACAAAGAATCATAAAAACGACTTGTAGTTTTGAAAAGGCAATCTGGTGTTATTGCCTCCTCTCGTGGGTAACAATCCGGCCGAAAGGTAATTTTTAAGCCACAAGTATTTGACTGGAAGAATGTCCAACCTGCCGACGAACCGGGTGTCTACTTTGAACTGCAACGCAAAAAGAAAGCAAGTTAATACACGCCAAGTCTGTCAAACATAAAATATTTCAAACGTTGTAGATGCAATTTATTGATGGTTCCAGTTCTTAGACGTCATTACATACAATGTGCTAATTGCCCCATTTCTGAGACTTTATAAATTCTATGAGTGGATTTCATTGTTTCTCCATTACTGTTAATAGGTTGAAACAAAAAAGTTCACAGCGTTTTTCAGCAGTTATCGTCTGATTCTATTTTTTGCAATACTGCGTTTTCTTGAACGAGAATTTTAAGAAAAAAATCGTACTTGTATCATACACAAAATGTTCTCAGAAATGTTTCTTCTTTTTCTTCATGTGTTGTGTCTTTTCAGAACGGAGGCGATCATGCACCTGCATTCCATCGTATACCTAGTCGCTCCTAACACTTTTCCTCTTGTTATCTCTTCCAACCCCAACACTCACGTTCACTTGCTCAAGCCCATGAAAGCAGATACAAATAGTTGTTTATAAGGATTATTACACAATATGTTGGCTGACCCATAATGGTAAACTACAGATCAAAATATTGAGTGAATGTGGTTTGAAACACTTCTTATTGTGATGGGTGATATCAGTTCCTCTATATGGCAGCGAATGCTGGAAAGTCTTATTAAGGATGAAGGAGAAAGTCAAGGCAGCCGAAATGTACTGCTACAAAAGGATGCTGTGGATACCATGGACTGAACATGTGAGCAACGACAAGGTTTTTAAAACACTTCTTATTGTGATGGATTGCCCTTGTTTAAGTTTTAATCTTCTTTTTTATGAGCTGTGTCCTTTCAGGACGAACACTACCGGCCATAATTATTAGGCAACCCTAGTTTTTTTAAAAGTTGTATTTCATACTATTTCTAGTATTTATTGTCAAGTAGATAATTCTAATTGAAAATAGGATGGTTCTTTTGTTAATACTGCACAATAGCATGTGCTTCAAATGAACTTTTCTGGTGTTTAGTTTTTGTGCTCTTTTCCCCATGCTAGTCTCTTCTTATTATTGGCTGGCCGAAGCAAAGATTTCCTGGCTGCCTTGTAAAATTTCGCAAAGTATTAATAACAAAAGAACCATTCTATTTTCATTTAGAATTAGCCACTTGGCAATAAATACTAAAAATAGTATGAAATACATCATTTTTTTAAAAACTGGGGTGGTCTAATAATTATGGCCGGTAGTTTACGTGGTCACGGACATTCGCTTACCACTATCCCTTGTCGATCCTTATACTTTTTCTCCTGGTATCTCTTTCTCAAATCAATCAAGTATGTCTCACACTGCTTTCCCCACCTCTCTCTCTATTCCTCTATCCGTCCCGTTAGTATTAGATTCTCTAACCCCTCTTTCGTTATTACGTGTCCCAGAATTTTTAACTGTCTCTTCTTGATAATTCGGATGTACGTCGTGGTGCAATGAATATCGGCTTGGAACGAGAAATTGGAGAACTGAGTTCGAATTCCAGTTGAATTCCTTGCATTCACTTACGCACCAGTACGCTTCAGAAATGTATAAATCCGTCTCTTCTCTAAAGCTGTGGGTCAAATAACAGCACAGATTGGGTTCTACAGTTTTGGTAGGTAACCAATCTACCAAAGAAATTAATGGCAACCTACTGCGAGAAAATCTTCTGTCCAGTCAGTCATGTCTCTTTCGAGACATGATCGCCAAAGTGTGTATCACGTATGGCACTTAACTGACTGACTCCTTGATATTTAGTATAAGTTCCTTTACGTTTGCACCCTCTCCAAAACCTTGTCGTTGCTCACATGTTCAGTCCATGGTATCCACAGCATCCTTTTGTAGCAGTACATTTCGGCTGCCTTGAGTTTTTCCTTAATCTTTAATAAGACTTTCCAGCATTCGCTGCCATGTAGAGGGACTGATATCACATAACATTTCAGTACTCTTTTCTTTGTTTCTTTTGTGGGGAGTTACCCACTTAATAAAGAACTCTTCTTTGCTTATATTCACCAAGAGTTAATTACTCTCGAGGACAGAGCCGGAACAACACAGACACTGGTTTCTAGTACGACTTTAGTTCAGCTCAGCCTAGTCTGTCTGTCTGTCTGTCGGTCACTTGTAGCCAAGCTATTATTACTCTTTCTCTTTGTATCTCTTTGTATCTCTTATTGACGTAATATATGTTCTTGACCTACCACCGTGTTGACTCATTATTTTATGGTCCCATACCGGGTCCATATCATTCAGTTTTCTTGTAGTTTATATGAAGTCCTTTCTCTTCGCTTTCTGTAGCTACCGTCTGTAGAAGATCTTGTAGTTTCCTTTCCTTGCATGCTATCCTTACTGGATAATCTGCGTAATTCGTATTATATTAAATTCGTATTATACACAAGAAAATTCGGAAAATTAGAACATTTCGAAACTTTTTTTATATGATTTGTGAGTTGAGTGTGAGTTTAAGTTTTGTTTATTGGCATATCAACCTATGTGAGTTATTTAATGCCAAAAAAGTAGTGTTTCGGGATATTATTTTACATTTTCAGTTCTAGTGAGAAGGTGATTCAGTCAGATTTTGATGAAAAAGTTGTTTTTTTTATTTTTTTTATCTTAGAAAACTGAAGGTGTCTTCTAGTGTTGGACTAAAAATTGTATTGCTGGTAATATTTTTTTTCCTTCAAAAATGTATATTTTTCTATAAAAGTTTATTTTTATACTTTCATAGTGTTTTGACCCCAGTTAGAGGGGACCCTAATAGGTGCTACCACTCCGGGTCAGGGTGGAGCTGAGAAGAACAGTAAGTAAGAGGTGGTTGATTCGTGGGTTGATCATGAGTTTTAAAAATTTTTACGTTAAAAATGAAAATAAAAGAGAAGAAGATGCATGTAGTCATTTCATGAACTTTTATTTAGAAAAAGTTTAAAAAGAAAAGCTGTAAAATCAGCAAAATATATGTGCCATTAATGATGACAATAGTCGGAACCACTGTTCTTTATAGTTTCGGTACGTTTGGAATTGGAAATGTTGATTTAAATATTCCAGAATGTTCTGAGAGTCTTCATTAAATACAAACACTAGTTAAAAATAATCCAGCTCAAACGACACAGGACATCGCAGAGGTACTTTACATATTTCATATGAGCCTCTTAAGGCGTTTGAAAACAGTTGGATACGTGAGCCACTACGATGTTTAGTTGTCTCACGAATTAAACAAAAAGTCTAATGAGCCACAAAAACAACAAAACAGTATCTGAAAACGGACTTTACTTAGCAATGAAAAATGGATTGTTTACAATAATGTGAAGCTAAAATATCGAATGCCAATTTGCAAACAAAGACGCTGATGCAATGTATCTGCTTGGATTAAGACTACAATAGAGTGGCATCAAATTAAGTAAATTATCAAAATGGCGATCATTCAACAAAACACATCTTATCATTGTCTAGCACAAAGCAACCCTTGTGTATGCCATAATGAGGATTCAGCTCAAAAGGTCACAAGAGGATTTCTGTAGCCTACTGCGCCAGTCAAGGATAGCATTTGTGTAATTGAATAAAATGTTTAATTCAGCCTTAGTTTAACCAATAAATGTTTCTTTTTAACCCATAGAGGTTTCCGTTTGATATATATGGTCCACAATTTCAGAAGTTAATGTGTTTGTTTTTTTTTTATTTTTAACACTAGCCCTTTATTCGTCAGCATAAAGTACATTACGCATGGGAAATGAGTGTGAAAAATGTACAGAGAGTAGTTAGAGGAAATGGAATGAGGAAGTATATAAAACAGATTCAAGAGAGAAATGAGAAAAGGAAGGACAAAAGAAAAATGAGGTGAGAAAAAGAGAAGAAAAGGATGACAGAATAAATGCTTCAAAGAAAGAAAAATAAGAAAGAAAGGAAAAACAAAACGGAAGGTGGGAGAAGGAAAAACAAAAAGGAAGGTGAGAGAAGGAAAAATGAGAGAAAACAATAAAGAAATAATACGAAAAGTAAGAGGCGAAATTAAGTAGAACAGAGAAAAAAAAACGGAAAAAAGGAAAAAGAGAAAAAAAGAACAGTGGAGGGAAAGATTAAGTGAAAGAAAAGAAAGAATGACAGAAGAGAGAGAGAATGAGGAAGGTTTGGTTGGTTTGCTTTATGGCATATCAACACCTTGGTGGGTCATTTATTGCCAACTAAATTTTATTTATTTATTGCTGGTAATACCTTTTTCTTTCAACAATTTATTGTTGTTTTTATATAAGTTTTGTGTCTAGTAATATTTTTCTTTTCGAGTATCAAGATTCATTGGGATTTGTTTTTAAGGCAGGGTCCCCAAGTCCTACCCTTGTTATTTAACCCATGATTGGAGGGAAAGGACGGATTAATATCTTTCCCAAGGGTACCAGTGCTTAAGTGAATGTAGGGTATTCAACTTGAATTGGAACTCGGCTCACTGATTTCTCTTTCCGTGCCGATATCCACTGCACCACAATGTACACCCGTCACTAAACGCTTACAGTACCTCGTATTCGCAAGCGGTCTCCCATCTACGTATTAATCAGGCTCAACGTTGCTTAACATCGGTGATCGATGGAGAACTCGTGTATTCAACGTGATAGGCCGTAAGCCTGAATGAGGAAGGAAAAGAGAGGGGAAAATAAAAAAATAATACGAACAAAAAGAAAGAGAAATTAACTTGAACAGAATAAGAAAAAACAGAAGAGAACCATTGTAAAGAAGGATAGAAGAAAAAGAACATTGTAGAGAAAAAAAGAGTAGAAAAGACGAAAGAAATGAAAGAATAACGGAAGGAAAAGGGGGACGAAAAAAAGATGAAAACTAATAAAGAAATTATACGAACAAAAAAAAAAGAGAAATTAAGTAGAACTATATCAAAAAGAAATAATTAAAAAGAGAAGGAGAAAAACAAACATATAAAAAAGGATGGAAGAAAAAGAACAATGAAGGGAAAATGAGTAGAAAAACGGCATAAAGAAAAAAACGGAATGAAAAAAACAGAGAGGGGAACTAAGGAAGAAAGAAATAATAAAAGATAGATTAGGTAGAAGAAAAAAAGAGACGTAAGAAAGAAAGAACATGGAAAGAGAAAACAGAAAAATAAAAAAAAAGATGTTGCAAGTACGGAATAAAAAAAATGGGTGAAAGAAACTCGTTTGATCGATTTGCAATTTACGCCTTATCAACATTTTACATGTTATTTAAAAACAGTAAATATTTTTTCAGATTGTAAGAATTCTGGGAGATAATAATGATTTACTCAAAGTAATCCTACGATTTTATCCATAACGAGGGAAATTCACACCTTTTCCAAAGGTTATTTGCGCGTAAGTGAATATAACGAACTCAAGTGGAACTGGAGCTCATCTTTCCGGTTCCCTACCTCGACACCTTATTGATTGCACCATTCACACATCTAAACTTACAGCACCTGTTATTCCAAAGCGGTGACCCATCTAGGTGCTGAACAGGATTTACGATGCATAACTTCGTTAAACATATGGGAAACGGTCTTTCAACGTGATATGATCTTGAGCCGAGTAGAAGTTTATTCGCCTGAAGAGAATCAACTTTAGACTCGAAACATATGTAGCAACACAAATACCATTATGGACACTTGATATATCATACAAAAAGCAAATAATAATTATAATAATAGCAACTATAAATCTACACTTTAAACAAAACGTTCACAACTCGCACTTTTTCATCTATACCAATTTCTCTAACTACTCATAACTACCACTACTTTTGTTTTTGATATATATATATATATATATATACATATATACATATATATAGATACATATAAATTTCAGTTCTTATCAAATACGTTTATCCATTTATAAAACATAATAATAAAATTTTAAATCAATATAAAAACTTAAGTGATCAAACCATCCTTAAAATATTAAAGACAATAATATTAATACTTGCAATAGTCGAAAGCCGATTGCGTGCCCATTACAAAACATATGTCTAACTGACTGTGTATTCTACCAATACACTATTTCTACCATAGAAAATTCAACAGTAAAAGAATTTTACATCCGAAGTACCAAGAATTCAATTAAAACTCGTGGGTATCAGCACATTTTATCTTCTAATAATAAAGCGTACCACAATACCGAACCATTTTTCACATACTATTGGTAATTAAAAAAAAGTCAATAAATCCTTACCGCAAAAAAATGTGCTATGTTTTCTGTGTTTACAGGCAAAATTTCATATTATTAAATTCCCTAAAAACACAACTGCCATTATCGTCTTATATATACCCTAAAGTACAGTTAATATATTTTCTACTATAATATAATGAGATCTCACAATCAAACTCCTACCCTTGCATGAATATATTGATTTTTCGATCCTCTGATAATTACTTTGTCTTAATTAACTGTTACATTATCTACTATGTCGTCTACACGTTTAACGTAAATTATATTTCAATAAATTTCAACTCTTAATAACAACAATAACCCTTCAAGTCATAAAAACATATAATAGTATTAATAAATAAACTCGTAAGCATTCCACATGCACATTCGATACATTTGCTAACATGTCATCATACAATTGTATACATTCAAATGTTTCATAACTTAACACCAAAAACTCTTCCCTTTCACAACATCTTACTTATCTTTTTATATCAATTCCTAACAGTAAAATATTTCACTGCCTGATGAGACACTGACAAGTAGTACCGAAACACCACAGCTCTTGTATTTCAGTAAACTATGTTTTTATTATAAACACATAATAAACTAATACTATATATATAAATATATATATACACACACACACACACACACACTTATATATATGTATATATATATTTATTTATATATATATGTATGTGTGTGTGTGTGTGTGTGTGTGTGTGTGTAAGTACATCTGATGGTCGTACCTTGTCGTAGAGGAGGCCTTGCGTGTCCAAATGACTTTCAAAAAGATGCCGTCGAGAGTTCTAAATTCCTGGTAGAGCCACCCTTGACAGCAAGGTCGAACCTTCGGATGATGAGGAAGACGCATGATGGACATACTAAAGAAGTCACCACTCGAATTTTTAAAAGAATTGACGGCAGTCCGGTGCAGTTTCATAACTGGATCACTCATGGATCATTCCGTAGGTGCCGCAGAGGAAGGTCATGAAAATAACTGTATGGATCACTTCTAGTCAAGTTCCACCTTAAACAGTTTCACGCTATCGGTCCTCTCTTCTACTCTTATTTTCTTCCACAATCGACCAAGTCTTGCAATGCTAATATAATGGATGACGGGTGTAGGTTTTTGTGAATATAGTTATTAGTACTATCAGCATAAAAGAACATAAAAGAAATGTTCAGTGAAGAAGAAATTAAATTCTTGGATATGAAATAAACCCGGCAATATATATATATATATATATATATATATATATATATATATATATATATAACATAGTGCACTTGGTATGTAACCCGGGTAAATTCCAAAAGAGACGAACTCGAGAGAACTCAATGTTAAATTCATTTATTTAATTTAACTTTATAAAGGATTTTCGATTATTACCATGGATAATACATGTTTCACCGTTTGAAGTTCTTAACGCGCCTCGTCACGAGCCGCGTTATGAACATCAAAGCGGTGAAATATGTATCATCCAAGCTAATAATCGAAAATCCTTTATGGTATATATATATATATATATATATATATATATATATATATATATATATATATTCAGAAATTATAGCATGAATATGTTATAATATCAGTACAAAATAGTTATTTTGTTTCGATACTACTTGTGTTGTGTCTTATCACTTGATACTTGTATTGTATTTTAAGAATAATGTTTCTTTGGAGACTGATTATTATTCCATCTATACTTGCCTTATATATATATATATATATATATATATTATACCTTATATTTTAGAACATGTACATAATTATTCTATATATATTCTCTACCAAGGTACGTTCGTTTCAACATTGAAACTTCAGTGTCTCATGAGGCAGTGTTATATAATATATCGAGCGCTGTTTTAAATTAATGTTTTGGACGTTGTAAGAATTCTTCGTTCTGTATTCACTCGGATATATATATATATATATATATATATATATATATATATATATATTCCATTTTAAACGAGTTATTACGCTACCTATGTTTCTACGCTGAGTGGTGTCTTCAGGCGATTTTCAATAACTGATTTTAACGTTTTCGTGTTTTTTTAAGTATGCGCACGTAAAGGTGTTTTTTTTTTATTATAGCGGCTACGTGGCAGGGAATTTTTGAACGCGCAATTTTTAAAATTTCAAGAAATTATGACGTTTTCATTCATGCTTGCATGAACATAATATGCATTTTAGTATGGTTACACTTAGTCATAACTTCTGTTCTTTCATACAATAGTTCTTTTTTGTTTGAGAATAGCATAATCTCCAACTTTTCTTCCTGTCACAGTATACATATTTTGCCACCGTTGTAAGGCTTGACTGTTTTTACTATACTTCACGTTTCGAGTATAATTTAAAAAGATCTACTTAATATATTAAGCGATAGATCTGTATAGAGAGCTCAATGGAAGCTATACAGAGCAATATGATATCTATAAAGGAAAACCCAACACTTTTTTTTAAATTTTAATGCTTCTAAAACGAAGCTACTGTCAATTAACCATCATCGACAATCTCACCTACCTCCCATTAGCATGGACCAGGCTTGCCTCCCAGAGAGTAAAACACTACGCCTCCTTGGTCTCACACTTTCAGCGGACCTCAAATGGAATGACTATATCGAATCCATTGCTAAATCCGCTGCTATGAAAGTCGGTTCTCTGTGTAGGGCCCGGAAGTTTTTTCCGTCTAAATCTATCCTGCACATTTACAAATCTACCATCCGCCCGTGCATTGAATACTGCTGCCATATCTGGTCGGGTGCCCCTGCTGTTCTCCTCGGGCTTCTCGATAAGGTTCAGAGGAGGGTCTGTAATGTGATAGATACCGACTTGGCAGACCGCCTGCAGTCTCTCTCCCACCGGCGAGACGTGGCTTCGCTGTGTCTCTTCTATAAATACTTTCACGGCTTCTGCTCCGATGAACTTAGATCACTGGTGCCCCCTAAATACGAATTTGCACGAGATACTAGATTAGCAACTAGATCCCACCCTTTTACAGTGAAATCGATAAAATGCAGCCGTAACTTCTACTCCAACAGTTTCTTTCCTCGCACTTCCCGACTGTGGAATTCTCTTCCAAACGATTGCTTCCCCGACGGCTACAATCTCCAGGAGTTTAAATGTAAGGTCAATAGACACCTCCTAACACACTAACCTGCTCCCATTCTATCAAACACTCTTCCCATCTGCCCAACCCTCGTCCTCGCTATCCTTACTCATCTATCACCTTTCTCCTGACATTCCCTATGTCTATCCACTCCTTCTCTTTACCTTCCCCTATGTAGCCCCATGCACAATAGTGGCAGTGGAATGCCTTGCTTGGGGTGAGATGATTAAAAAAAAAAAAAAAAAAAAAAAAACTTCATATAAAATACTTATAAATTATAATTCATTTCTAAGAAATAATTAGTGAAAACATTTGGGAAATCATTATTACCGAATGACACGAATAATGTGGTGTCAGAAGAAATGAATTATAATTTATAACCACCTTATATATTGAGTTTTCATTTATATATATATATATATATATATATATATATATATATATATATATATATCAGCATGTAGTGTGGGTATAGAAGAATCCAAAGAAGTATCCTGTACATACATTGGTAGGATAACTCTCTAAGAGAGCTCTAAATATATATGTATATAAATACATATAGAGCAAATATAAGAAAATTTAAGGCAGATAGGTTATTTCATGGTGAATCGCACTTATAGGCCTATTTCAGGCGAACCATTATCAGCTTCCGTCTTTATTTTACATGATTCGTGTAAAATCCTTTGTAAAATAAAGATGATTCGTGTAAAATCCTTTGTAAAATAAAGACGGAAGCTTATGATGGTTCGCCTGAAATAGGCTTACACTTCCGATTCACCATGAAATAACGTGTCTGCCTTAACCTTTCTTATATATATATATATATATATATATATATATATATATTGTCATCCGCAGACGTATATATATATATATATATATATATATATATATATATATATAAATATATATACATATATATATATATACATATATATATATATATGTGTGTGTGTGTGTGTGTGTGTGGAGAGAGAGAGAGAGAGGGAGGGAGGGAGAGAAGAGAGGGAGAGACAAATACGGTGTGAAGGAGTAGGCAGACTAGGACCAAGAAAGACTAAGCTCCGGACCGAGGTAACGTAATGTTGAATAGAAATGACAGGTTTCATCTGTCTTTTCAAACCGTCTAAACTTAATATAAATTATTTGTGATATAAGAAAAAATATAAGAATAAATGGAGAAATTAAGATAATCAGGAATTCCCTTTTCAAATACGGACATCGCTTTATTTGAGCAATGAAAAAAAATCACGTCCGTCCATACGAACATCAGCGTCTCATTGGTCAGTTGGAGGGTAGAAGTGGGGTACAACTGTGCAAATTATATCAGCGAAACAGCCACTATTTTTCACATTAGTATATAATAGAAATGAAGATAACTTCAATGTACACTAGAAATGCTTATGTATTGATAAACAATAACAAATCTAAATAGCCACTGTGTAACGCGGTAATCTTAAATAATTTACGGATACTAAAAAGCGAAATAGCCACAAAGTACAGAGGCAATGCTTACGTATTGATAGAAAATAACGAATCTAAATAGCCACAGTGTAACATGGTGGTCTTTAATAATTTACTAATACCAAAAAGCGAAATAGCCACAATGTACAGTGGCAATGCTTACGTATTGATAGACAATAACGAATCTAAATAGCCACAGTGTAACATGGTGGTCTTTAATAATTTACTAATACCAAAAAGCGAAATAGCCACAATGTACAGTGGCAATGCTTACGTATTGATAGACAATAACGAATCTAAATAGCCACAGTGTAACATGGTGGTCTTTAATAATTTACTAATACCAAAAAGCGAAATAGCCACAATGTACAGTGGCAATGCTTACGTATTGATAGACAATAACGAATCTAAATAGCCACAGTGTAACATGGTGGTCTTTAATAATTTACTAATACCAAAAAGCGAAATAGCCACAATGTACAGTGGCAATGCTTACGTATTGATAGACAATAACGAATCTAAATAGCCACAGTGTAACATGGTGTTCTTTAATAATTTACTAATACCAAAAAGCGAAATAGCCACAATGTACAGTGGCAATGCTTACGTATTGATAGACAATAACGAATCTAAATAGCCACAGTGTAACATGGTGGTCTTTAATAATTTACTAATACCAAAAAGCGAAATAGCCACAATGTACAGTGGCAATGCTTACGTATTGATAGACAATAACGAATCTAAATAACCACAGTGTAACATGGTGGTTTTTAATAATTTACGAATACCAAAAAGCGAAATAGCCACAATGAACAGTGGCAATGCTTACGTATTGATAGAAAATAACGAATCTAAATAGCCACAGTGTAACATGGTAATGTTAAAGCATTTAAGAATACGAGCAAGTGAAATAGCCACAACGGAGCGTTTACTTATTTCTTCTTCTGCTATGTGCTGTATCACTTCAGAGCGTTAGCGGTCACGACTCTCTACAACTTCCTGGTCTTAAAAAATGTTGTCTTTTTCTTCTTCTATGTGCCCTGCCCATTCGGGACGTAGGCGATCATGGCTTTCCACGCCTCCCTATCCCTGGTGGCTCTTAGCACGCCTTCTCCCTTTATAGCATTCAACCCTCGTTCCATCATCCACCTGATTAGGTCCCTGAAATATGTTATCCACTGCTTTCCCCTGTCTATTTTTCCCTCTATCTGGTCTGTTAGTATCAAGTTCTCCAAGCCCTCTTTCCTCATTGCATGTCCCAGGATCTTCAGCTGCCTCTTCCTGATGCTCAGTATTAATGTCCTTTTCATTTTCATCATTTCCAAAACAACATCATTGCTCACATGTTCGATTCATGATATTCGCAGCATCCCTCTGCAGAACCACATTTTAGTTGTTTCCAGTTTTTCCTTCATCTTTGATGATATTGTCCAGCATTCACTGCCATATTGAAGAACTGACATCACCTAGCAATCCAGTACTCTTTTCTTTGTTTCTCGCGAAACTGTCGTGTTTCTTAATACTTCACTCAACTTCTGGAATGCTTCCTTCGCTATGCCAATTCGGATCTCTGTGTCGCACTTTCCGTCTTCTGTTATAACCCTTCCCAGGTATTTAAATTTTTGTACCTGCTTGATTCTAGTATCACCGACCTGTATTTGGCATATTGGGCTGCCCTTTTTACTAATGACCATGCATTCGGTTTTCTTGCAGTTTATTTGTAGTCCTTTCTTGTCACTCTCTTCAGTTACCTTTTGTAGGAGGGCTTGTAGTTTCCTTTCTGTGCCTGCTATCAGCACTGTATCATCTGCGTACCTTAGGTTGTTTAAATTGTGGCTTCCGATGACAAATCCAGGTATAACTTCTAGGCTCCTCAAAATATTCTCGCTGTACAAGTTGAACAGATCCGGTGAAAAGACACATCCTTGTCTTACGCCCCTTTCTATCTTTGTATATCTACTGAATTCGTTACTTGTATCTTTGCTAAACCTTGCTCCGCCATCCTTCAAGCTGCCGGGTAAGCTATACGTTGTTTGTCTCTGTCTCTCTTATCTTTAATCTGTCCCGTGAGCATTAGTTTTTTCAAGCTTTTTTTCCTCATTACGTGCCCTAGAAATTTCAATGTCCAACCAAGTCATTTAATTCATTTCGCATGCCACAAATATAACAGGCAACTATTTCAACATCATCATCATCATCATACCACAAATATAACAGGCAACTATTTCAACATCATCATCATCATACCACAAATATAACAGGCAACTATTTCAACATCATCATCATCATACCACAAATAGAACAGGCAACTATTTCAACATCATCATCATCATACCACAAATATAACAGGCTATTTCAACATCATCATCATCATACCACAAATATAACAGGCAACTATTTCAACATCATCATCATCATACCACAAATATAACAGGCAACTATTTCAACATCATCATCATCATACCACAAATATAACAGGCAACTATTTCAACATCATCATCATCATACCACAAATATAACAGGCAACTATTTCAACATCATCATCATCATACCACAAATATAACAGGCAACTATTTCAACATCATCATCATCATCATTTATCCATCACACCCAGATGATGCATAGGGCAGCAACGTTTTGTTGCTGTTTCTGTAACAAACTGTGTTTTTTTACAGGGCAGGGTTCTTAGCCCTGCGCCCTAACACTCAAGCCTAGAGGACCAACTATTTCAACATAACCAGGATTTGTTTTTCAATGCTGATACACATCCTGACGTAATTCTGGTTTTAGGCGGAGATGCAATCGGCTAGGTGTCAATGTTATGATCGACACCAGAATGAGGGCGACAGGAAGTGAGATGGTAGGAATAAGAGAGAAAGAGAAGTTGGTTGGAAATGACCGCTTCTCTCTGACAGTCCACGAAACAAAGAAAACAGAGAGCGATACTTTCGAAAATCCCCGGGCATGTATGGATTTTGTATTGATTAGTGACAAATTTCTTACTAACGCATGTACATTTGGTTCTATGTAAATTCCTCGTATGGACAGACTTCGAAATAACGTTTGAGGAGATAACGCGAAAAACGAGAAATCTTTTTATTCACCACTCCTCTATTTTCTATTTATTTTGTGTTATTGCGGCTTTTTTAATTTTCTTTCATTAATTCTGTCTTTCTTTCGACCGTTTATACCTTGTATTTTTTCGATCATTTTGTTTTAATGTTTCTCTTTCCCGTTCATTGCGTGTTTTTCGTCCTTAACGCATCTTTTTGCTCCTCTCCGTTAACCATTCTTTCTTTCTTTCTTTCTTTTTTTCTTTTGTTCTTTCTTTCTTTTGTTCTTTCTTTCTTTTTCTTTCTCGCTTTTATCTTCGTTGATTGTCTCTTCTTTCTTTTTTAGCACTTTTTCTTTCTTTCTTTAATTTTTATCCATTCTTTCTTTCTTTCTTTTTTTTCTTTCTTTCTTTCTCGCTTTTATCTCCGTTGATCATATCTTTTTTCTTTTTAGCACTTTTTCTTTCTTTCTTCCCTCTTTCTTTTTCCCTGTATATCCATTCTTTCTTTCTTCCCTGTTTATTCTTTCTTTCTTTCTTTCTTTCTTTCTTGCTTGCTTGCTTTTATCTTCATTGACTATTTCTTCATTTTTAGTACATTTTTTCCTGCGATCCCGTTTATTCGTTCTTCCTGTTTTTCTTTCGTTCTTTTTTATTTTTTCTGTCGTTCTTGACTCATGTCTTTGTTTCTCTCTTCTATTCTTATTCTTTTATTTTCTTTCTTTCTTTCTTTCTTTCTTTCTTTCGCTTTCGTTTGCTTGCTTTTATCTCCGTTGATTTTTTCGTTCTTTTTTAGCACATTTTTCTTTCTTTTTTTTCTTGTTTTATCCATTCTGTTTTTTCTGTAGTTCTTTTTCCTTCTGTTGATTCTTTCTTTTTCATATCTTTCTTTTTCTTTTTTCTTTCATTAATTTTTTCTTTCTTTCATTATTTGTCTTCATCTTCCCTGTTTAAAATTTCTTTTTCCTACTCATTGCGTTTTCATGTTCTTACCAAATCTTTATACGCATATCTGCTATTTTTTAATCTTTCTTTCTTTTTTTCTTTCTTTCTTTTTCTTTCTCGCTTTTATCTTCGCTGATTGTATCTTCTTTCATTTTTAGCACTTTTTCTTTCTTTCTTTAATTTTTATCCATTCTTTCTTTCTTTCTTTCTCGCTTTTATCTCTGTTGTTGATATCTTCTTTCTTTTTTAGTGCTTTTTCTTTCTTTCTTCCCTGTTTATCCATTCTTTCTTTCTTCCCTGTTTATCCATTCTTTCTTTCTTCCCTGTTTATCCATTCTTTTTTCTTCCCTGTTTATTCTTTCTTTCTTTCTTTCTTTCTTTCTTTTATCTTCGTTGATTGTATCTTCTTTCTTTTTTAGCACTTTTTCTTTCTTTCTTTAATTTTTATCCATTCTTTCTTTCTTTTTTTTTCTTTCTTACTTTCTCGCTTTTATCTCCGTTGATCATATCTTTTTTCTTTTTTAGCACTTTTTCTTTCTTCCCTCTTTCTTTCTTCCCTGTATGTCCTTTCTTTCATTCTTCCCTGTTTATTCTTTCTTTCTTTCTTTCTTTCTTTCTTTCTTTCTTTCTTTCTTTCTATACTCATCTGTACATCTTTGATTCACTCTCCTATTGTTATTCCTTTATTTCATTTCGCATCCTCAAAGCTTAATTCTCAAATTTTCGGGGATGTACTAGACTGAATCAAACAGAATTTTCAATAAGCATTTGAAATTGATATGGCATGGATAAAAAAAGACATTCTTCTTTACCAAGACCAGAATCAGTTAATAATAGCCCTCGTCGAAATTCGGTTAATAATGTATCGTAGGTTAAAAGATATATTTCTAATCCTGAAAACGATGTTGTATTTGAATGCCTTGGAGAATCGGCTCGGAAGGCTACTGCTCTAAGGTTAGATCAACACAGGATTTTCTTCTTTTGATTAAAGACTAGAACAAAATCACACATGCTCTTTTCTACCCCTCCAGCCAGCATGCTTATAAAAGTAAGAAAATAATTGATTTTATATATTGTTGAATTTATCCCGTTCAAATCTGTAGTAAACACTGCGTGCGCACCCCCACCCACACCCATAGAGTGCGATAGATAACCGGTCATCTAAATTACGCATAAATGCAAATAACACTGACATCTCAATTTAACAGATATACAGGATGCAATGGATAAATTGTCTTCTAAATTAAGCAGAAATGAAAATAAGTAAATTGTAAACGCAGCTTCTTCTCTCGCGCTTCCCGCCTGTGGAATCCACTTCCGTTTACTTGCTTTCCCGACAGCTACAATCTTCAAGAATTCAAATGGAAAGTCAGTAGTCATCTTCTATCTCACTAACTTGCATCCTCTCTCTCTCTCTCTCTCTCTCTCTCTCTCTCATGCTCTTTTCTTCGTCCACTTCACTCTCATCAATATTCTCAGCCTTCTCCTACCCTCCTCCTGACACCCCCTGTAACCTGTCACTCTTTCTCATAACTTACCTCCTATGTAACCCCCTGCTCAACAGTGGCAGTAAAATGCCTTGATTGGGGTGACACGATTATAAAAAAAAAAAGTGAAAAAATCGACGTTCACCCCACACGCAATAACCAAGGGGGTTGCGTTCTTGGGAGTTAGGTGGCCAGATGTAACGAGTGATGCGGTTACAGAAATTGACTGATAGCCATGACTGGTTACTCTTGCTTGTGGGTCAGACATAGTATTTTCCAGCAGCTACCATCTTCACCCAGGGCAGCACTACCTCGTAAAGGCACTTGATGGAGACCTTCATGCTGTGTGTGTGTGTGTTTTAGACTATGTTCTGCGAGAAACGTAGCAAGTTATGCTGTGCTCCATCAACACACTCCGACCCAACCTGTGATTTATATCAACATCTTGCGACCCAATCTGTGATTTATATCAACACCCTCCGACCCAACCTATGTTTATATCGACACCTTCCGAATCAACCTCTGATTTATATCAACACCCTCTGACCCAACCTGTGATTTATACTGCAGCTAAGCTAACTGGAACCTTGTTACAATTGCTGAGATAAGGCACATAATATGATGCGATCAGTAGTAAAATAAGGCCAGTACGCTTATTACCTCGACCATGCTGAACCTCATGCCCAGACAACAGGCAACGGCTGATAAAACTAATTTTACTCAAAAGATCCGAGTCATCTCGTAGTCCGTTTTTTCTTTTTTGTCTTGTTTTTGTTTTTTGTTTTTTTCAGGCACTTTACACTTGGAATGTTATCAAGACGTCACCTTCTGGATAAATTGCGGTTTTAAACCTAGATCGCATTGTCAGAACAGAAACATTTTTAACCACTCGACCACGCTAACAAACGCTTATACGCATTTAGAAATAGTAATAAGCACACTACTAGAACATACCCACGCACACTCAAACACGTATACAAGATCTGATGAAAGATTACCCCAAGAAACATTTATGTGTAAAAAAATCCAGAAAAAAAAACACGTCAATTCGTAATTCATTACTGAAGATGATGCAGGTGCGTGTTAACCCCTTCATTTATTGCCCCCGCCTGTACCTTATTATGGCAAAACTATCGCCCAGGTACACCTCAACTTCGTTTTCCTGCTCTAGCTCTCACATCCTCTCTTTTTTTTTATCTATAATTCTCTCTATTATTTCTCTCCTCCCTATCTATCTGTCGCTATTCTTCTCCTCCTGTGTTTCTCTCTTTATCCTTGCCACTCTATCTCACATTTTATACCCCCTACTGTTTCACCCTCTCTTTTTGTTTTACCTTTCCTCTATCTCACTCTTTATTAATTCCCTTTTCCATTTCTATCTCTCTCTATTCCTCCCCTCTCTTTCGCCCTTTATCCTTGCCACCTCTGTTTCATATTTTATTCCTCCGACTCTCTCTTTGTTCTACCCTTTCTATATCTCACTATTTATTCTTTCCCTCCTCTAAATTTCATTTTCTCCTCCTCTATCCTACATTTTATTCACCTCTGCTCTCTCCAACAGTATTCTAACGAACATTATATCAGAACTTGCTTAGAAATTTGGGTATTTACTCAATGTTTTCCACTGAGACGAGGTGGGATACAAAGTCGTGCTTAGCTCCTACACTTAAGCCAAGGGTCAAAATTTACCGAGCCCCTCAATTGCAGGATCGGGTACTTTGCATTGTCTATTTTTTTCAGCCGAGTCTCCGTCCGTAGACAGAGCCCAGTCTGAGTCGTACTCTTCCCAAAAACAGATTTTGACAATTGCGAGTTCTCTCGGATTTCTGGATATTTATCCAAAGGATGTGTGTTGTGGTGCAGTGAATATCGGCTCTGAACGACAAATTGGGCAACCGAGTTTGAATTCCAGTTAAATTCCTTGCATTTACTTACACGCAAATACCCTTAAGAGAGGTATTAATCCGTCATTTTTCCTCTAGTTATAGGTTAAATAACAAGACGGACAGGGTCTTACAGCCTTGTCTGGCGACTAGTTTACCGCAGAAAGTAATGGCAACCGACTGCGGGATAATCTTCTGCCCAGCCTGTTGTGATACTTTCGAGACATTATCGTCCAAGCGTGTATAACATATGACACTTAATTGACTGACTGATCCAAAGTCTCCCTATTGAGTCTGGATGTGAGAAAAGGTCTAGCTTAACGTAGAGAACCTCAACGCGCACACTCGGGCCAAGGGTCAATATATCCTGATCCCCCCTCAACTGCGGGATTGGGAACTTTGCAATTATCTATTTTTCTGAGTCGAGTCTTTATCGTGTTCTTCCCGAAGAGAGCGAGCTTGACAATTGCGAGCCCGACAGCGGACTGTCGGAACTCTGGGTATTTACTCGAATTTACCTGACAGGGGCAGGACGCGACACAAGGTCAAATTTTAATATGGAAATAATAGAACGCGTACACCGAGGACAGAAATTACACAGAATCCGCAAAAGTGATTTTGTATCTATTTTTCTCCTGGCAAGACAACCGGTAAGCAAAGTCTGTTAAATAATCCGAGTTGTGCTGCGGGTTTTAGTATGAATTGGTTTTTTTTGTTTTGCCCAAATCACACTCGTTATTCTATCTGAAGGTGTTGGAAACGCTGTTTATCAGGTCTAGGCGGCCCTCTCTTTGTAAAGAAAGGGAGTGTTTGCTTGGGCTTTCTCTACTCGGTCTCTGGCATCTTTAGATGCAATAACTTTTAGTAAAAATCAAAAGTTTTTCCCCCTTCCGTTCATTCATTTCAACGATAACAAATTTTCTTTTCGTAATATTTCGACGTTTACAGTCAGTGCCGAGTGGGAACGAAACCGGTCGACTTACGTCTGTTTTAAAATTTGGCATGGCCGATCTTAATAAATTTGTTTTTACCGCCATATTAATATTTTGTACTACCAAATATATATATACTGTTAAATATAGGAGACGATGAATGTGCATTATGTTTAATCATGAGCCGTTCTAAACATCGTACTTTGGCTTTAATTTCAGGTGAAAATAAAGACGAAAATTCTCCAACATTTGGATATTTTTTATTAAGTTGGTTCTAAGCTTTCGGTTCACATGAGCCATCTTCCGAGAGGTTACAGGGACATCAACATAAAAACATCCACCATTAAAGACGATTCTATCTTGTTTTGACACAAAACTTTGCTAAGCAACGATAAGAGTTACCAAACAGCAACCGCAGTTCGTAAATTAGTAATGTGGTTCTCACACCGCGTGAGACCTCGAAATGTTAACAGAACCATATAAACTGCGTCTAGACATTATATGCAAAAGAGATATTGTCAAATATTTTGTGTAAAATTCATAGGTATGTGTTATCTAATGAAATAATTTGTACTATTATGGATAGCGAGTAAGCATGAAAGCAATTAAGTCCCAAATTTCAATTTCAGATTGATATTTAGTATTTTTTCAGTAATTATAGCAATTTGTAGTGTCAAGAGATTAATTGCAAGAACTAGAATTTAGTATTATGGCTCGTAAAAAAGAACTAACGGTGAAGAAAAAAAAACAATATAATCATGGAAATTAGCAAAGGAAAGTCTTCGTTTCAAATTTCTAAGGTTTTGAAAAGGGATCATTGAACAATCAAGAAAATATGTCAAATGGGAATTCAACCAAAGGAAAAAAAGTTTCAGGCTGAATTCAGGAATTTAATAAAGCGAGATCTATCACATATCCGAAGAGAATTAATAAGAAACCCAAATGCGTCAAGTGCGTTCATATTTGAGGGCACTGGAGCTCCTATGGTGTCAAGGGAAACAAGGTGTAAAGCATTAAGGAAGTTTACTGATGTAAAAAATCAAATCAAAATCCCTTTTTAATAATAAAAACGCAAGCAAAGAAGATTTTATCGGGCAAAAAAATACATGAAAACTGATTTCAGTAAAGTGCTTTTTACTGACGAATCAAGGATCACCCTCGGGGGGCCCGATGGGTGATCTCGAGGATGGGTTTGCAAGCAACATGACTGAAGACATATTTTAAACGCTAACAAGGCGGCGGTGGGATCATGATATGAGCTGGGATTATTTGTAATAAGCTCGTGGGTCCATAATGTGAAAGACGGGGTTAAAATGAATTCCAAAAGTTACTGTGATTTTCTAGAGCAATATTTCTTTGAATGGCTTGATAACCAGTCTTTAACAAAGCGTAGATCTATGATCTTTATGCGAGATAACGCAACAAGTCATGCATCAAAGTTTACTAAATCCTGGTTGAAAGAAAAGGGATTTGTTGAAGATTCTCTTATGGACTGGCCTTTAAATAGCTGTGACTTGAATCCCATTGAGAACCTGTACAGCATCCTCAAGAGACATATTTATTCTAATGGAAGGCAATTAAACAGCAAGTTTGACCTCTGGGAGGCAGTTAAAGTTGCTGCAAACAAAAAAGAAAGGAGCATTTGTGCAATAAATTTTAGGAGGTTCTTATTATTTTTTGTTAATATATCTTTTAGTTTTTAAATAAAATGTTTTTTATGTTTTTTCCTTTAAGAAATTGACAAATCTGTTCTAAAATCTGTTCATATTACTTTTTTACATTAGTTTTACAAGGTATAATAATGTAGAAGTATCAAATAAATAGTTGCAAATAAACTACTGACAGTCAAATTAGTCAGTTTTGTTAACTTAGTAAAATTTCTCCAAACCAAAAACAATAGTTTTCTCTATCACTATATATCTAAGTTAATAATATTGAGTAGAATCTAAACAACATCATAATAAAACTTTTATTATTAAAGACGCAACTCTTTATACCAATTCATAATTTGCATATAATCTCTAGACGCAGTTTATTTAAATGCAATGTAATGTGTTATGACGTGATTTTATTAAGTGGATTTGTTTTAATTTGATGTATATGGCCTTCAATATCTGGAGGTCCTTTTAACTGTGTACATGAGTGAGTATTATTGTATTGTTGACTAAAATCTGTCTGATATTACCTACATGGCTCTGTTTTTCTAAGAAATGTTGTTAAATTGAACTCTGATCAGAAAAGTGACAGGTAAGTCTACGGGAGAACGTGGTTGCAGTAAAACCAATATATGTAGTGGGTTTATTATTAGTACCAGAGATACAATCTCTGAACGGGCATGTAAATTAATACACTACATTGGTTTTCTGTAGATGATTTAGTTGTGTGGTTGTAGGGGTATTAGAGACTGTGAGGTCAATTGTTAATTATTGTCAATTGTTAAAAACCAAAACCAAACAGAAAAAAACTTGCCTATTAATTTATATGGCTGCGGATTATAACATTGCAAACAAGGAATTCGAAAAACTGTCAAAATATAAAGACCTGGAAATTGAAATGGAACAAAATGTGGAAATTGAAAACAAGAATCGTGCCAGTGATAGTAGGTGCAGTTGAAATGATAAAAAAAAAGGATCAAAACAACACATTGAAAGAATCCCTGGAAACCCCAGCTTAAGAGATATACAAAGAATTGTTTTGTTAAGTACAACCCACACACTAAGAAGAAATTTGTCTATGTAACGCTAGGGATGTCAGGGGAGATAGAAAAAACATGAAATGGAGCAATAACAACATAACGCGATCTGCCATAACTCTTCTTGCATAATTGGTAGGTGGTGCGACCATAGCAGAAATCGAATTATGATGGAAAATGACATAATAATAACAATTATAATAATAATTCACAATGCACACAGACAGAACAATAAAAGCTAATCGCCCAGACATCGTGATCAAAGACTACAAGAATGTGATGGCCGTTCCTGCAGATCGTGATTTATCTTCGAAGCTCTCCAAAAATTCATCAAAATACAAGTGTCTTAAAGGGGAAAGCTCATAATTGTGACACATGAAGACATCAATGATTCTATTTGTAGTTGAAGCCCTCGGGTTGATTAGAAAATGCTCTAATGGGCACATGGAAGAGAAGTCTGGTGGCTGACGCCTTAAAGAAATACAAAAACCTGTACTCTTAAGTACATCACAGTCTTTACGAAAGTCTTTATCTATATAAAATGGCTGTGATTTTTTTTTTCTTTTACAAAAATAGTCAATGGAAAATGACATGATGCCATTTCTGGAAACAAATATACGACAAGAAGAAGAAGAAGAAGAAGAAGAAGAAGAAGAAGAAGAAGAAGAAGAAGAAGAAATAGATATTGGAAAGAAGACGTAAAAGATGAGAAGAAGAAGAAGAAGAAGAAGAAGAAGAAGAAGAAGAAGAAGAAGAAGAAGAAGAAATAGATATTGGAAAGAAGACGTAAAAGATGAAGAAGAAGAAGAAGAAGAAGAAGAAGAAGAAGAAGAAGAAATAAGATAATTGGAAAGAAGAAACGTAAAAGATGAGAAGAAGAAGAAGAAAAGAAGAAGAAGAAGAAATAAAAGTATTGGAAAGAAGACATAAAAGAATGAAGAAGAAGAAGAAGAAGAAGAAGAAATAGATATTGGAAAGAAGACATAAAAGATGAAGAAGAAGAAGAAGAAGAAGAAGAAGAAGAAGAAGAAGAAGAAGAAGAAGAAATAGATATTGGAAAGAAGACATAAAAGATGAGAAGAAGAAGAAGAAGAAGAAATAGATATTGGAAAGAAGACATAAAAGATAGAAGAAGAAGAAGAAGAAGAAGAAGAAGAAGAAGAAGAAGAAATAGATATTGGAAAGAAGACGTAAAAGATGAAGAAGAAGAAGAAGAAGAAGAAGAAGAAGAAGAAGAAGAAGAAATAGATATTGGAAAGAAGACATAAAAGATGAGAAGAAGAAGAAGAAGAAGAAGAAGAAGAACAACAACAACAACAACAACAACAACAACAACAAGAATAAAAATAGATATTGGAAATAAGACGTAAAAGATGAGAAGAAGAAGAAGAAGAAGAAGAAGTGGGAGAAGGAGAAACAACATCTACTGCGCAAACTGCTTGAAACAGTCAAACATTTTAGCGAGGGCGATAAAATAAATTTTAACCTGACAAAAGTTTGAATGCTACATTTTATAATGGAAAAACGTCAAGTACATACATTATTACTTCCAGTTAGGGATGAAAATAATTAGAACCTGAACAACTTATAAGTACTTAAGTGTTTCAGAAGGTGAGCGAATTAAACAAAGATTAATGATAGAAAAATTCCGAAAAGAGTACTCTCGCAAAGTGTAGATCGATTCTAGAAACAGCTGAATGCCAAAAACAAATTTTAAATTACAAACCCACTAGCCATGCCTATAATCACATAGGATTCAATAGTATTTGCTAGTCTATATCTTCGAGATAAACAAAGTTTTTGCCAAATTACGAAAGCTTCTCGCAATGCATCGCATGTTCCATTTAAAATCAAACACTGACCGATTGTACTTTCGAAGAGAAATTCGCTGGGGATTAATTCAACTGCAGCTATGAAAAATGCAAGTCGAGACTTTTTTGCTTTTTATTTTTTGTTTTTTGTTTTTTGCTTACTTGCTGCAAACAATCGACTCCATGTTGAAACTGGTTCTCAAACACCAGAGTAGAAAGAAAACTCTGCTTCGTGACAAAATAATCCATATCTTAAGAAAATATAGCCTTCTTCTTCTTCTTCTTCTTCTTCTTCTTCTTCTTCTTCTTCTTCTTCTATGTGCCCTGTCCTTTCAGGACGTAGGCGATCATGGTTTTCCACGTCTTCCTATCCCTTGTGGCTCCCAGTATACTTGCTCCTGTTACTCCTGGCAACCCCCGTTCCGTCATCCACCTGATCAGATCCTGCAAATATGTTATTCGCTGCCTTCCTCTGTCTCTCTTTCCTTCTATCTGGCCAGTCATTATCGGGTTCTCCAGGCTTTCTTTCCTCATTGCGTGTCCCAGAAACTTGTTGTCTCTTCCTGATGCTCAGTATTAATTTCCTTTTCGTTGCCATTCTTTCCAACACCTCATCGTTGCTTGCATGCTCGGTCCACGATATCCGCAGTATCCTTCTGTAGAACTACATTTCCGCTGCTTCCAGTTTTGTCCTCATTTTCAATGATATTGTCCAGCATTAACTGCCGTATTGAAAAACTGACATCACATAGCAATCCAGCACTCTTTTCTTTGTTTCTAATGAAATTTTCCTGTAACAAACCAGAACCTGAAGTAAAGTCGGCCCGAAAAGAAAAAAATCAAAATGAATGAAAAATGCAAAAAAACAAATCGGCCTTAATAACACGAGGGAGAGAGTTGATAACAATAATCATCTGCACGTCAAATACCCTACTAGTCAGTCAGTTAAGTGCCATACGTGAAACACGCTTAGGCAATCATGTCTCGAAAGAGACATGACTGACTGGGCAGAAGATTATCCCGCAGTAGGTTGCCATTGCTTTCTGCGGTAGACTGGTTGCCAGCCAAAGATATAGAACACAATCTGTCCTGTTATTTAACCCATAACTAGAAGGAAGAGACGGATTAATACCTTTCCCAAGAGTATTTGCGCATAAGTGAATGCAATAAATTCAACTGGAATTCGAACTCGACTCCCCGATTTCTCGTTCCGAGCCGATATCCACTGCACCACAACGCAGCGATTCTTATGGCGATCAAACATTAGCACATTACTGACTGGCAGACTCTTGTAACCAGAAACAGAAGAGTATAAAATTGCAGCTCTATATCAGTGTCTTTCAACCAACAATTATTTATGTAATGTAGACAAATACTTATGTAACGTCTTGAAACATGACAGCATCCTATTGCATATGTGGAGAACATCTGTGGATGTAATTGATAACATAACTGGGTGAAGCCGACTCGTACCGACAGCATACATGCAATAACATGAGAGTCTTTTGAAAAACCGTTTTTAAAACACCTGTCTTCTGATAGATGTTACAGGCCAAGCCGATTAAGATACCTGTTTTAAAACGTTTGATAGACTAAGTAAATGCACGTTCTTCAAAATAGAAGTCAATATATGTTGCCAAATGGCCATTTTAGATACAAACTGCAAGTATGTTTTTGTAAACAAAACACGTACATACACGAGCACATCAACGCACACACACACACACACACACACACACACACACACACACACACACACACACGCACAGATATATATATATATATATATATATATATAAATTAATGAGTAATACCAGTTTCATAACAGTTGTTTTATGATAGACTTTCTAATTATTAATAGATAGATCAGATGCATCTCTCTATATTTCTGAGATGAAGTGTTCTAACTATTTACACTATTTACATTGTTCTGAATATTTTCCTCCTCATTATTTCCATGTTTACGAGGTTTTGGCCGTTGTACATCCTGGCCTTCTTCAGAAATAAAACACTCTACCCTGATGGACGGAAGAAAGAGTTCGGTTCGAAATTTCAACATATATCACCTGAAGAAAGCCGGAGCGTACAACAACCAAAACGTTGTGAATGCACGTTTTCTTCGATCAAGAACGATGGTTGGTGGTTCGAAGACGATCAGATATCGTTGTAGTCCCGATTTAGTTTTCATGACTCGGTGAGTAATCTGCGGGAAACCAGAGTTTGATTCCGGCAGTATGACTGCAAAGCTGAAACCTAAAATAAATTTACGGAAGGGCAATACCAGGAGTAGAACCTGCAGCTTAATTTGACTCAACACGGGAAAAATCCCCCATTCAAGACAACGGTAGGACTAGCAGCTCTTTCTAGATTCGGTGGTTGATGGTGCATGGCCGTTTTTATTTGATGGAGCAATTTGTCTGGTTGATTCCGATAACAAACGAGACCCCGGCCTGCTGACTAGTGCGCCGATGTGTGTGTTCATTCAACGCCTGCTAAGAGTTCATCGTACCCATGTCCAGGTGTGTTCTTTCACGCACTACTTAGAGAGACGGGTGGCAGAAGACCGCCCGAAGCGAATCGATATCAAGTCTGTGATGCCCTTAGATATCTGAGGCCGCATGGGAGCTACACTGGAGGTCTCAGCGGGGACTTCGCTCTAGCCCGAGAGGGTCGGGAAACTTAACCATCTCCTGTGATAGGGGTCGGGGCCTATAACCAACCCCGTGCGCAAACAATTATAATAACATAAATAGATCAGAAATATTCTGAGGGAGAAAGATATCTAAGTAGACAAACGAAGAAAATTACCAGAAAATTATATATATATATATATATATATATATATATATATATATATATACTACGAATTTATATGTCCTTTTTAGAACTATGTTCCTCAACTATTCAAATCAGTAAATAATTACATTGGCTATACCACCACAAAATTGACAAGAAGATTGACACTGCGCCTTTCCCACAACAGTATCATACGATCTCATTTAAACACATACCGAGATCTAGCAGAACCTAGCCATAATATACTTGTTGATAATACATACAAAATAACATCATCCACATGCAAAAGAAGATTAAAAATAATGGAATCATCTATCTAAACTTATTTATAAATGGAACTTTGTCTGTGTGTGTGTGTGTCCCCGTTACCTATAGACTCCGAAACGGCTGAACCGATTTTCTTGAAAATTTACACAGTTGTACTATAAGCGTCTGTGAGTGTTCTTAGCTAGGTCTTGTTTCGAGGTACCCCCGATAAATATCGAAAATCGATCATCGAAAAAATCGGGTTATAGAAGGAGTGGTCCGATTTTAATCAAATTTGATACACTCATAGACAAAGACATAAGAAACGATATTCAGAAGTTTCAAAGTTGCAGTTCTTACAATAGAGCAGAAAATCGATAATTTATATATATATATATATATATATATATATATATATATAAAAGGCAAAATGTTTGTGTGCATGTCTTTTTATCTGTCTGTATGTATGTATTTTTTTCAGCCCTTTTATTTTAGTTTTTGCTTCGGGTTTAGCTCTAAGTAGGTATAATTCTAATTCTTAGTCTCAGCCATGATACCATTTACTCAGAGGACTTATTTAGCCTCCAAAATTCAGTTTACGACGAAAAAAAACTTATTTGATATCGATACCAGGAAATCAAAATTTGACTTACATCCATTCATTTTTCTTTCAGTCTACGGTTTCGCTTTAACTGGAAACAACTATTGCTTTTTAGTCTTTCGTGCCAACGTCCAAAGAGTCTGAACTCCAGGACCATGGATTAGTTTTAAAGCTTTCATTACATCCGAGCAACGCCGGGCTATACTGCTAGATACTCATAAAAAAGGAGACATCCTACACTTAATAACATCAATTATGAACACGGTAACAATGTGCTTACCGTGTTCGGAACTTAAAATACTCATGATTCTATATACATAAACACATATTTATTTACAAGTCAAACAAATTAAATTTTTGATTTAGCTAAATTTAGCTAAAGTATAGCCGAAATCGCTCGAAAGTAAAAAAAAACAAAAACAAACTTTGGACAATTCTTATATAATTTAGGTTCTGAAAAGAAAAATAAATCATGAGAACACATAAAAAATTAGAGAAAAAATTTAATGATATTCAGACAGTCAGTTGTGCCATACGTGATACACGCTCAGGCGATCCTGTCTCGCAGAGACATGGATGACTGGGCAAAAAGAATTCCCTCAGTAGGTTGCCATTACTTTCTGCGGTTGATAAACGAGGCTATAGAACCCAATCTGTCCTGCCATTTAACCCATAGCTGGAGGGAGAAGTGTCGGATTAATAGTTCCCAACGTTGTCTGCGTGTAAGTGAATGCACGGAATTCAACTAAAATTCGAACTCGGATCCTCGATTTCTCGTTCCAAGCCGATATTCACTGCACCTCAACAAGAGAAGTCGATTTCAAAATAAAATTAAAGAGTTAATAGTAACATCAATACTAGTAGAACTGTGTGATTTGTCTGCTTTAAGTTTTTGAAAAAATGAAAATGAAAACGCAGAGGGAAAATGCTGAAGGTCAAATATTATCAAAACCAGAGACTGATCAGTTTCATAAATTTTTGAAGGTAATAAAAGTGGATGAGGGAGGGACAACAGAGAGGTCAGCCGAAATTCCTGGGTGGTGGTTCTTGGCCTCTTCTTTCCTCATAGAATTGCTGCTGTGAAGGAGTCTAAATGAAATCTAACCACGCCACGATTGCTGGAAAGAAACTAAAAGATAAATAGGCGGAGTTGTACGACACTGTAAGTACCTTTAAATTTGTTGATTTTCTTTTCTTTTTTTTTCCCCTACTTTTCTCAGTGCAATCTTATCGATTATACCCTAAACTTGACAAAAAAATTTGGAAAAATTTCAATATTTAAACAATTTTAGGTGGGGCTCAATTTCTCATACAACGTTATAGTAAATCGATCCTATATTTTGAACCAACTCGCCGGTACGACATTACCACCACCTGTAAATTTGTTGATTATCAATTTTTGATTTTTTTCAGTGCAGTCTTACAGATTACGCGGATGTGCGTTGTGGTGCATTGGATATCCGCTCGGAACGAGAAATCGGGGAGCCGAGTTCGAATTCCAGCCGAATTCATTGCATTCACTTACGCGCAAATACCCTTGGGAAAGGTATTAATCCGTCTCTTCCTTCCAGTTATGGGTTAAATAACAGGACAGATTGGGTTCTATAGCCTTGGTCGGCAACGAGCCTACCGCAGAAAGCAATGGCAACCTACTGCGGGATAATCTTCTGCCCAGTCAGTCATGTCTGTTTCGAGACATGGTCGCCCAAGCGTGTACCACCTATGACACTTAACTGACTGACTGATTTATAGATTACATCCTAAACTTTCTGATTGACAAAAGAAAAAAAAATTTGGTAAAATTTCAATATTTAAACAATATTAGCGGGGAGGGGGGGGCTCAGTTTCCCAGTTTACAAAAAAGGGGCAAGAACTCGTAAAAAAAAGAAAGCATACACAAAGCGACCCGAACGTGAGTGTCTCTCAAATGGAGGACTGATTTACTATAACGTTGTATGAGAAACTGAGTCCCCACCTAAAATTGTTTAAATATTGAAATTTTTCCAAATTTTTTTGATAATCGGAATCTGTATGTAATAATCGATAAGATTGCGCTGAAAAAGTACAAAGAATTGAAAATCAACAAATTTAAAGGTGGTAGTAGTGTCGTACAGGTCCGCCAAAAAATACAATCGTTCTTTTTTTTTCTGTAAGCGCAACAAGAAACAGAAAAAATTAAAATGGCAACTATATAAAACGAAGGCCGTAAAAAGAAAAAAAAAGACCGGAAACCAAAATTACAGGACCCCCCCACTTCCTTAGTACTACAGAGATTAGGTTCATATAGATATTCATGACGTGCCAGTATTATAGAACTAACCAGAACATGAATAAGTTTCTTCCGCTGCTTCTTCTTCTATATGCCGTGTCACTTCAGGACTTAGGCAATGATGACCCTCTACATCTTCCTGTTCCTTGTTGTTCTTAATATATTTTGCCCTGTTATTTCTCCTAAAACGTGCTCTGCTATCCATTTGCTAAAGCCTATCAACCATGCCACGTGCTATTTTACCCTGTCTCTTTTCCTTCTATCTAACCTGTGAGTATCAGATTCTCTAAGTCCTCCTTCCTCATTACGTGTCCCAGAAACTTCAGCTGTCTCTTTCTGATATCGAGTACAAGTTACCTTTTTCGTTTTCATCCTCTCCAAAATCTCGACGTCGCTCACATGTTCGGCCCATCGCATCCTCATGATCCTTCTGGAGAGACTACATTTTTGTTGCTTCGAGTCTCTCCTTCATCTTTGAATGAGTTCACCAATCATTAAAGTTATGTGCATTGAATGATTATGATAGAAAGAACTGACAAATTTGAGGTAGGAGAAGTGAAACTATCTTTAAAAATCAGCGTTTGAAATCCTGGCTATTACATGGATTTGAACACCAACCATATGCTCGTAAATTCTATTATTTTATTTAATTGCTAAAAGGTAAATAAATAGATACGTAAGAATGAATTGTAATATATATATATATATATATATATATATATATATATATATATGAGAGAAAGAGAGATAAACTGATAGATAATGAAGTAGAAACCAATAAGTCCTTTTGTGTCATCCACAATATGAAGCATAAATCGATATACGATTGGAGACATCGTTTGCAATATTTTTCAATCTTTTTCTTCGTTCAAATGACGCATGCGCGAATGCCTATTGAAATAAATAAATGGGCAAAATGAAGACAGAGAAATAATATCATGTCATTTAAAGTCGAGGGAACTATTTGGCTTTGTGTCTCACATTTTCCAAGAACTGATCTCCTCCTTTCTCTCTCTTTCGTTTTATCTATTTTACCACCGTAATTTCATCCACTACCATTCTTCTTTTTATTTTTAAGCGCTCCTCGCGCCTACACCGTCAAAAAAAAAAAAAAAAAATCCAACCGCTTCATAAAAAAGTCCCTTTGTGAATATGGAGATTTTTCTCTCTATCTATCTTTCCCTTTTTTTCTTTTTCTCTTTTTCCGGCTTTTATGCACATACAGACGTCAAGTTTATGGCTGGATGTGTATGCAAATGGATTACAGATGTGTAAGCTTGTTCGAGCTGAAACATATAACCACCACCGTCGCTGTATGAATCTCAATATCCTTTTCCCCTTCGCCTTAAACGTTCGCTTTTTCGTTTCGCTTACAGTTTTTCGATAATTTCTTATCTCGTCGATGTCTTTCTCAGATTTTAGATTTCTTTCTTTTTCTGCTATATTTTTCTAACTTTTATATACTCTCTTCTCTCTCGTCTTTATGCTAACAATTCGCCTTTGCCTTTTTTGAACTTCCTACTGATTTTTTTTTGTTGGTGTTATTATTCTTTTGCCGTAAAGTTATTTAAAATCATTTTTAGAATCTATATTTGGTGTATTCGCTTCTACTTTTTATAATTTCTTTTTTTTTTTAAACAATTCTCTCCTGATCTATCAGCGTCTTAATTTTTATCTTCTATTTCCTGCCGACTCTTTCCCCGCCCCTTTCTTGATATTTTGTCTTTTAATTCGAATTATAGTTGTTTCCGAATTCGAATGATCTTCTTTAACAGACGAAATTCTCGTATTTGATGGCGTCGCCGAGACATGTTTCCCGAGTTTGTCTCGCGTAATAATAGTCAGCTGGGAACTTAGATATGTACGCAGTTCTTTCATCAGACTAAGTTCTGTAAATATCTACTAAGAATTCATCTTCTTCCTAATTTTCTTTCTTTCTTTCTTTCTTTCAAATTAACACTGTTTCTTTATTCCCCTGTTATTTATCGACTCTATTTCTCTCCCTCTCTTAATCTGTTCTGGATACTAGAATATTTATCTTAGCTATATTTTCCTTCCTTCCTTCCTTCCTTCCTTCCTTCCTTCCTTCCTTCCTTCCTTCCTTCAATTCCACCCTTCCTGTTTTGCTATAATCCTTATCCTCTGCTTTTTATTTCCTCTCTTAATCTATTGTTAATATTATAACCCCTTCCTTAGGTTTATTATTCTTTCTTTCGTTTTATCTATCTATCTATCTATCTATCTATCTATCTATCTATCTATCTATCTATCTATCTATCTATCTATCTATGTATTTTCATGCCTATTCATTTATCTCAGAAACTATCTATCTATCTATCTATTTTCATGCCTATTCATTTATCTCAGAAACTAAATCTATCTATCTATCTATCAATCTATCTATCTATCTATCTATCTATCTATCTATTTTCATGCCTATTCATTTATCTCAGAAACTATCTATCTATCTATCTATTTTCATGCCTATTCATTTATCTCAGAAACTATCTATCTATCTATCTATTTTCATGCCTATTCATTTATCTCAGAAACTATCTATCTATCTATCTATCTATCTATTTTCATCCTATTCTTTATTTTCTGCCTATTCTTTATCTATCTATCTATCTATCTATCTATCTATCTATCTATCGATCTATCTATCAATCTATCTATTTTCATGCCTATTCATTTATCTATCTATCTATCTATCTATCTATCTATCTATCTATCTATCTATCTATGTATTTTCATGCCTATTCATTTATCTCAGAAACTATCTCTCTATCTATCTATCTATCTATCTATCTATCTATCTATCTATCTATGTATTTTCATGCCTATTCATTTATCTCAGAAACTATCTATCTATCTATCTATCTATCTATCTATCGATCTATTTTCATGCCTATTCATTTATCTCAGAAACTATCTATCTATCTATCTATCTATCTATCTATCTATCTATCTATCTATCTATCTATCTATCTATCTATGTATTTTCATGCCTATTCATTTATCCCAGAAACTCCCATCTATCTATCTATCTATCTATCTATCTATCTATCTATCTATCTATCTATCTATCTATCTATCTTCATGCCTATTCATTTATCTCAGAAACTATCTAAATCTATCTATCTATCTATCTATCTATCTATCTATCTATCTATCTATTTTCATGCCTATTCATTTATCTCAGAAACATCTAAATCTATCTATCTATCTATCTATCTATCTATCTATTTTCATGCCTATTCATTTATCTCAGAAACTATCTATCTATCTATCTATCTATCTATCTATCTATCTATCTATCTATCTATCTATCACGTTCTTTATATTTTATTTTACTTATTTTTTTCTTTTGGTATATTTGCCCTTTATCTTTTTATTCCAATTTACTATATTCTTTATTTAGCATTTTGGACGTTCTTATCTCTTCACTAACAATCTCTTCTTTCTTTCTTTCTTTCTTTCTTTCTTTCTTTCTCTCTCTCTTTCTTTCTTTCTTTCTTTCTTTCTTTCTAATTAACTTTATCTTTCTATTTGACGTTACACTGTCTCAGTCAGATTCGGTATCCTATTTCAGTACCTCCACTAAATCACTGAAAAAACAGCATAGTAAGAATAAAAAATGCCCCAAACTTAATAAAAACGAACTTTTTCCCTCAAAATGTTTATATTATTATTAAAGGAAAGATCAAATTATTTTTAGTTATTTTTTCAATTTTTTTAATTGCTTCTAACACGTTCGAAATTTTGGTAAAAAAATCTTGTTTTGATTTTCGCAGGTAACCATGTCGTTACGAAAATTTTTTACTGGAAAACGTAATATGATACATTTTTTATTTTCCGGTGACAAACACATTAATTTGAAAATTCTTAGAAAAATCAAATAATTGTTGGATTTTAATAAAACTTTCAGAACTTACTCACAAATAAATGAAATTATTTTTGAAATTATTATTTTTTTAAAAATCTTGGTAAAAATATATATATTTTTTGACATCTCTTACTGCCACTCCACGTAAATTCTTGAAATTTTAAGAAATTAAATTTTGTGAAAATTGCTTTTATTAGTTAAACGCAGGATTCTGGGAAATGTAAATCATCTATTATGTTTTTGAAATATTTTGCTTTTATTTCCGAAAATCTGCTCTTAATAATAGAATAGAAATTCAATATAACTAACACATTACTTAATTTGATCAGCCTTTAATTGCTTAAATAAATAATATAAATTAAGGACATTATAATATGAAAAAAATATTCGATTAATAATGAAATTTTAAAAGGGATTATTTTAAAAACTTATTAAGCGAAGATTATATTTACTAATCGAAAATTTTGAGTTTAGTACAAATCGTCGTGCCTTTATATTTTTAAAATAATGTTTAATTTATTTGTGCATTTGAAGTTTTTTATGGTAATTTCTCTGTATAAATTAAAAGGTCACGTGTTTCAGGGTTTCTTATCATTACAGGACAGAATTGTGCAATTATGTCACTTGTGATCGCCATACACTTATCTGATCTTGCATTTATCAAATCCGTCAACACATACGGTGGAAAGTCAGAAATTTAAACTTTGTGTTTAAAAAATAGTTTTATTCTAAATTTCATGCTATAAATAAGTCGTACTTGTGTAAATCAGATTTATTTACACAAGTACGACATTAAAATTGCTAAATTTAAAAAGAATTCACAGATGTTATGTTTTATTTTTGCGAGATTTTTAAAACTGAGAATCAACATTTGTTTCCAAATGTGTCGATCGCTTAAAAATGGTAAGAAAATTGAGAGATAAAAAAAATAAATTAAACATTTTTAGATTCCAATCGATATATTTTCTGTTTGAAATACACCAGATTATTTAGCTTACTGCAAATAGTGAATTTAATCATTTAGCTTTCAATTAAAACTAAAATAAAAATTTCAAGAAAACGTAATTATTTTTAAAAATTCAATTTAAAATTTAGATATCGAATACGATTGAAGGTACCTATATATATATATATATATATATATATATATATATATATATATTGTTTAATTGTGATAATCTTTAGCGCCAAGGTTAATGGTTTTACTGATAAGATGTATTTTAGCAAGAAGGGTTTTATAGTAAAGTTCTCAATATAGAGGTAGACATAGAGCGTTGATAAGCACAAAACGTTTGGCATTTTAACTGAGCGTGTTCAACCCTACTTCAAAGTTTCGTGAGGACTCCATTATGGTGTCTCACTCGTCAGGGCTGATTTGCCCTGACAAGTCAGAACAACATAACTGAGTGCTCACGAAACTTTGATGTCGGCATGAACCCGCCCAGCTGAAGTGAGAAATTCTTTGTGTATATATATAGTTACGGAAAATCCCGAAGATTAACGAAATGGTTTTAACAACCGATATATTGCAGTTATTTGTTTGAACATTATTTTTAGGCGATACTCGTATTTGAGTAGCTATTCTGATCTTAATCAAACAGTATGTTTATATATTTATTTCTACCGGCCTGATTATTTACGATAGATTTTGTACGAAAATGTGCGTCATTTGGCAGTATTCGAATCTTTGAGAATCAAAATAATTGTAATACCTAGAATGCCAAGATTATCCCGTAGCTTCTTCGATTTTTAATTAGCCGTTAGACTATTATCCTTTTCACGGCACAGTCACTTGGGTTATGTTGCTTTTCATTGGTAATCACTGCCAGTACAAGCTATAATGCTGCTATTTGCTTCTTTATTACGAGTAAAAATGTATATCTACTGTCTATACATTGTGGTTATTTAAATGTTTAATATTGGCACACAAAGGACACTAATAATTAGCATTAGGAAGACAAAGTAGAAATTTCTAGAGTATATAATGAGGAAAGCTGACTTGGAAAATTGATACTTACAGAACAAATTGAAAGCAAAGAAATACAGAGGGTAACAACGTACAAATGTACCTGGTGATCTTGAATAAATAGATCCCGGACCAGAAGTTCGGAGGAAATAACGAAAACTCAAAATTTATTAAGAGCTACAAAAGACAGCAACATTGAGGAGCAATGATGTATAACCTTATAAAGTAACACTGTAAAAGAAAAAGAAATATATAAACACATCCACTGTGGCTATATCGCTTTTTAGTATTCATAAATGCTTTAACATTACCACGTTACCTTGTAGCTATTTACATTTGTTATTGTCTGTCAATACGTAAGCACTGTCACTGTACATTGTGGCTATTTCAGTTTTTAGTGTTTGTAAATGTTTTAACATTACCACGTTATGCTGTGGCTATTTAGATTTGATATCGGATGTCAATATGTAAATATTGCTACTGTACATTGTGGCTATTTCGCATTTATTATTCGTAACTTATTAAAATTTACCACGTTTCATTGAGTTAATTTAGATTCGTTATTGTCTACCAATACGTAAGCAATGTCACTGTGCATTGTAGTTATTTCGCTTTTTATTATTAATAAATACCACGTTACACAGTGGCTATTTAGATTTGTTATTGTATGCCAATATGTAAGTATTGCCACTCCACATTGTGGCTATTCGCATTTCAGTATTCGTAAATTATCAAAGATCGCTATGTTACTCTGTGGCTTTTTAGATTCGTTATTGTCTATCAATACGTAAGTAATTCCACTGTACCTGTGTATATTTTGCTTTTCACCATTTGTTTTTTTTTGCTAAGGTGTCACGGTGCATAGTGGCAGTTTACGTTATATAATTCTCGTCAGCATACTCCCTTCTAACGGGTAACTATGCCAACATGCCACTGACCTTTGGGCGATTGGGATATTTCGCTCAGCCAAAATCTCTGTCAGTTCCTTGGTCACTGGGAGTGAATTTGTTCTTATTGCTGATGGATTGGATATGCTTAAATCAAAATGAAATCGCACAAAATTGTAGTCTGATCTATCAAAAGAGGAAGTCTTCTCAGCTCCAGTTGAAATGTCCTTCATTGGGTATCTTTTTAAGCGATGATCACACACACATGCAGAGACAGAGACAAGACTAGAAATACACTCACACACCCACATGAGTTGTTAGTTCAATACTAGGCTACTGCAATGGTGAACAAGTAACTTGCAGGTTTAGAGGGAAATAACTCATGACTTCCAATAGAGGATTTACGCAAGGAATAGAGTTCATATACCCATTTTTATTTTTTTCATTTAAAAAAAAAACTACCGTAATTATTCCAAAGAATAATTTTATTTACGGTATCTTTCATAATAACTTCCCAGAAAAAGTTAGTCTCGCCGTAGTGATCGACCGTGTGCCGTACTCCGGTGATATTGGTGAAAATCATACCGGTTTGGATTACACTTGTGCACCTTTCCTGTGAGATGCCGCCGTCGTTATCGGAGAATTGAACTCTGAGTGTTCACAGAGCCGTGCAAATGCACTCACTGCTTTCGCTAGATCCCGAATTCATTTCGTTGTTCTTTTAATGCTTTTGATTATCATGAGATTTCAAATCCTTTTTCTATGGTTTACATTTATTTACCTGATGCTCTCAGATACATACACAGATAGCAGAGAAGCTTATTAAAGAGAAAACAAAAATGCGATAGAAACGAAAAAAATAAGATGTTTTCTCAACGAGAAACTTTCAACGTTAACGCAACATTGAAGCATTTGGAAAGAAGATTTGCATAAAACCAAATAAAATATTTTTTCTTTGAATTTTCTAAATCAGATAATCTTTTACTTTTGATTTCAAGCCGCGGCCGGCATTATGGGGTTGCTACTAACCCCCGGCAATAAAAAAAATCACAAAAACTCAAAACTCTGTTTTGTATAAATGTATTTATTTATGAAATTTTTCAGATTGGTGCGTCAACAAAATATCAACATAAACATAAATTTTGAACAGTTTAACGCAAATGCAAATCCAAATAAATAAATTATTCGAAAACTGGGAAAAAATACAATAAAATACAGCAAAAATGATTAAGCAGACAGACATTGAGACGTTTCCAAGTCTTTTGAGCCAAACTTTTTTGGATGAATACCCGAAACTTAAATATACCTCATTCACAGATATATATATATAAATTCATAAATATCGTTGGCATCTCGGTGTGGTGTAATGGTTAGCAAGCCTGTCTCGCTAGAACAATTAGAACTGAGTAGTGAGTCTGATCCTCACTGGGTGCCCCATACATTCTGTTTTGGGTAACGTTGTATACTAGTGAGACAGCCATGAGCTGGCTAATTTTATAGTTCACCAATAGAAGTCTTAACCAATCAGAAGGCTCAAAATATTCAATGCGACGTGTATAATGGTGACCATATTGTCCCGAGATATAATCAGATTCAGTAGAATGTGTGACTCGTAAGTGTTAATCTTTGACGTTGTTTCATTGAACAAATTACGTACTGCGGTGTATTTTATATTCGTAAACTATGGTGGACATGGTCAACACATTTGACTTTGAGCAACGTCTAAACTGTAGATAGAAAATTACTATATACAGATATCGCTTTTCTTTTATATATATATATATATATATATATATATATATATATATATATGTGTGTGTGTGTGTGTGTGTGTGTGTGTGTGTGGTATGTGTGTGTGTATATGTGTGTATGTGTGTGTTTGTATTATAATAAAATTATATATATATATATATATATATATATATATATATATAATAAGGAAGTGAAAGAACAGATATATTAAAACTCCCTGTTCATGCATTTACTTTTATAAAGAGTGCTAAATACAGATTAGAGCTTAATATTGTAATTTGTTATTTCAGTGGTTTATTATTGTTATTATATAACAACACAAAGATTTTCAGCTTTCAGAACAATATTGTTCTTCTCCAGGTGATATTTTAAAAATAAATGGTCCCGACAGTTACAAACTCCAGGTGTTTAAATGTAGGGTCAATAGATACCTCCTATCACACTAACTCCCAACTATTCTCACAACACTCTCATCTACCCAAATCCTTACCCGCCTATCACCCACCCTCTGTCATTTCCTATATTTAACCAGCCTTTCTCCACTCTACGTAGCCCCCTGCACAGTAGTGGCAGTGACATGCCTTGCTCGGGGTGAAACGCTTATAAAAAAAAAATAAAATAAAATAAAAAAAATGATTTATTTAGAAAATATAAGATGAATTCATGGTTATTAAGAAGATTAAGTGGTGGTGGTTGGAGGAAGTTAAACAATATGTGAGTAGATGTGTCAATATTGCGCAATCAAAAGTGAGAATCAGTTTGAACTATGGAGTTGAAAATTTGTGTTGCAAAAGAGAATAATGTAGAATCATTTTAATTTTATCTTGGTAAGATTTGCGTTGCGGTGCAGTGGATATCGGCTCAGAACAAGAAATCAGGGAGCCGATTTCGATTTCCAGTTGAATTCCTTGCATTCACTTACGCGCAAATACCCTTGGGAAATCTATTAATCCGTCTCTTCTCTCCAGTTATGTGTTAAATAACAGGACAAATTGGGTTCTATAGCATTGGTTGGCAATCAGTCTACTGCAGAAAGTATTGGCAACCTACTGCGGGATAATCTTCTTCCTAGTCAGTTATGTCTCTTTCGAGACATAATCGCCCAAGTGTGTATCACGTATGGCACTAAACTGACTGACTTGGTAAGATACATACTAGGAACATACACTATTTAAACGGGTAGACAATAAATTTTAACAGCGGGATGGATTTTATTCTATTTTATTTTTTTAGTAATTAGATTTTGTACTACATTATTAAATGGGCTGGATTGTTTAGGTTATAATTAGAATTAAGTAATTATGGTATGCTAAAGTATATTGGAGTAAGGAAAACCAAATAAATATTGTGGGACATTTATTTCGGTCAAATAATTTAAAAATATTATTAGAGAATAAGTTATTAATCAACAATTATAATTAATTGTTAGAGCCTAGCAATAAATGAACAATTGTAATTAATTAAATTTTAGTGAGAAATATTTGCTTTGTTTACATAAAACCGTCAATTCATCTCTACGATGTATTAGTGTTTTATTTTTAAGGAAACTTGTAATCTGCAGTTTTTCATTCATTCACAGAGGGCAGATGTCATAGAATAATTTACCGATTTTTGTTATTTCCAAAAGTTTTCATTTTACTTCGTGGGTGTTTTTTGTATACGTTATCTGCCAAAAATATGCAGAAAAGGATATTTGGTTTCGGTACGGGATATCTTTTAATGAAGTTACATGCAGATACTACCTCTGCTAAAAATTGTTCTTAGTAGATCTAATGTAAACTTTTTTAATACTTGGGTTTTCATTTGATGTTATAGTGCTTTCGTAAAAAATAGAATTTGTTAGACATCTATTTCCCAGAGGGCAATTGTTAGGATTTCGACAAATACATAAATTTGTATTATTGTTATTTTCATATAATTATTGTTACTTTGGATTACGTAATGACTTAAGATTTTATTATTATGATTGTTAATAATTTTTCTAGATTGTTTATACAACGATAAACTCATTTAAGGGTATTTTTATTTAAAAATAATTACTGAGAGGGTTTTATTAGGGATTTGTTTCCCAATTAAACTTCAGCCCTAACTTAGTGCTAACCATTTGGTTAAATGGGGGAGTATACCAAAACATTTCTCTATTTCTATTTGTCCACCTATAGTCAGATTTTTGATATCATGATTTTATAGCCACTATTCTTTAGGGCATAACTATAAAAATCGCTATGTCTATAAAATACGTCATCACTAAAAGAGATTTTACTAATTCTATATTCTATAGAGGAGAGTATATGTTTGATTATACTCGGGGGTGATTATACTTCGGGTAAAAGCATAATGAATATTTCTTTAGGTTTCTTGTATAATTGGTAAATAAGTCCAGTGCTACATCAAGGAAGTTTACTAATTTTAAATTAATTTGATTATCACGATTATGTTTAGACTTTCGAATTCTCTGTGGACTAATTTTCTAATTTTATCGGTTTTAAAATGTGTGGAATTTTGTACAACCATAAGGCCATCATCTCTATATAAGCCTATGTCATGTGTGTTAATGTCATAGTGTGTGGTGAGGTTATAGAAAAAAATAAACCAATGACGTCTGAAAACCCACAGTCTAACGCACCCATTGTAATGTCAAATTGGTCACCAAAATTAATTTCTATCCATTGGGTTGCGGATAAGAATGAATGTCTTAGTGGTCTTTATAACATCATATTCATCCTTAGTTAAGTCCGAATGTGAAGCGAATTCCAGCGCCAAAGTAATCTATATCAAATTGGATTAAAGAACAGTTCTTTTTATACTTCAGTCAGTCGGTTAAATGTCATACGTGATACACGTTTGGGCGATCATGTCTCGAAAAAGACATGACTGACTGGGCAGAAGATTAACCCGCAGTAGTTTGCCATTGCTTTCTGCGGTAGACTGGTTGCTGACCAAGGCTATAGAACCCAATCTGACCTGCTATTTAACCCATAACTGGAAGGAAGAGACGGATTAATACCTTTCCCAAGGGTATTTGCACGTAAGGGAATACAATGGATTCAACTGGAATTCGAACTCGGCTCCCCGGTTTCTCGTTCCGAGCCGATATCCACTATTGCAAAATCAATTCATGACATCAGTTGTATTGGTCCACTGTCGTAATCCAAGGTTATGTTTGATTTGGTTATTAATCCGTTCTTGAATAATTTTACTGATCTTACCAGTTTCTGGCCTGGTGGGGTTGATGATTCTAACGGGTAGATTTGTCTCAAAATTAGATTTATGGTCTTTTACAATTATGTAATTTTCTTTAGTACAAAGTTTACTAACTTTGTGACAATTTTGAGTTTTTTCAGTAATAGTTTTGCTTGTAGTATTTATTTTATTAACTAAATTACGTGTGTTATTATTTTATTTTTTTATAATTTTTAGTTGATTTTTTTTAAATTAAAATGGTACAATACTTAGTGGTAATTTTCCAGAAATTAGATGTTTTGTTAGACTCAACAAACACTTTGATGTATTTATGTTTAAAACAACATGGCTGAGGTGTCTTCGGAAATTATTCTTCCTTTTTTAAAAGAGTAGTTGTTGATTATTTCAGATAAATAATTTTCAGTATAATCTTTCAATTACTGGTGCAGTTTTATGCTTTTGGATCCATAAAGATTCTTTAAGAAGCCTATAATTCTTCTTTAAGAAGCCTATAATTCTTCTTTAAGACGCCTATAATTAGGAAGGAAGAAATTCGTTTTCCATCTCATCCTTCTAATTAAATCCTTGATTTTCTGGACATTCCAGTTTGATGTTTTTATGCTTGAAACAACATGCTCAAGGACTTTTTGGATATTATTCTTCCCTTTGTTAAAAGAGTTGTTGATTATTTCAAATTAATAATTTTCTAAATCAGATAATTCAATTACTGGTGCAGTTTTTATACTTTTGTATCCATAAGGTTCAGGTCCTTTCGAAAACTTATAATTATAAAAGATCTCGTCCTTCTGAGTAAATCCTCCGTTGTATGGACAATTTCCACGTAATATTCCCTTTTGTTTCGGTTGGGAATGATTTTGAGAGAGATTCCGAAATTTAACAGAAAGTCGTTACTGGGTGAGAAAAAGTTAGAGAACAAAAACATTAAGGGGCGAGTACAAGGTGTACAAGGGCGAGTATAAGGTGCGTTGTGGTGCAGTGAAACGACAAATCGGGGTGCCGAATTCGAATTCCAGTTGAGTTCCTTGCATGCACTTAAGCACAAATACACTTTGTAAAGCTATTATTAATCCGTCTCTTCCCTCTAGTTATGGATTAAATAATAGACAGATTGGGTTCTATAGCCTTGGGTGGCAACTAGTCTACCGCAGAAAGCAATAGCAACCTACTGCGAGATAATCTTCTACCCAGTCAGTCATGTCTCTTTCGAGACATGATCTCCCAAAGCGTGTATCACGTATGGCCATTGAATAACTGATAATAGATGAGTAATCAGAAAAAAGATAGCAATTGACATTGCAATTTAATCTTTGTAGATCAAATTTGACTAGAAAGCATGGGACCGGAAGAGTGTTGCACAACAGAGAAGTGCGAATGAAGAAACTGATAATATAGAACTAACGGTCACATGTAGCCAATTCAAATGCATAGAGTAACATATAATAATAAAAATATATGTAGATAGTGCCCTACCAAGGTGGGTACTAAATATTATAAGGAAGAGAAAGAACAGATCGATTAAAACCCATTTTCACATGCAGTTTCTTGTGTAAAGAGTGCTAAATACAAAGTAAAGATAATCACCTGAAGAAGGACAGTATTGTTCTGAAACATGAAAATGTTTGTGTAATGGTACAATGCATTTAAAAACCATTGTAATAACAAAATTACTAATTATATGTATGTGTGTGTGCGTGTGTATGTGTGAATAATATCGGGCTGCAAAGGTTTGATAAATCGTAAAAATAAATATAAATTTTAAAGTACTAATTAATTGAATCATGATATATATATATATATATATATATATATATTCAACCTCTATCGTTGATGAAGCAGCACTTGCATCAATCCCTCAACGTCCAGAACTACCACAGCTTGGTATTGAACCTTCCTTGGAAGAAGTCGACGATAGTGTCAAACAATTATCTTCAGGCAAGGCCCCTTGGAAAGATGGTTTGCCACCAGAAATTTATAAGTATGGGGCCCAAAACTAGTAAAAAAGCTGCATCAACTATTTAAGATAATTTAGTTTCATGGTCAGGTTCCACAAGACTTTAAGGATGCGGACATAAAACATCTTTATAAGAACAAAGGTAATCGGCAGTGTTGCAACAATTCTAGTGGAATCTCTTCTTCTTTGTATTGCAGGTAAAATTTTGGCCTGTATTATTCTCAATAGAATCATAAAAAATCTGGTTGATGACATCTACCCAGAGTCACAGTGGGGTTTAGGTTCTGGCCAGGGCACTATAGATTTTCGCTCAGACAAATTGCTGAGAAAACGCGTGAGAAAAATAGTGAATTGTACATGGTATTTGTCGACCTTATTAAAACTTTCAACACAGTGAACAGAGAGGCACTTTGGAAGGTACTGGAAAAGCTCGGAATACCAGATGCAATGCTTACAGTAATTGTATCATTCTATGATGGCATGAAAGGTAATGTGATCTCTGATGGATCTGCTTCGGATCCTTTTGATGTCTCAAACGGTACAAAAAAATGTGTGCTTGCTCCAGTTTTCTTTGCACTGTATTTTTCGGTGATGCTTCAACATGCTAACAGTGATTTAGATGGTGGTGTGAACTTCCAATTCCGTACTAGTGGTGGATTATTTAACCATCAACGCTTTAAGGCCAAAACATTGCTAAGAACCCAAATGATATTTGCTGATGATGGTGCATTGGTCGCCACATCGTATGCTGAAGCGCAGGAACTTGTAAATAGGTTTTCTGAAGCCAGTGAAGCATTTGGACTCACCATAAATAATAAGAAAACTGAAGTAGTTCATCAGCCGCCTCCTCATCAAAAGCAAGTATATGGTGTGAAACAAAATCCATCAGTTCATTTTTTTCCTGATGATTGCATTACAGTAGGTGGGAAGAGTTTGAAATATGTTAAGTGTTTCACATATTTAGGCAGCATTGTGAACTCAAACGGATCTCTTGACGATGAAATTGTAAATCGTATAGCGAAGGCAACATCAGCTTTTGGTAAACTTTGGCATCGTTTGTGAAATGACAGAGGTATAAAGTTGGAAACAAAAATCAGAGTTTACAGGGCTGTTGTTTTGACAACTCTCTTGTACGGTGCTGAGGCTTGGACCCTCACCTCTCAGATATCGTGCAGTTGGATGTGTTTCACAAACGCTGCCACAATATGTGGATTTATCCTGAAGGTCAGGGTGTCCAATGCTGATCTGTTAACAAAGTGTAGTGTCAGTGGTATTGAAACTTTTCTTATACAGTGTCAGTTTCGTTGGGTCGGACATGTCAGAATGAGTGACGATAGAATTCCTAAAATAATTTTGTACGGTCAAGTTCAGAATTGTAAAAGGCGTGTTGGCCGCCCATTGCTGAGGTACAAGGATAAGCTTAAGTATAATCTGACAGCAACTAACATTACATTGTCAACTTTTGAACAAATTGCTTCTGACAGGAAATTATGGAGATTGATGTGTCACATTGCCTTACAAGTTTTTGAATCAGAAAGATTACAAAGGCTCAGAGAATCAAGAGAAAAGATGAAAGAATTAGCTGCCAGAACAAGTAGCATTTCGTTAAATACATTTTCGTGCACGGCTTGTGGTCACGCCTGCATGTCACTGGCGGGGCTCAGGTCCCATGAAAGATATAAAAACCGAAACTGGAATTACTTTTTGAGACGCTCATACGTCGAAATCGACGGGAGAGGCCATCATATATAGTCACCCTCAGACAGTTCTGCTTCACTGTATCACTGACCATCAGTACGGTCAGACATACGATTGATTCCAGCTAGCATTGAAACCCGATTACTTTGACATCAGTCGAAGATTCTACATCTAAGCTATCGGCGCAGGGAGTAAGAAGGAAGGTTTTAGCGTGTTATATACGCAATGTAAATAAACGAGAGTAGCCAAGAGTGTTCACTTCATTGCTGAAAAACGATGCTTATATATATATATATATATATATATATATATATATATATATATATATATATATTATTAAAACAGTAATCATAGAATTTAGAGTTACGTCTCGACATTTCCATTGAAAGATCTACTTCTGTTTGTTAATTATTAAGTACCATATATGATTCACGCTTGGGCAATTATGTCTCTCCAAAACTTCCTCGCCTAAATAACTGTTGATTCTTTCAGTTAAGTACCATACGTGATTCACGCTTTGGGAAATTATGTCTCTCCAAAACTTCCTCGCCTAAATAACTGTTGATTCTTTCAGTTAAGTACCATACGTGATTCACGCTTTGGGAAATTATGTCTCTCCAAAACTTCCTTGTCTAAATAACTGTTGACTCTTTCAGTTAAGTGCCATACATGATACACGCTTGGGATATCAGGTTTTTCTAGATTCATGACTGATTTTGACGGCTTAGGTTGCCGTTTCTTTATGCAATAGACTGATTTTCCATCATACATATAAATCTCAGTCTATCCTGCTATTCCACTCACAGATGATGAGAAAAGAGAAGGGTATTTACGCATGAGTGATTGCAATGAACTCGAATAGAATTTGAAAATCCACGATTTCCCATTTTGAGTCTATATCCATTACGCTATAATGCCGATCTGAGAAAAGGTTCTCAGAACAATTACCATGGTATTTATAGAAAATATACAAGGAATATTCGTTACGGCGCTGGAAAAGTAACAGCACCTGAGGGATGCCAGGTCACCATTAATAACATTGCAGATTTCTCTTTGAATTTTATAAAGAATTTCTAAATGAATATCAGCAAGACCAGACTAAATTTAAATAACTCTATTCAACAACCAAAAAATTACTGAGCAGAGAAAGACCGTTTCTAGGGTAGATTTTTGCGTATATTACGAAAGTGAAACGCATTTTTGCCTATCAGGTTTTTTTTTGTAAATCGTGATTGAATTTTTTACGTTATTATATAAATTTTACACTTAAACGTAAGTTTCAAAATTACTTAATATATTTTAATATATATATATTATTTTCATGTAGATATAATACTTAATACTTACAAATTAAATTAGGGTTAATCAAGCAATATGTAAAGTCCCTTCTTCTTCTTCTTCTTCTTCTTCTTCTATGTGCCCTGTCCTTTCAGGACGTAGGCGATCATGGCTTTCCACGTCACCCTATCCCTGCACGCCTTCTTCTTTTACATCATGCAACCCTCGTTCCGTCATCCACCTGATTAGGTCCTTCAAATATGTTATCCGCTGATTTCCCTTGCCTCTTTTTCCCACTATCTGGCCTGTTAGTATCAGGTTCTCCAAGCCCTCTTTCCTCATTGCATGTCCCAGGAACTTCAGCTGTCTCTTCCTAATTCTCAATATTAATATTTTTTTCGTTTCCATCATTTCCAAAACCTCACCATTGTTCACATGCTCAATCCATGATATTCGCAGCATCCTTCTGTAAAACCACATTTCAGTTGCTTCAAGTTTTTCATCCATCTTTGATGATATTGTCCACATGCTTTGAAGTATCTGAGAGGAAATACATATTTCACTGCATGATGATGTTATATTGCGGCTCGTCAGACCCAAATGGTACAACAGTTTTATCATTTGCTTCTGACGAGTCACAATATAACATCATTATGCAGTGAAATATGTAGTACCCATTGGAATTGGAATAAATCAGAAATCTTTTCTAAATTACACACACACACACACACACACACACACACACACACACACACACATATATATATATATATATATATATAACCGTTCTGATGAGCTGTGATACGGCGAAATAGATCTGTCTGCGGATGACAATATATATATATATATATATATATATATATATATATATATATATATATATCGAAGATCGGGAGAGATATGCGTTCAAAAGTACTATTCAGGGTTTGTGTGATCGGAAGGTCCTACGTGGTGATCTAATACCGGTCCTCCCTAGGGGAGGTGGGTCTGAATCTTTTTGAAGAACGCATGTTTTTCTAAAAGATTTTTTGAATATTCAAGCCGGTAGATGTAAATTAATAAATATACTGTTTAATAATAAAAGCAGAGCACCTACTCAAGTACGGATATCTTTTAAAAAAATGTTTAAACAAATAAATTAAAAATATATACACACATATAATGTTGTGATAATGTTTAGCACCAAGATTATTGGGGTTTTTTTCAGTAATGTTATCTATGAAAACTGTTTTTTTAACCTAAAGTTCTCGGGGGTGGAGATAGAGTCTTGATAGGTTTATTGCAAAAAAAATTTAACTTTTACTGAGCAGGTTCTTGCCGACTTCGAAGTTTTGTGAGAACACCGTTAGGATGTCTTCACTCATCAGGGTGTTTTGCTGCATCCGATTTCTTTTTCTTATTTATATGAAGTTTAGTGTGATTTCATATTTCATGGGCGTCGTCTTACTTGTGATTGGTTTTCTTTTTTTTCTTTTTATTTATTTTCTTTTTAATTTTATTATGCAGGTGATTGATTTCTTTTTAATGCTTTTTATTTTTTATGTTTTAGTCGTTTCACCCCAAGCAAGGCAGTAACGCCACTGAGGCGCAGGGGGTTACATCAGAGAAAAAGATTAGATAGAAGGAGAGTAAAGAGAAAGATGAACCAGTTTCACGGGGTGTCAGAGAAGGGAGCATGGGAAGGATGGGATTACAGGTGTGCTGACAGTTGCAAAGGTAGAGAGAAAGTAAAAGGTATACAGGGTGATGTAGAAAAAACTGGAGTCAAGTGGTTAAGAGATGGGTATTGACATGGCATTTAAATTCCTAGAGGTTGTAGCCGTAAGGAAACCAAATCTTTTTAATGTACGCGTGAGTGGGTGTCTGCTTAATTTTGTTGTTGTTGTTTTTTTTCTTTGGTTGATTAGTTAATGTTATTTAGGCTGACCTAAATATTTAGGCCACTTTTATTGGTTTGACCTTATTTCTCCCCTTTTAGTATGTTTGACCACTTAAGGGTTTCTTTTTTAGGTCTTGGTTGGGTGTTTGTGTTCTTGCGTGGATTTGTGTTTGTGGGTTTTATGTGTTTTTTCCGTTTGGCGGCTATCATATTATTCCTGTTTTTACACACACACACACACGCACACACAAACATATATATATATATATATATATATATATATATATATATAGGTAAGTATGATAAACCGTTTAAGCTACCATGGTTTCGACATTTACTGTCTCATCAGGTGATTTGTTTATCGAAACCTTAATAGCATAATTGGCGGATCTTTCCAATCTGAATATCTAAACGCTCTACATGTAAAATCTTCCTTTTCCTTCAAACATATATTGACCTATTTCTAATACAATTGTTTACTAATTTAAAATGTGACCTATAACTGTTCATTTAGATGCACACGCACACACACAACACACACACACACACACACACACACACACACACACACACACACACACACACACACACATATATATATATATATATACAAATGAATAAGGAACGAAGAAAATAATTGCAACGATCAAAAAATTAATTTAAAACAGTGCTCAATATGAAGATAGAGCAATGAATATTATTAATCATACTTTAATATGTACCAACTACAAACTACTACAAAATTGTACATTTTATTTCGACATTAAAAGAACAATTTCTCATCAGGTAGTTGATAGTGATGATAATAAACGTTTTATTCTTAAAAAATTTTATAATCTGATGAGACATTTTTCTTTCAATGTCGAAACAAAATGTATAATTTTGTAGTAGTTTGTAATTCGTGCATGTTTTAAAGTATGATATATATATATATATATATATATATATATATATATATATATATATATATTCTTCATTTGCAAACGAGTTATTACGAGACTTAGGTTTCTACCATGTGGTGTCTTCAAGCTATTTGCAATAACACTTTGCAATATTTGCAATAAAGATTTGCAATATTGAACACTTTTTAATACAACTTTATACTGGTCTAATTTTGTTATGACTAAAAAGTAATTAATTATATAATCAATATATATATATATATATATATATATATATATATATATATATAAGAATGATTCTTCAGCATTTTCATCTACGGTAACAGGAAGCTAAAAGCTGATTTTAAATACAAGACCCGCTTCTTTTTATTTATAACTTTATATATTTAAACTTTAACGAAATGGGTTATGGACTTTGACCAAAGTTTTAAGTTCATATTTTTTTCAGGAATTTTGTAATTATTTCCATAGAGTGAATTAAATGTGCATTTTTTTTGTTTTGTTTTTGTTTTTTGTTTATCATAATTTGTCCAAAATATCAAACCAAGTTCCCTATAATTTCGGTGTGTTTATGTGGAAAAATATTTAATTACTCGATAATTAACGAAATGTCTTAATTTGTTTACGCATTCTACATTTTAAGGATTTCCGTTTCATCAAATCATTATTTCGCTAGTTTCTACTTAAAACACCTGTCAAATTTTAAATCATCGGGCGATGTCTATCACTACATTGACGTAGTTCAGTCAAAATCTCACCTCGCTATGTCTCCCCTTGTCTCTCTTTTGTAAAATCCCTCTCTCATTGTACATGTTATACTCAGCCACCTATTTCATGATTATTTTTCTCATTTAATGTTTCTCTTTTAATCGTGGGTCTTTTCTCTTTCCCTCTCTTTTATGTGTCTCTCATCTTTCTCTCGTTTATTCACACCCCCTTTTTATTTCTGTTTCTACATCTCTATTTCTTGATCGCATCCTGTTTCACTTTATTTTCCATTATGTCTCTTTCGTCTTTCTCTTGCTTATTCACAATCTCTTTTTGCCACTCTCTAAATCCCTAACATGATTCCTCCCTGTTTTTCTTTACTCTCTTTATCCCTTTGTCTATCATTTTTTTTTAATGTCCCCCTGTTTGTTTTTCTTATCTTCTATTTTTAATTCCCCATCTCACTTTTTTAAAGTCATTTTCTTTTTCTTTCTCTTTTCTGATTAATTACATCGTGACCCTTTCAGACATAACCTAACACTTTTTCTATGTGTGTGTTACGCGTGATCGTGTGTATGTGTAGATTTTTATTTCGAAACAAGAAGAGCTTTTAAAGCTTTCTTCTTTTATGGGACATGCAGTTTGAAGACGTATCTATACTATTTATTTAGTGCCTCTTAGTAACTTTTGATCCATCACCATTTTCCTACTTCTTCCGACACCCATTCACTAAAACGCGTTAAGTAAATTAATGAATACTTCTCTACGTCCCTCTATCCTTAAGTATATCTGTTGAGTGCTAGATTCTCAAGGTCATCTTGCCTCATATGTATCAGAAAATTTAAACTGTCTTTTTACAATGGATGTTCGTTGTGGCGCAGTAGATATCGACTCGAAAGGTGCCGACTTCGAATTTCAGTTAAATTCCTTGCATTTACTTACGCACAAATACCCTTGGGAAAGGTAGTAATCCGTCTCATCCCTCCAGTTATGGGCTAAATAATACATAAAGAAATGGAAAGTTTGGGTTCGATAGCCTTGGCTGGCAACCAGCCTACCACAGAAAGCAATGGTAACCTACTGCAAGAGAATCTTCTGTCCAGTCAGTCATGTCTCTTTCGAGACATGATCGCCCAAGCGTGTATCACGTATGGCACTTAACTGACTGATTATTATTAATATATATGAAAAACTATTAATTTTGTTATTCTCTATGACAATACTATTATTATTATTATCTATGAAAATAGTATTATTAGTAGTATATATGCAAATACGGATGTGCGTTGTGGTACGGATGTGCGTTGTAGTGCAGTGGATATCGACTCAGAATAACAAGTCGGGAAGCCGAGTTCGAATTTCAGTTGAATTCCTTGCATTTACTTACGCACAAATAACCTTGAGAAAGGTATTAATCCGTCTCTTCCCTCCAGTTATGGGCTAAATAATACATAAAGAAATGGAAAGTTTGGGTTCGATAGCCTTGGCTGGCAACCAGTCTACCGCAGAAAGCAATGGTAACCTACTGCAGGAGAATCTTCTGTCCAGTCAGTCATGTCTCTTTCGTGACATGATCGCCCAAAGCGTGTATCACGTATGGTACTTAACTGACTGACTTTTTACAATGCTCAACAAATTGTCCTTTTCGCTTTCACTTTTGTTGAAATTTTCTCGCCGCACATCTCTTTCGTCTACTGCATTCTCAGCATCCTTCCGTAGAACCACATCTGCGTTGCCACAAATCTCAAAATCAAACTTGCTACTGCTCTTGAGTTTGAGTTTGAGTTTGAGTTTTGTTTAACGGTATATCAACAGCTCTGTGGGTTATTTAATGCCAAAAAGATGGGGTTTTAGGGTATTTTTCTTATAATGTTCAATTATAGTGAAAAGGTTGTTTTAGTAAGATTTTAATTAATTTTTTTTGTTTTTATTCTCTTTTAAAAACCGAAAATGTCTTCTATTTTTGTATTCAAAAATGATTTGCTGATATTTTTTTCCTTCAAAAATGTGCTATGGTAATATTTTGTTTCTTAAAAAAATGTATCCTTAGGAATATTTTTCTTTCAAAAATGTAGATCTAAACTTATTTTATAAATGGAACTTTGTCTGTGTGTGTATGTGTGTGTGTGTTTGTGTGTGTGTGCCCGTTACCTATAGACTCCGAAAGGGCTGAACTGATTTTCTTGAAGATTTACACAGTTGTACGATAAGCATCTGCGAGTGTTCTTAGCTAGGTTTTGTGTCGAGGTACCCCCGATAAATATCGAAAATCGATAATCGAAAAAGTCGGGTAATAGAAGAAGTGGTCCAATTTTAATCAAATTTGATACACTCATAGACAAAGACATAAGAAACGATATTCAGAAGTTTCAAGGTTGCAGTTCTTAAAACAGTGCAGAAAATCGATAATATATACATATCAAAGGCAAGATGTTTGTGTGTGTATTTGTTTATCTGTCTGTATGCCCTTTATACAAATCCACAATTTTTATCCGATTCTCACCAAACTTCAAAATTTGACTTACATCCATTCATTTTTCTTTCAATCTAGGGTTTTGCTTTAACTACAAACAACTATTGCTTTTTAGTCTTTCGTGCCAACGTCCAAAGAGTCTGAGCTACAGGACCTTGTATTAGTTTTAAAGCTTTCATTACACCCGAGCAACGCTGGCTATACTTCTAGTATTTCTATAAAAGTCTGTTTTCATGTATATATTTCTATTATGGGACCTACCCGTTGTACCATAATGAACTCTTCTCAGGACTATAAATATCGGAAGATTGTCTCAAATGGATGTTCAGCAACTGACGATTGACAGAAGAGTTGATTTGTTCTCCACTTGGCAGTCAGCCTGACGTGTCATACTTTTACTTGTTTTTCATAAATATATCTTTGTTTCTCTAATACCCGAGTGGTGCTTTCTTCAGGACATATTCTGTTCCACAACAGTTTTTATAAAAGTCTATTTTTTATACTTTCATTGAGTTTTGACCCCAGTTTGGGGGTCAACTTTTTGCCCATAGCTGGGACCCTAACAGATGACACCACTCCGAGTCAGAGTGAACCTGAGAACAACAGCAATTAGGAGGTGGTTCCATGCTCCCCCACAACCTCCCAATCAGAATTCTTGCTGCCAGATACTACTGCTCTTGAAAAAGACCTTCAATTAGTTATTGACTGGGGTAGGAAATGGCTCGTAAATTTTAATACCTCTAAAACAAGACTGCTCTCCTTTAATTACGATAGATAAAAAATTTCCTACCGGCCATCAGAATTGATAAAGCTAATCTGGAGAGCAGCACATTGTGTCTTCTTAGCCTCACTCTCTCAACCGACCTCAAGTAGAACGACGACATTGAATCTATATCTGCGTCTACTTCTACAAATGCTGGGTCCCTGTATCGGTTTTCTCATCAGATTTCATCTTGCACATTTATAAATTTACCATTCGTCCGAGCATTGAATTCTACTGCATTATCTGGTCGGGTGTTCCTGCTATTCATCTGGAGGGTCTCTTCAAAATCCATCTTGTACATTTATAAATCTATTATTCGTCCGAACATTGAATACTGTTGCCATATCTGGTCGGGTGCTCCTGCTATTCGTCTGGGGGATCTCTTCAGAATCCATCTTGCACGTTTATAAATCTACCATTCATCCGAGCATTAGATACTGTTTCAATATTTGGTCGGGTGCTAAGACTATTCATCTCGAGGTTCTTGTCAGAATTCATCTTGCACATTTATAACTCTACCATTCGTCTCAGCATTGAATAATGTTGCCATATCTGGTTAGGTGCTCTTTCTATTTATCTCGGTTTTCTCGACAAAATCTGCAATGCAATCGACTGTGACTTGTTATCACGACGTCAGTCCCCCTCTCACCGACATGATGTGGCTTCCCTCTGTCTTTTCTAAAAGTTTGGCAACTAGGTCCCATATGTTTACTGCTGAAATAGTTAAATGTAGCCGCCTCTTCCATTCTAAATTTATTTTCTCGCACTTTCCACCTACGCAACGCTTTTAGTTAGCTTCTATTGTCTTGAATCCTTCACTATTCAATAAATTCTATGTTTGAGAATATTTGTTGCGTAGTCGGAGCTCCAAGCCAAAACAATGCGGCTCTCTGAAATTTTAGTTCTTTAACGGCATATCAACTCCTGATTAGTCAAGTAATGCCTAATTTTGATTTTTTTGAGATCGTTGAAGTAATAACCATATGATCTATATTATTCCACTTTTACAATTTTAATGCATGGTAAGTGATACTCAACTTTTGTGCATATACACTACCGGTCATAATTATTAGGAAACCCCTGTTTATTTTTAAAAGAAATGATGTATTTCATACTATATTTTAATATTTATTGCCAAATGAAAATAGAATGCTTTTTTATTGTTATTATTACTTTGCAAAATTTTACAAGGCAATGAAGCAAAGATGAACTCGTCCGAATCGCCCTAAATTTTCTTCATTCTTTCATTGGTGAAACTGCAATATAAGTAATTATTTAATATTTATAAATTCATTTGAATGTCATGTTATTGTGGAGTATTAACAAATGAAACATTCTGTTTTCATTTACAATAATTCCCTTGGTAACAAATACTAAAAAATAGTATGAAATACAACGTATTTTAAAACACTGGGGTAGCCAAAAAATTATGGCCGGTAGTCTATATTTGTGTGAAGATTATTACCAGGGGTAGTGATATGTGTGTTTATCTTGTATTTTTGTTAAGTTATATTTTAGAATATAGTTTGGTTTCTTTCAGAAATTGTAGAAATAAAATATAGACTAATGGCATGAAGGATCTTTCATGTTGGTTGTTTAGTTGGTTACATTGGTTTAGCGGCATATCGATCTCAATGGGTTCTTCAATGCTGAAATTCAAATATTTGGAACACAATTACATGGCTTCAACTAAATATATATTATAAATAGGTATTGTTGGTCACTTTACCATAAATATACATTGCTGGTATTTTATTGATATAAAAATTTATTTCTCTACATTCATAATGTTTTGTTTTGTTTTTTGTTTTTTTTAGGCGATCACTGTTTGCCCATAACTGATATCTTAATAGGCGCTACCACCCAGAGTCAAGGTGGATCTAGGAACAACAGCAATTAAGTGCTGGTTCCACACGTTTAAAACCATCGATATCTCGATCAGAGGCCTTGCTGCCCGATGTAGTTTCACTTCATACCCAGGACTAGATTCTCTGAGAATCAAAATCCCTATAGGTATTGGTTGGCGAAGGTGAAATGGTTAACTGCTGCCTTGAAAGTGGGCAGTTATTGGCGGTCATCACATGCGTGCGTGTTACGTGGCTCTCAGGCTCGACTCTCACATGTCGACAGAATTACTAAATGTGAGCTGGAATTATAAGGCGAAAACTAAATATTATTTTGATTCGAGATTTGCAGTTCGAAACTGCAAATGGATTTTTTTTTAACTCGCGGAATAAGATTAAAACTATTGTGCAGAGAATTCGAAAACAAAAATGACGGATGGAAAAATTATATTTGACCCCAGGTTAACAAAATTAGATTTGAAGCGCCAAATTTTTAGGATGAATTTACGAGAATGTTCATTATTGGAACAGTAGCTATTAATTAAAGGAAGACAGCATTTTGGTCGAAGACGGGGAAGGCAAATGGAGGGGGAGGAAGCTCATAATAGAAATGCATAATTGCGAAGAGAACCCGTTTCTCTTAGGCTGTGATCTTATCTTGTATCCTTTCGAGCAGCCCCAATGTTCATTGTTCAAACTGATGTAACCTTAAAAAAAAAAACAAAAAAAAAAAAAAAACAAATTGGCATGCGAAATTGTTCCTATTTTGGCCCCTAATTACAATTTTTGCCTTGTGTCTTATTAAGAGAAATAAATAGCAAAAAAGGCCTGTTCTTGGCAGAAAGAATTGTGTAATCTTAAAATACACATGGTCGATGTTCAGGTCAATGTAAAAATTAGGAGGGCCTGCTTTGACAAGCAGGCCCTCCTAATTTTAAAACTTAATCCGCTTACCCCATGTTTTTCTTAACTACTAATGTGTAATAATTATCTACAAATAAAAAAATAAGACTGGCTTGATTGATGTGTTTATCCGTGTTTTCGCCGAATACACTACATCTAGATTCAGGTAAAATGCGAGTATTTAGTGTGCTATTAAATATAAGACCGCGGCAAAATATCGGGAGACCTCATCATATCTCTGTTCACATCAATCAAGTACCAACATGATACACGCTTGGGCGATCATGTCTCAAAAGAGACATGACTGACTGTTCAGATGATTTTCGCGCAGTAGGTTGCCATTACTTTCTTCAGTAGATTGGTTGCCAACGGAGGCTTATAGAAACCAACATATCATGATATTTCACCCATAGCGAGAAGGACAAGTAGTGAATTAATAGCGTTTTTAGGAGTATTTTCACATAATTGAATGCCAAAAAATAAACTGATATTCGAATTCGGTTTTCCAATATCCGTTCTGTGCCGATATCCACTGCAATACAAAAAATATCTGCTTAACAATCAAGGTGTAATAAATATCTAAAATTAAATAATAAGGCCGGTTTAGATGACGAGTCCGTGTTTTTGCAGGGCACCAAGCAAAAGAGCAGCCTAAATTGCCAAATACAGGTGGGTGGGGGTGTTAAAATTAAGCAGGTACGCAAATTTAAATATCTGGGAAGTGTTCTAACTGAAAACAGAAAGTGCGACACAGAAATCCAAAGGCGAATTGGCATGGCGAAAGACGCGTTCCAGAAGCTGAGTAAAGTATTAAGAAACAGGAAATTTTCACTAGAAACAAAGAAGATAGTACTGGATTGCTATGTGATGTCAGTTCTTCAATATGGCAGTGAATGTTGGACAGTATCAACAAAGATGAAGGGAAAACTTGAAGCAGCTGAAATGTGGTTCTACAGAAGGATGCTGTGGATATCGTGGACTGAGCATGTGAGCAATGACGAGGTGTTGGAAAAATGGAAACGAAGAGGAAATTAATATTGAGCATCAGGAAGAGACAAATGAAGTTCCTGTGACATGCAATGAGGAAGGAGGACTTGAAGAGTGTGATACTAACAGTCCAGATTGAGGGGAAAAGAGACAGAGAAAAGCAGCGGTTAACATATTTGAAGGGCCTGAGCAGGTGGATGACAGAACGGGGGTTGAGAGACGTTACAGGAGAAAACTTGCTAAGAGCCAACAGGAATAGGGAGACGTGGAAGGCCATGATAGCCTACGTCCTGAAAGGACAAGGTACATAGAAGAAGAAGAAGAAGAAGAAGAAGAAGAAGAAGAAGAAGAAGCAAAAATCTAGTTTCATGTAAAATGCGAGTATTTAGGGTGCTATTAAATAAATGGCTACGGTCATATAACGTTGAATACACCGGTTCTCGCTCGATCACCGAAGTTAAGCAACGTTGAGCCTGGTCAATACTTAGATGGGTGATCGCTTGAGAATACCAGGTGCTGTAAGCGTTTATTGATGGGTGTGCGCTGTGGTGCAGTGGATGTCGGCTCGGAGGGTGAAATCCGTGAGCCGAGTTCGAATTCCAGTTGAATACCCAGCATTCACTTAAGCACTGGTTCCCTTGGGAAAGGTATTAATCTGTCCCTTCCCTCCAGTTATAGGTTAAATAACTGAGGACTGCTGTTCATGCGATCTGTGGTGAACTTCTGCACCGATTCTTTGTTATCAGTAGTTCCAAAAAGTGTGCATGGTGCTACACAAGCCTTCACCACTCAAAAGAATTCTATGTGTGGCACTCTAACTGAGTTAGAAACTCATACGTCGAAATCGACGGGTGAGTCCATAAAATTAACTATGAGAGTTTATCAGCTCTGTCTTTATAGTGCATTATTTAGTTGTCCCTCCCACTAAGGGCAACATGTGACACATGGTCAGTTATAAGTGGGTTTTCCGGGCTATATGGCCCGGCCAAAAAATGGCTGTCTATTTTTCCCCAGTCGTGATTCTACCTTTCGGCGGAACCACGACTTGGTTATTGCTATCTGCTCGGAAGCAGAGAGCGTCTTCTACCCGAAGGCAGAGGGCTGATAGTGAGAAAGGCAGTGCCAATTGGACAACTACGGTCTTTATACTACGTATAAATGAAAGCAAACACTCTCGCATAGTCGACTGAATGACCACATGCATAAACATGTTGGGATTTTTATGAATAGATCTAGGAGCAGAATTAACCTGTGTCGAGTGCAAAAAACTTTTGTTTTTTGGTTTTTTAATCAAGGCAAATATGTATGAAACGTCATCTTTTATGATATTAAGCAAGACGAATAGCATTATATTCACCACTGAATAATAACGCGAAATTATAAGGCAGAAACGTATTACCCCGAGGAAAAAGCAATATAATCAGCAATTCAAATGTGTATCCCATAACGATTATAAAGAGAGAATTCTGTTTTTAATTCATTAAAATGAAATTATCGAAAGGCACGTAAGATATAAAAAAAAAAATAACGATGTAACTGCAACCTGGCCTCGTATTTATTTTACGTTATTATGCTAAGCCGAGGCATTATACTACGAATAAGGTAAAGTATTGCCTTGAGATATATTTAATTTTTAAGTAGGTTTCCTATCTCTCTCTCTCTCTCTCTCTCTCTCACACACACACACACACATATCTAGGGTGTGATAGGTAAATTGTTTAAATTACTCTAAAAACGTAAATTACCCTTACATCTCATTTTAACAGATATATTTACCAAAGTTACACAAAAATATCTTGAAATATTAAAGAGCAAATTTATTCAATAAAATCGCTGTTAACATCAACTGCAGCCTCTAGACGACTTTGGAATCTCCTGCAACTTTTCTGGACGGCCCCTTGTTTAAATTAGTAAATGCTGCCATAATCCGCTTCTTCAGTTCATCATTAGGGTTACAAGAAATTTTGTTGATCTCTAGCTAGACTTCGTCCCACACATAACAATCAAGAGTGTTGCAGTAAGGTGAGTTAGGTAGCCAGATGTAAGGGGTTATATGGTTGCAGAAATTGTCCGAGAGTCATGCTTTTTTTCTTCTGCAGAGTCCTTTTGTCAGACACTGGGTCTTCCATCGGCCATCCACTTTATCCAGGACAACACTATCTCCTCAAGGCACTTGTTGAAATCCTTTCTGTGGATTCTGAGGCTCTGTGGAAAGACGAATGGAGGCATAAACTCACAATCTCTAGTGATAACTGCAAACACCTTCTAGTCTACATTAGACTAAATGTTGGTAATGTTCATGGATATTGAGTATCCTCTTGGTAACTGTTGATAATATTGGTGATGTTGGTCCGAATTGTGGGAATGTTGACAGTGTCTGTGTTAGTTTATGGATATACAGTATTCTCGCAGCACATAATTTGTTCAATGAAACAACGTCAAAGATTAACACTCCTGAATCAGACACTCTCCTAAAGCAGATTAGATCGGCAATACTCGAAAAAATACGTCCGCCTTTTATACACGTCGCATTGAGTATTTTGAGCTTCCTGATTAGTTAAGCCTTCTATTGGTGAACTATAAAATGGGGTGACCCATGGGTGTATCCACAGTATACACATGTACCAAAAAGTCTAATATCCAAATCTTCAGCACTGTCCACAGATAGAAATATTAGTTTTGGTGCATCTGAAGCGAATGCCAAGAAATATGGGATGGCGTTTCCAAATTTGTAGTCATGGTGCTGTTTTTTATCACAGATGATGTTCAACTGAGACTACTATGCTGTACAATTGACAAAATCAAAGACAAACATGATGCACACGCAAAATTAAAAATATGACATTGCAACAATTTACCCATCGCACCCTATATATATATATATATATATATATATATATTTGTGTATTTAGGCAGCAAATGTTTTTTAGATATGTCAGATTAAATAAATTTACCCATCGCACCATATATATATATATATATATATGCGTGTGTGTGTGTGTGTGTGTGTGTGTGTGTGTGTGTGTGTAGGAAAAACAGTATACGTGGATTATCATTATGCTATATATATATATATATATATATATATATATATATATAGCATATGTGTGTGTGTATGTGTGTGTAATTAGGCAGCAAATTTTCTTTTAGATATGTCAGATTAAATAAATTGCAAGCATTGTGTCTGCTTATTTTTAATAAAATCTGTTCACACTCACGGATAATCTTTCGCGTATTAGAAGTGAAAGATGTCAGAAATGAACTGTAAGGTTCACCGATATTATTATCATTCATTTCTCAATCTACCCAAGTACTGTCAATCTCTTTCCGAGATCATCTTCAGGGGAATGAGTTATGGTAACAAAAAATAGCGACAAAATTGTGTTGCTAAAATTTACTGTAATCTTTTTCTGCTTCAAGTATAACGCTTGACAAATTGCTCGCGTGAAAATCTTTCAAAATGGAATTGTTTTATATGTTGTAATGTCATGGTCATGCACGTGTTAAAGCATGAAAAACTTTTCTTTTTAAAAATATTTTAGAACATTAATACAGTATTCATATATGATTCTATTAATTTAACTTAAGCCGCCAACAGATTGCATAAATTGATCTAACTCTAAGAAAGTTCACTTATTTCTCCTGTCACTGGGCACCTCAGAGCACACACAAATGTGTTAATTATATTTTTTCCCCGAAAAGCAAGCAAATTGACATTCACTGAAGCGATTAAACTTCTTATACAACATTTTAGTCATGAAACTTCACTCTTTCATAGGAGATGAAAATGTAAGAATTTAACCAGAAAATCTAGTGAAGTTTTTTGTCGACTTCAAACTGTCAGAATTGAGTGCAAATAATTTCAAGTGTCTGATATTTGTTCAGGGACTTGTTTCAGCTAAAGACGCTGAATTTTGACGTAGAGTTCTAAATAAATTGGAAAATGAGCCAAACCATACTCTTCAATATATAACGGAAGATAGTCAGAGATTCGTGGAAGTATGCCAAGATTCGAAAAATATCGAGGAATCTGGTATAGATCACATAAGAAAAGTACGCCGAAAGAAAAAAAAATAAAACGGATTGATTCTGACTCTAAAGCAAGCCAATCGCGAAAGAAACAAGACAATTTGCTCCCTAACCCGTGTTTCGGTTGTGGATTATTACATTGGTATAAAAACTACCCTTGCCTATATAAAAAATGCCTAAATTGTAGCCGTATCGGGCGCAAGAGCTCACATTGTCGAGCTAGAAAAAGGTTAATAACTATGTAAAAATAAACAAAAGCAGATAAAAAAAGGCGGGTTAAACATTAGAAGTACAAGTACAAATGCTAAATAAAAATATTAAAATGCACTTGGATTCTGGCTCAGATTTAACAATCATACATCTATACACTTAGAAAAAGCTGGGAAAACAACCTTGCTAAGAACTAATAAAGTGGCCAGGTCCGTGACAAGGGAGGGGATCAAGTTTACGGGAGAACGTATCAGGAATGTAACATTTCAAGGAAAGACGTTAAAACTAAAGACATTTGTATTAAACAACAGAGAAAATTTATTTGGCACCGACTGGATGAAAAAATCTCAGTTGCGGGACATGCCAATTAAATAATTTTACCATAAAGTAGAAAACCTGACTACTGAGGCAAATAATTTAATAAAAAAAATTAAAAGAAACTTATCCGGAATGTTTTTCTGAGGGTCTTGGTCGGTGTAACAAGATGACATCAAAATTCGAGTTAAAAGAGGACATACAGTCAGTGTTTAAGAAAACACGAAATGTGCCTTTTCCCCTATTATCGAAAATAAATGGGGAACTTGACAGACTAGAAATGGTGTATAGTCGATGAGTTTCACCAACCGTCTATGTAAAGAAGTCTAACGAGACTCGGGTCTGCGCCGATTTCTTGACTAGGCTTAATGTGGCATTCAAAGAATATCGTGGTTCTTTACAGTATCCGTTTAAGGAAAACGACGGACTTTATTGTCGTAAATACAAAAATAAAAAATATTAAGACTCCTTGCGGAGTTAATACTTAGGAGGGAGTGTTATGGAGACTAACCCATATGTCACATGAACTCGTCCAAGCTATATATAAATAGCAGTTCTGCTTTGTAGAAGCAGAGAGTAAGTGGGTAAGAGATAGATAGATAGATAGATAGATAGATAGATAGAGCGAGCGAGAGTGGTATCTATTCAAGCATGACTCTGACAGCCACACTAAGAATCATTCATTGGCATATGTTTGTACTACTGCCTTTGTAATATTTGTTTAACACTATTCCGTTTGTGCGTCTTTATTTCTGCCCCAACAGACGACAATAACTTGATGACGAGGTCACAACATTTTGATACGGAGAACTTTGAGAATTTGAAGTTTTTGTTTATTATTTTCACGTTGTAGCTGATAATTCAATCCTTCTAGTGAAAATACGGCCCCAAAATTTACTGTCATGTATTTGAGAATGGCCAACTAAAATTTCAGGCCAAGGTCATCTTATCCCTTGGGATAAAAATACAACCTCCCGTAATACCTAACACTGTAAATCTAACCCTTTCGCCCAGGTTTTTTTTTTCGTGTACTCCCATGATTCTTTTTGTTTGGGTAAATCTAACCCAGTCATTGTTGTGAGGAATTTGGCCTGAAGAGCGGTCTGTAAGAGCTCCGCGAAATAAGCTATTACCAATAGATTTATCAAAATATCCAACTTATTTTCATTCTCTCCCCCCCCTCTCTCTCTATATATATATATATATAGGAAAAAACTAATAAAAAGTTGTAAGTTTAAAAATGTATTTTTTGACAGTATTTGTTTATTTCTATTATTATATTTGATATTTCAGACCGTACACACAAGCTAGGGTTAAATAGGGACTTAGGTGTTTTGAATCTTTATAAATATTTCAATAGTTAAATATTGTTTAGATACAATTAAAAAATTTTCTCTAAAACAAAATTTATAAGTATTATTAAAGATAGGTTCACGTTTACAAATATTTAAAAAAAATTTGTCGCTTTCAGCGTCACGTGATGTAAACAATCTTTCCATGAACGCGCTCGCGAAATACGTTTCTAATTTAAATTTTAAAATCATTTGTTTCTGATGAAGGGCAGAGGACGGTCTGAAATATCAAATATAATAATAGAAATAAACAAATACTGTCAAAAAACACATTTTTAAACTTACAACTTTTTAGTAGTTTTTCCTGTACATACTAAGACAGTATACGTGGATCATCACTATGTATATATATATATATATATATATATATATATATACACACACATATATATATATATATATATATATATATATATATATATATATATACACACACACACACATATATATATATATATATATATATATGCACAAACTTATAACTATACTCGTTTCGAAAAACTCTCTACGTGGAAGGAAAAAAATGGTTGTAAAAAAAGAAAGAGCTAAGCACATGAACATCAGCCAAAGGGATTCAGACCGAGTTAGCACGTAGCCCAAAGAAAAAACTCGAGACGGGTAATCAATAAAAAAGCGCTCAATAGGTAAGCAAAGCAGAAAAAGAAAAAGTAAAGTAAACCTAGTAGGTTTGTTGGCTCATTAGGTATACTTTACTATATATATATATATATATATATATATATATATATATATGTGTGTGTGTGTGTGTGTGTGGATGCACATTCATGTGTCAAAAGTCATGAGGCTGGTGCTGATTATCGTATAGGGGAATCGTATAACTGCCTAGTGCCATTGTATATTTGTCTTCTTGTAAATAGAAGATAAGAAAGTTGAACATAGAATGGACCGTTTTATGATTAATTCCACCTTGCACTAAATGATATACTTATTGCAATAAAATATCCTACCCCCACTTTTCTCTATGTGGATATACTAATACAGAGAACTGTATATAGTGAGCACCACATTCATCGGCGTCTTGCTTTGGAGATTAGTAATGTCTGACTAATCTCTTTGTGTCTACCTATTTTTCTGTTTGTTGCAATAAACCTTTCTTTTTTTCATCTACTAGTGTGTTGATTGTTCTTTTCCCTCGAGTAACAACCTTGTATATTGTTATGATGCCTTTCTATGGACTCTTCTTTTTACTATATATATTGACGGCAGTTAACTGCCATGCGCATTGTTGAACTGTCTGCCATCGAGCGGAGAGTCGAGGCTCCGCCGAAGGGTACAGTCTCGTCTGGGGAAAATAAAACAGAAATTTTTTGCCCGGGCTATATGGCCCGGATTACTCACATTAAAAAGGTCTTTTACCACATTTTGTCTTAAGTGGAAAGGCAGTGACCAGCAGTTAACGCCAGTTGACGACAGCTACTAGTCAGGCAATAAGCAGCGTAATAATACCTTCGAACTAACTTATTTCTAGTTACTTATGATTAACACTTCCTTTGAATATCTTGTTTCTTGTTATACTAATACATTGTTTTGAACCTACCTTCTTGTTCGGTGTCTTATTTCTGATCAAACCGGTTATTATATCTTTGCGGCAAAGTTTCGCCACAACTCCAAAACAAATTGGCCACGTAGATCCACAAGAATTATTGTAACTCTTCTGAGGGATATGAAACTCCTAAATCATGAAATTAACATAAAACCCGATTAATGTTCTTAATTAGCTTTCTCACATCGAAAGTTTATATGGCTGTCATGCATTAAAAATTTACAAGTCTTCAAGGTATACCGTATTGTTGTTTTTTGTTTATATGTCGTTTATGTTGTCGATCATTGCTCTCCACAATTTCTCGTTCATTGTAACTCTTTATAATTTTTTCTTTTTTACCTTTCTTAAATCTTGTTTCATTGTCTACCTTACTCAGTCTGGCAAGGTAGATTATGCGTCGTTTTAGTCTTTTAATCTATCCTGTGAGTATCAGTTTTTCCAAGCTGTCTTTCCCCATTATGTTCCCCAGAGATTAAAACTGATATCATGCGCAAGTATCTTGTTTGTTTCTATTTTATCTGAAACTACGCCGTTGCTCACTTGTTCAGTATATGATATTCTCATCATTCTTACGGCCATATCGCGTTGAATACACCGGTTCTCACTCTTAAGCAACGTTGAGCCTGGTCAGTACTTAGATGGGTGAACGCTTGGGAATAACAGGTGCTGTAAGCGTATAGTGACGGATGTGCGTTGTGGTGCAGTGGATATCGGCTCGGAAAGAGAAATCGGTGAGCCGAGTTCGAATTCCAGTTGAATACCCTGCATTCACTTAAGCACTGGTACCCTTGGGAAAGGTATTAATCCGTCCATTCCCTCCAGTTATGGGTTAAATAACAAGGGTAGGACTTGGGGACGCTGCTCTTAAAAAACAAATCCCAATGAATCGTGAAAAGAAAAACGTTGTAAAAATAAAATAACCTTACCCCAATTCACTGGTTATGACCTTAAAATGATCTCATAAGGATTGATCGGTCGTTAAGCCTCAAAAACAAAGAAACAAACCTTCTGAAGAATCTCCTGTCTATTGCGTCACGTCTCTCCTTCCTCTGTGAGAAAATTGTCCCGCACTCACTGCTATATAGTAAAAAATTAAGTGAATGCAACTCACCGTCATGAGGATGTTTCCACCTAGCGTCCAGTTGGTAGACAAAAATAAACAGGGTTGTAACCCAATACATGTCCCTCTCTCCTCTCACCATAGGGTGGATATTGTGCTGATATTTATTGAGCACAATATCCACAATGGAATCATCAGCCAATCAGAACCCACAGAATAGACTTGCCTAGATAGCAGAGTGGAATCTCCCAGGCTTATATATAAACCACCTACCAATTTGCGAGTACCTCTAAGCTGTCAGTTTGAACTTCAACTAATTACTGGCTGTTGTTATCTAAGGATTCTACGTACAGGGGGACTAATTTTGCATAACAATTCAGTATATTTTTCTTTGATTTCTTTTCTGTTTCTTAATACTTTGTTTAGTTTTTGGAAGACATCTTTCGTTATTTCAATGCGTCTTCGGATTTTAGTATCACATTTACCGACCTCAGATACTTGTTTAATTCTGGTATCTCCAATTTATAATTTGATTTGTGAGTCTGTTCCTTTTAATCATCTCACCTGATGTGCAGGGGTCTACATAAGAGAGTTAAAGTTTTAGACAGGGGAGAGTGAAGAGAAAGACAAACCAGCTACAGGGGGTGAAAGAAAAAGGTCAAGAGAAGTATGTAGACACAGAAGTGAAGACAGTTTCGAAGTTTGAGAGAAAGGAAAATAACAAGATACACGGGGTGATGTGGAAAGGGCTGGAGTTAAGTGGATAAGAGATGGGAATTGACTTTGCATTTAAATTCCTGGAGGTTGTAGCCGCCAGGAAAGCAAGTATATTTAAGGGTGTTCCATAGTCTGAAAGTGCGAGAAAAGAAGCTACTGGAGTAGAATTGTCGCCTGAATTTGTTTGATGGAACTGTAAAAGGATGGGATATTGTTGCCAGTAAATTCTTGTGGAGGACGCACCAGTGACCTAAGTTCGTCAGAGCAGAATCCATGAAAATATTTATAGAAGAGACAGAAAGAAGCTACATACCGCCAGTGAGAAAGTGGCTGGAGTAGAGCAGCCAATCACATTACAGATTCTCTTTTGGAGCATAACACTCCACGCACGTCTATTGTACAGGTGTAGAGGCTCATCCCTTGTTCCCTGTTTAGGATGTGGTTTCCGGCTTTCTCTTTTCCAATCTTTTCACCTTTCTTTTTTGTTTATTTTTTTCAATTGAAGTAGATAGACTGAACTATCGCCCGGTTCACACTCCACCCACGTCTATTGTACAGGTGTAGAGGCTCATCCCTTGTTCCCTGTTTAGGATGTGGTTTCCGGCTTTCTCTTTTCCAATCTTTTCACTTTTCTTCTTTTTTTTTCTTTTTCTTTTTTTTTCAATTGGAGTAGATAGACTAACCTATCGCCCGTTTCACACTCCACCCACGTCTATTTTACAGGTGTAGAGGCTCATCCCTTGTTCCCTGTTTAGGATGTGGTTTCCGGCTTTCTCTTTTCCAAATCTTTTCACTATCACGTAGCCCCCTGCACATCAGTGGCGTTATTGCCTTGTGATATGATTAAAAAAAAATTAACAAACATACATTCCGTCTTTTTGCAACTGATGTCTAGTACTTCTCTCTTACTTTTCTTCACTACTTTCTCAAGAAGCTCCTTTGGTTCCTTTTCTATGTCTGTTATCAACAATGTCTTCTGCATATTTTATGTTGTTAGGATTGTGGTCGCCAATAATGAATCCGGTCGAACGTCTAATTTGCTCAGAATCACCTCACTGTACAGATTGAATAGGTCCGGTGAAAAGACACATCCTTGTCTTACACCCATTTCTATTTTTGTATATTTACTGAATTCATTTTCTATCTGATTGCAGGTGGTTTGCTGCCAGTATAGTTTTGGGATTTATTTTTAATATCTTTTCCAAATAGGTCATGGTTAACATAAAGAACTTCACATTTTTATTAAAATGTTTATGATTTTCACAACTGCTGCCACATCTAGTCGGGTGTCCCCGCTATTCACCTCGGGATTCTTGACAAAATCCAACGAAGAATCTGTAACGTGATCGATTCCGACTTGATAGCTCGACTTGGCCCGACTTGGCTGCAATAACTTTCTCACCGGCGCAACGTGGCTTTCCTGTGTCTCTTCTACAAATACTTTCACGGCTTCTGCTCCAACGAACTTAGCTCATTGGTGCACCCTATGTATGAATCGAGCTACTAGACTAGAAATTAGATCCAACCCTTTTACGGTGAAACTGATAAAATGTAACCGTAATTTCTACTCTAACAGCTTCTTTTCTCGCACTTCCCGCCTGTGGAATTCCCTTCCGTATACTTTCTTCCCAGACAGCTACAATCTCCAAGAATTTAAATGTTAGGTCGTCATCTCTTATCTCACTAACTCACTTCCTTTCTCTCAAGATCTTTTCTCCATCCACTCCACCACAATTACGCCAGTATTTCCACACTTCTTTTACCCTCTTTCTGACACCACCTTTAACCTACCCCTCTTTCTCATCACTTTCCCCCTATGTAAACCCCTGCGTAACAGTGGAAGTAAAACTGCCTTGCTTAGTGTGATATGATTTTTAAAAAATCTGAAAATGTTATAAATATACTTTTAATGTCTTTGTATATAACTAAGCTAACAGAAAAAATCCATAAACATTAAAATATATCCTTTTGTTGTGTCGGCAATCTTCGTCGCCACTGTTGTGTCGTGAGTAAGAATAAATAACTCAACAACAGGAATAGGTTAATTGTTGTATTCCGTGAAAATAGTATTTACAAAGGTTATTAGTATCCAATACAAGAATAAAGTTTAATCGTCTCAACCGTCGTAAGACGTAGTATGAGCAATGGGTACTTCCGGGTCGTCACCGGAAGTCTACGACTGACTTGTCGATACGGCTGCTCGGCACACTCTCCTACGTAGATGCCACCATTACTTTACATAGTAATGGAATAGTCCATTATAGCCGAACACCTTTAAAAAGCATTAAACTATAAAAGGATGTGCGTTGTGGTGCAGTGGATATCGGCTCGGAATGACAAATCGGGAAGCCGAGTTCGAATTCCAGTTGAATTTATTGCATTCACTTACGCGCAAATATTAAGGTATTAATCTGTCTCTTCCTTCCAGTTATGAGTTTAAATAACAGGACAGATTGGGTTCTGTAGCCTTGTCTGGCAACCAGTCTATTGCAGAAAGCAATGGCAACCTACTGCGGGATAATCTTCTGCCCAGTCAGTCATGTCTCTTTCGAGACATGATCGCCCAAGCGTGTATCACGTATGGCACGTAACTGACTCACTGAAACTATAAAAGCATTAAAATATACCATTGAAGGAATTATTTTTCTCCATTTGGCGCGCAGACCCGTGAAATCTTTTCCCGCCATTTAGGTGTTAAACCATCGTTGAGACTTATAAGGTATCATAGGATGTTTTTAATAAGTAAAATACAAAAACAAAAACAGTATATATCCTATCAGTACAAATAAAAGGTTTTTAACAAGTAAAATATTAAAAAATGATCAATATATTCTCTATCAGTACTAATAAAAGAAGGTTATTTTAGTTTGAAAAACGATTGATAAAAAGAAACGACACCAGATGTTTTTCATAATTATAAATTAATTAAAACGCGAACCACATAATTCGCAATAAACGGAAATAGAAACTCGCTTTAATGAAAACGTTTTGTTGAATTTAATTTACAGTAAATTTTGAAAAGCACGACTCGCTAAGTTCAAGTTTCCAACAAGAGAAAATTAATCAAACTTCTATAGAAGTTTGGAGTTGGTAGTTTTCTTTTCAAAAGTGGGAAAAAACGCGTATAGATGAAAAATATATAATCAAAAGGAAGAAAAAGTTGGTTTACTTTAAATTATCAAAAATACAAATAGAAATTGAAGAAAAACATGAGAATACTTTTTTATATATTATCTTGTTCATATTAATTAATTACCTTGCGAGTGTATAAATTATTGCTTCTTCTTGCTAATAGTTTGGAGACTAAAAAGAAATTATATGTATATTTGTACGGACAGTAAAACATTACCTAATAACTTTTGTCTCAAATTTAGATAGCAACATTTTTTTTTTTTAAGTAAAAACAATTTATAATTATTTTTTTTTGCATATATTTACCAAGTCTATCTAACGATTTCTACTTAACGGTGGGGACAATTCTAAGAATAAGACATATGCAGACAACAGATTGCTAGTGGCACACACAGAAAGAAATATGGCGTAACTCCTTGTCAAAGAAATACAATAATGTGAAATATGTTTGTTTGAGTTTTGTTTAACGGCAAATTAATTATTATTGGGTTATTTAATCCCAAAAAGGTGGGGTTTTAAGGTATCATTTTAAAAATTTGGTTATAGTTAGAAGATCGATTTAGTCAGATGTTAATGAATTTTTTTTTTTTTATATTTCATTTTAGAAAGCTGAAAATGTTTTCTAGTTTTTTATTCAAAAATGTTTTGCGGAGAATTTTTTTCTTTTTTAAAAATGTGTTATGGTAATAATCTTTTCTTAAAAATGTATTGTTGCTAATAATTATCCTTCAAAAATGTATATATTTCTATAAAAGTGTATTTTTATACTTTCATAGTGTTTGGACCCTTGTTTGGGGTCAACTATTTACCCATAACTGAGACCACAACAGGTGCTACCACTCCAGATCAGGATGGACCTCGGAACAATAACAATTAAGAGGTAGTTCCATTCTCCTCACAACCTCCCAATCAGAGGCGTTGCTGCCGGATGCAGTTTACCGTCATGCCCAGGACCACAGTAATGTGAGAAGAAATCACTAAACATCAAATGTAATAGGATACAAATAAAAGTTTGAAGTAGAGTAGAACATCTTAATGATTTCATTATTTTCTCTTCAAGTTACATGTGTTATCCATTTTAGTTGTTACTCCTTTTGAAAGTCAGACGCAATGTGGTTTTATTTGATCAGTCAGTTAAGTGCCATACGTGATACACGCTTTGGGCGATCACGTCTCGAAAGAGACATGGCTGACTGGGCAGAAGATTATCCCGCAGTAGGTTGACATTACTTTCTGCGGTAGACTGGTTGCCAACCAAGGCTATAGACCCCAATCTGTCCTATTATTTAACCCATAACTGGAGGGAAGAGACGGATTAATACCTTTCCCAAGGGTATTTGTGTGTAAGTGAATGCGTAGAATTCAAATGGAATTCGAACTCAGCACCCCGATTTGTAGTTCCGAGTCGATATCCATTGCACCAGAACACGTCTTTAATTTCGTGCATGCGCGTTGATTAGTTTTAATTTTGTCAACTGCACAGGATAGTAAATTCAGTTGGGCATCGTCTGTGAGAAAAATGGCATAAAATTAGAGATGCCAGGCTGTACATCTTGGTATTCGCGCCGGAAGTTCCAATAAGGACAGTGCAGAGGATTCGGAAATAGTTAGATTAGTCTAATGGCGATTACGAAGGTGTTTGGAGTGGTCACTTGTGATGGCAACGTTATGCCTGCATTCATTTTCTAGTAGGAGCTCAGACTCAACACAAAAGCTTACATCAAGTACCTTGTGGAGGTAGTGCTGTCCACGGTCAAGAGGGTGGCTACAAGAAGACCTTTTGTCTGACAACAGAACTCTGCGTCATACCACACAAAAGCTGGAGAACCCAGTCCTGGCTGTCAAACAATTTCTGTGACCACATCACCCTTTACCCTTCTGGCCACCTATGTCCCAAGACTGTAAACCCTTTAATTATTATGTAAAAGTTGCAGTTGGGTGAGAAACCAAAAAAACAAAAAAACAAAACTGGTTTTAACACCAAAGATGAACTGAAGGCAAGGGTTATGGCAGAGTTCATCAACTTAAACACAAATTTACCGTCCGGAAGAGTTGCAGAAGATTCCGAAGTCGTCTGAAAGACAGTTGATTTACTAAGATGTGGTACAAGATCGAAGGTATTAGGGGACGCAGCGAGGATCGAACTCACTACTCAATTGTAATAGGTTCTACCAAGACAAGTTTGTTAACCATTACACCACGTCGGGGTGCCCAACTAGGCTGGAGACATTGGTTGAAGCCAATGGTGATCTTATTGAATAAATTTATTCTTTATTTAAACGCCCACTACTAATAAGTATAACAATACATAGAAAGTTTTATTCAAGCTAAACGGTACATTGAGGTTTTAAAGTAACACGCAACGTTTAATGTGTGTTCTTAGTACAAGCTGAATATTTCGGTTAATCACTAGGTGCTTGTGTAGAATTATGCGAGTGTTTAATCAAGCGAGGCAGACTTCCAATTGACAGAGGTCACTCCTGACCAAAAGTTATGTAATTCACAACTGAGATAAATTACTTTACTGATTCTAAAGCACGATCAGAATCTTTACCCTAGAGATTTCGCCAGAGTCCCCAAATTAAACTTGTCACGGAGATATGAAAGTGCAGCTGGTTTGTCTGAACTCTACATGACCCTCAGTACGTGAAAAACCCCTGCCCCTAATACACTACTTCGATCAAAGCAAAATTCAGTTAATAAGATTTGGAAATCTGCAACCAATTTCTTCAGTCTTGTGTATGACAATAAACTGTATCCGGCAGCAAGGCCTTTGATCGGGAGATTGGAGATTTTGAGGAGTGTGAAATCTTCTTTTAAATGCTGTTGTTCCCAGGTTTCCCTGACCTGTTAGGGCCTTTGCTATGAGCAAATAGCGAGCCCTCAAACAAATACAATGAAATATTATGAAAGTTATCAAAATCAATTTTTATACTAAAAGTACAACCAATATTTTTATATTAAAATAAATGTCCTTAAGGACAAGAACAACTGAATTTTTGGGACTTATAAACCTAATGTTCAGAAACCCTTTTTTTTACCAGAGTTCATATTTGCAATTTTTTTTATGTTAATGGTTTCTCTAGTATTTTTGATGTTAATGTTTTTCTCTCGTATTTTTTACCAGAAATCATATTGAAATTTTTGACACTAATGATTTTCTGTGGCATTCAGTATTACTGGTTCCCATGTTGTGTACATTTCTATGCTTGATCGGTTTAGGATAGATTTTGAAGCCTAGCATATGTGCTGATTCCTTTAGTTTACGTAGTTTTCAGTGGCGTTCTCTATCTATTATTTCAACTTCATCCCATAGGGGACGGTGATCCTCTTTCTCACTCCATATGTGGTCAGCTATGCCTGATTTTTCTATCCCCCCTCGTGTTACGGCCTTGCGATCTTCTTGTAGCCTTACCTTAAAGATCTTTCTCCTTTATATTTCTTTTCATAGGTACATGGAATTGTATACACAGTCCTATGTGAAGGGGTTATCAAAGAAAATACAAAAGATCTGTGGCCCATAAACCATATGGATGATCTTCAGAAATGATTCTATACTTCGCAGGTACCTTTCCCGACTAAGACCCCCCAACAGAGGAGGACATGTGTAAGAATTATTTTTTATATTTCAACCAAATAATAATAATATTTTTTAATATTTTACTTGTGAAATATTTTTAGGTTGAAATTTGTTAAATTATAAGGATTTATTCTAAAAAATTCCTTATTTAAAAAAAAAAAAACATGAGCGCGTTTGGTATTGTAAAAATAACCATATTTGGAATTTTCCTTATTTGGGAAAATAAGCGTTTCTTTGTTACTTATATGGCAAAGAACGCAGCAAACACCTGGGTTTAAAAAAGGCGGGAATGTTATCGTCTGCTAGAATTTTGCTGTCTGCTAAAATAGCCTTTTCTAATCAAAATCTCTTGATCACTTCCAACGTTTGGACGTGTCAGATTTTCTCCGGTTTCACTATAAGTGAAATTGTTATTTATTTTCTAAGTTGTAAACTTAGCAGCTTAGATATTTGGAGGAAAATGTTGGTATCTATAAGATAATCTAACCCTCTTTTCTAACGATTCCAGTTGATGGACGTTTCAGATTCTTTTATATTTCACTCTAAGTGAAATCTTTATTTTTTAAATTGCAATATTTAGCAATTTATATTTTAGAGGTAGTTATTAACATCTGCCTTTTATGTTAACTGCGAGAAAAAACTGTGCGTAACAAACTAAATTACGTTTTCAGATTTTTTTCGGTAAAATTTAAGTCGTGAATAATTGCTACTATTTTTGAAGTGATTGAAAATTAAGCGTTTTATTTAAAGCTTCATTTATAATTTACATATTAACTGCTCTAATATGTAATTTCTTCAAATTAAAATTACAATTTTAATAACTTGTATTCAATGGCTTTGACTTTTGCCTAAATAAAGTCTTTTAAAATATATAAACCATAAGGTTTACATCATTAAACGTTATTTACATTTTGCGTATTTAATTGTGCAAAATATATAAAATTAGAAAGAACCTATGAAATATTTTTTCTATAAGTATGACAAATTACTATATATCTCTAAATGTAATACTGAGATTTTAAAATATTGTCTCTTTATTAACAAAAGGACAATTTAAAATGTTACGTTAAAAATTTAACGTAAATCAATTAATATAAGTATTAATACAGCCTGTGTAAGGGAAATAACTTACTCCAAAATTATCGGCTGGTTTCAAACAAAAATATATCATTTCATTTTCATTTATCAAATAATAATAATAATAATAATAATAATAATAATAATAATAATAATAATAATAATAATAATAATTAATATCTGTTACACTTTTTGCTTTAAGGAAATTTATTGCAAGACATTTTGTAAATTTGTTTGAATAAATTTTGTGTTGAATTGGATCCACGGAATTTGTAGTTCTATATAAAAGAATAACAGATGCATTTTAAATCCTATTTATTTACAGCGTAAGCAAGTAAGTAAAACATTTCTTTGTACGTCCCTGACAAGATAGTTTCTTATAATTTTTTTCTAATTCCATTTTAGTCTTAAATTTTTTTCACATGACTAAGGACACATTGCCCTAAGAGTATTAACATACGAGGGTCATTCAATAAATCAGAAGAATTTTTCGGTATAAGGACTTCTGATACAGATAAAAGTTTACTTTTTTTTAATATGTGGATATAGACGTTGATTAGTTTCTATGACTTGACCCAAAGAATTGTGTGTTCAGCACCATGGTTCAGCAGTGGTGAAGAAGTAACTTACAGGGTTAGAGTGAGATAACTCATGACTACCAAAAGAGGCACTACTACGCAAGAAATGAAGTTCATATACACCAGTAATTGTAATACAAGGTTCGGTTCAAAATTCCTAGCACCTGAAGAAGGCCGGAGCGTACAACGGCAAAAATGTCGTACAAATGACAACAAAGAGGAAGACAATAGTCCGAATAATGTAAATACTGCAAAATAAATTACTAACAATACTTATTTATAATAAATTTTCAAACAATACATCAATCAACATGAAATAACTCTTTCATAACTTTAATTTATATAATATGCTGCAATTTCTTAAAACTGTTTTCCAAAATATAACTTCAACAGAACAACATAAAACACATAATCCTGCCTCGACTAAGTATGTCTATACAAACGTGTATATGCACAAAACATGTGTATCATCTAACATATACTCAACTGTGAAATCAGAATAACATGGATATTTTTATTACTTCAGAGCTTCCAAGATAATGAAATTTCGACAATAAATAAAAGTTAAAGATTTGATATGCCGTTAAACAAACAACCAAACAAACCAATTTCTTTTCGTGGAAGCTCTCTACGAGGTCTACTGCCATCGTCTAAGTCAGTATTGCCTATCGCAACGGTAACTCAAAACTCAATAGGTAGAGGGCAGGCGAATTTGTATCGTTAACAGCCGTAGAGCACAATGGGGTAGACTGGAGTTCCATAACTATGAATGTGGGAAGAACGCTGACGACACGAAATCCATGACAAGGACAGTGGTATCTAATGACATCAACAACCACGTGTCCTTGAGCAAAGTGAGCAATCAGCTTGATCTAGAGAGGAATGGCCACTGCTAGGCTTACTTGAACCAGACACGTTAGTCATAAATGAATACTTTTCTGGCTTTAAGCCAAGATATTTGGAAGGAACTGGTCAGATGTTTAGCTGTGCAGCTACTCGAAGAAGATATTTTTTTTACAGTTAGGTTCACCCTGTACAACGCTCGAGGGGTACTCGATCTAGAGGGTAACACTGTTTATGTAGGTGAATAATTAAACGGATTTAGGGTGAAATACACCGATTCCTCAGATAATGGACTCTCCCTCCTATATTAATAAGAGTTAACAGGAAGTTAACTTGAGAAGTTCTTGGGAAGTTCTTAGGAGTTCTTAGAAGTTCTAGAGAGTTCTTTAGAGTTCTATTAAAGTTCAGTAGAACTATTAGTTAATTCCAGCTTGGACATAGTTGGACTAAGGCAGTTGATATTAGTCGGCAGTTAGCTGAACACTAAGGAGTCAATTTACAGTGGAAGATTACCAAGTTCCTAACATTTTGGATGCGTTAAGTCAATTAGCAACCGACATAGCACGATTATAACTTTCAGTGCAAAAACTACTCTCCAACAAACGGTTAACATTTAGTTAAGATTGTAGTGATCTGGGAAACATCCTCTTGGGAGTCGGTTCCAGGGAGAAATGATTTGAGGGTAGAAAGCTGTTTGAATTGAACTTACTTCTCATCAATCGAATACAGGGAAAATGAGTTTCGTTTGTTATAATCTGAGTGGCATGGCTGGCTTTCATACACGGTATCGTGAGACAAGACGATGATGACGATGATGATAAAACATGTTCTGTTTTATATATCAGATTATCAAGTTACTGCGAGGTATTACTGAGCGCCTCGGGTAATGGTAAGCGTGGATAGTCTAGTTTCCTATTCACGATCAGTCAAGGATCCCGTAACCGCTTAGGATCACAGGAGCAACACACCTGGTGCAGTCGCAGTTACAGTGGGCAAGGTCACACTCTAACGATACCCAACTATCTTCAGTTTGGTCGGATTTCAGGATTTTTTCTGCTTGATTGGTTACCAAGTGTTATATGATCAAACCTGTCACTCTAGTAGGGATAAATGGATTCATATCATTCCTAAGGGTATTAACATACGAGGGTATAAGGACTTCTGATACAGATAAAAACTTACTTTTTTAAATTTTTCAACGTAGTCTCCCGGCAGTGTCACACACTTTTCCCATCTGTGCTCATCATAAAAATCTTTGGACTGATGCCTCAGCCAATCGCTCACTGCACTTTTGACTTAATCGCCACTTTCAAACTTCGTGCCTCTCGTGAACGCTTTCAAGGGATCAAACAGGCGAAAGTCTTAAGGGGCTAGGTCTGGGCTGTAAGGAGGATGAGGGATGGGACAACTCGACCCTCTTCTGTTTGTGCTCGTCAGTAAGCATCTTTGGCACCCACCGGCAGCTGACCTTCAAGTAGACAAGGTCATCATGGAGAATTTGTGTGCTGTCACAACAGATAGGCTCAAATTCCTTGCAATGTCATCCACTGTCACCCTTCTGTCGGACTGAATAAGGTCATTGACTGATTCGATCACCTCAGGAGACCTCACTTCTGTAGGTCTCTCAGGCCTGTCGTCATCTTCAACACTGCTGCATCCTTTCTTTAAACAATTTATTCCACTTGTAGACATTTTTTGGCTGAAACATGTGGCACCATACACAGTTGACATTCTCCTATGAATTTCAATTGGTTTGCACCCTTCAGCAACTAAAACTTGATAACTGACCTCTGTTCAATCCTGAAGCATACTTCTTGGTTAATCTCCAAAACTATCAAAGCTCAAAGTTTTTTTTTTCCAATCTGCAAAAAAACAAGAAAAAAAAATTAAATCCCTTTGAAAAACAAGTAAAGGAAAATTTTAAAAAAAAGTATGCTTATATATGTATTAGAAGTCCTTATACCGAAATATTCACCTTATTTATTGAATGACCATCGGATAATTGAATGTAATGAACTCGACTGGAATTCGAAATTGACTCTGATTACGCACTAACGTGCCAATATCCATTACTCTATTCAACATTATTACTGATTAATACGTTTGATACGCGATTTGCTGAAGTGGATATCGACTCGAAACGAGAAATCGAAGAACCGAGTTCAAAATTCGTTGAATTCGTTTCATTCAATTACGCACACATACCCTTGGAAAAGGTCCTAATACGCCTCTTCTTCCTTGCAGCTGTGGGTTAAACAGCAGAACAGATTGAATTCTATAACCTTGGCTGGCAACCAGTCTACCGCAGAACGAATTAGCAACATACTGCGAGAAAATCTTCTTGCTAATCAGTCATGTCTGGAAAGAGACATGATCTATAGGCACTCTTTTCTGTTAAGATTAAGATAGAGACGGTTAGCAGGACAGAAGTATCAGAAAATTGAGTGTTTCTCAATATTTACAGGATGTTATTTGGAGAATCTGTGTTTGTCAGATAGCGTAGAAATCGATAAGATAAATTTGTAGTCATTTGCATGCATCTATGTATAGAGAAAATCTAAGATCTTGACTAATGGACAGAAGTGAAGTAAATTAAATTTATCTAAAGTCATCAAAAATTCATAGTATTGCAAGTTGCGTAGAAAGAGATGAAAGATAATAAAGTATATTTTACAATCATGGCAACCGAAGGAAAAACTTGAAGCAACCGAAATGTGGTTCTACAGAAGCATACTGTATATAAAGTGGGGGATCAGTTCCATATTACAATCAATATAAAAACTGAACCCTCACTTTGTGGTCACAGCAGTTTCTATACATTTATATTCCTGAGATCCAAAAGCACAAGGATGCATTCCAGAAGCTGATTAAAGTATTAAGAAACATGACAATTTCGCTAGAAACAAAGAATAGAGTACTGGATTTTTATGTGATGTCTGTTCTTCATTATGGCAGTTAATGCTGGACAATCTCATCAAAGATGAAAGAAAGACTTGAAACAACCGAAATGTGGTTCTACAGAAGCATACGGTATATAAGGAGGGGGATCTGTTACATATTACAATCAATATATAAACTGAACCCTCACTTTGTGGTCATTTATATTTATATTCCTGAGATCCAAAAGCACAAGGATGCATTCCATAAGCTGATTTAAGTATTAAGAAACATGACAATTTCGCTAGAAACAAAGAGAATAGTAGATTGCTATGTGATGTCAGTTCTTCAATATGGCTGTGAATGTTGGAAAATATCATGAAAGGTGAAGGAAAAACTTGAAGCAACTGAAATGTTGTTCTACAGAAGGATGCTGCGGATATCATTGACATGTGAGTAATGATGAAGTGTTGGAAAGAATGTAAACGAAAAGGAAATTAATACTGAGCATGACGAAGAGATAGCTAAAGTTCCTGAGACATGCAATGAGGAAGAAGGGTTTGGAGAACCTTATACTAAAAGGCCAGATAGAGGGGAAAAGTAACAGAGAAAAGCAGCGGATAATATATTTGAAGGGTCTGAGCAGGTGAATGACAGAACGAGGGTTGCGAGATGTTACAGGAGAACGTGTGCTAAGAGCAACCAGGGATAGGGAGACGTGGAAGGCTATGATCGCTTACGTCCTGAAAGGAGAGGGCACAAAAAAGAAGAATAATGATATAGACAACGCAAGGTAAGAGCCACCTATCGGCAGTATCAAAATAAAACGCATGCAAGCATTTAACAGTGGGCAATGACGTATCAGAAAACGGAAAATTGGACGAATAAGGGTTTAATCATATTAAATATAAATGAATAACACAGTAATAGAGAATACAGTGTTTTTTTGTTAATAATACTGTAAATAAACATAGGAAGAAAAGATTGATTGACGATCAGGTTTAATCCCATAAGAGATATAGATTAATAATACAGGAAAAACATAACCCTCTGGTTATGGCTCATACAGCAATAAAGAAACACTATAACATTGAGTAAAAAGTAAACGGGTTTAATCACATGAGTGACATATATTTTTAAATGTTTCACCCTAAGCAAGGCGGTACCACCATTGATGCGCAAGGAGCTAAATAAAATAGTAAAGATTTAAGCAAAAGGAGAGTGAGGACAAAGATTAACCAGTTACCGGGGGTGTCAGAGAAAGGGCAAGAGAAGGATGAAAACACAGGAGTGAAGACAGTTGCGAAGGTAGAGAGACAAGAAAAGAACAAGATAAACGGGGTTATGTAGAAAAAACTGGAGTCAAGTGGATAGCCGATGGGAATTGACATTGCATTTAAATTTTAAATTCCTGGAGGTTGTAGCCGTCAGGAAAGTAAGTATATTAATGGAGTTCCACAGAAGGGAAGTACGAGAAAAAGAGCTGATGGAGTAGAATTGTCAATTGTATTGGTAGATTTAACTATAAAAGGGTGGGACCTTGTTGCCAGTCTGGTTGCACGAGTAAATTCTTGTGAAGGGGGTACAGGCGACCTAAGTTCGTCGGAGCAGAAGCCATGAAAATATTTGTAGAAGAGAGAGAGAGAGGGAAGCCACATCCCCCGGTGTGAAAGTGGTTGGAGTCGAGCTACCAAGTCGGGACCAATTACACTACAGATTCACTTTTGGAGCCTGAGATGAACAGCTGGGGCGCCTGACCAGATATGCAACAGTATTCTATACATGGTTGGATGGTTGATTTGATGGATTAATAATACATTAAAATATAATACCGTAGTCCTGACCAAAAAGACTGTAAAAGTCTGTAAATAAAAAAAAAATGAACATAGGATTGAATAAAAAAATAGTTTAATTATATGACAGACAAGGATTAGTAAAACGTAAGTAGAGAATTATGTTTTTCTGGTGAATAAATCTTTAAGGAAATATTGGAACGAGAGGTTGATTGAAGAACAAACATGTTTAATCACACGGGTGACATGGATTAATAATACATCATAAGAGATCACTGTAAATCTGATGAATGATACTGTAGGTAAACACTGGAACGAAAGGATTTGGGAAGAGGAAACAGGTTTAATCATATGAGAGACATACATTAATAAGACAGGAACAGAGAATTCCGTAATTCAGGTTAATATATAGCGGATAATACATTAACTAAATCAACTCTCTTCACTTTTACAAAAATTCACAACGACGTGTGAAATCCTGGTTTTCCCAAATAGAAAAAGGATTGACCATCTGATTAGCAAAAAAGTCGAAACCAGATTTCGCAAGTAGGTGTTAAATTGATTTTTGACCAATAGGAGCGACTTGTAAGACTTGGAAGGATTTAGCAATCCAGTGTGAAATTGAAAAGGGCTATATAAATGATCTCAAGACACACAGATGGGAGCCGAAAGACGAAAGAACTAAAATGTAATCAACTTCAAATCGACCCGGACATAAGGTCAGGTCGCACCTTGTTCCCTTTCTCCTTATCTCTCTCAACAATTACTGCTACAAACATTTTCTACGAACTCTTAATACCTCAACTTTATCATTGAACACGAACTCTACACTAAACTTCTTAATAATGTTTCTAATTGAACCTTAACTTCTACAACTTGTGTTATTCTTTCCTTTTAAAAAGTTTATATTTAAAATGCAAAATGTATATTTTATTCTTCTTACGCTACTTCACACAATTCCACGTGTGCCAACCTGCCGACAACCAATTTTCTGATGATGAAAAACATTCTGATGATAATAATACCTGATGAATCCTGTAAGCTGTAGGGAGTTCGGTTAAGTATGACACAAGGCCAAACCAAAGAAAAATTAACCAGCTCCCCACGATACACTGGTGACTCCCGACGTACAAAGAACATGCACCCCAACACTACCACAAATAATACTCTTATGTAAAGACTGCATTGTGGGCAGAATGGTTTAGTCACATGAGAGACATGGATTAAGACTACAGTAATAGAGAATATTGTAGTTCTGATTAATATTAATGAAAGGAAAACCCTGGAACCAAGGATTAAGTGAGGAAGTTATTAATTACAGGTGAGGTAAGGATTAATAATTCAGAAACAGAAAATATCTTAGTTCTGTTTATTAACGTTGTAAGAAAAACACAGAAAGAAAGAATTGAGTGAAAAATGGTTTAATTACGTTAGAGACATTGATTAATTCTACAGCATTAGCGGATACCGTATTTCTGGTTAGTGATAATGTAAGGAATTCCCAGAACAAAATTTTGAATGGAGAACAGGTTTAAAGACACGGCAGAGGAATTAATCACACAAAATTGAGAATACTGTCACAGGATCTTCAGTTGTCTCTTCCTGATGCTCATGTTCATTTCCATTCTTTCCAACACCTCATCATTGCTCGCATGCTCGGTCGATGATATCCGCAGCATCCTTCTGTAGAACCACATGCCAGTTGCTTCAAGTTTTCCCTTCATGCGTACGACTCAAATGCTACGCTTTGCGACCCCATTTTGCTATGACCGTTCCTATTTGCAGATGTTCTACTCATAGAGGATGGATGAAAGTCAGTTCTCTGTGTAGGGCCCGGAAGTTTAAATCTATCCTGCACATATATAAATCTACCATCCGCCCGTGCATTGAATACTGCTGCCACATCTGGTCGGGTGCCCCTGCTATTCTCCTCGGGCTTCTCGATAAGGTTCAGAGGAGGGTCTGTAATGTGATAGGTACCGACCTGGCAGACCGCCTGCAGTCTCTCTCCCACCGGCGCGACGTGGCTTCCCTGTGTCTCTTCTATAAATACTTTCATGGCTTCTGCTCCGATGAACTTAGATCACTGGTGCCCCCTAAATACGAATTTGAACGAGATAATAGATTAGCAACTAGATCCCACCCTTTTACAGTGAGACCTATAAAATGCAACCGCAACTTCTACTCCAACAGTTTCTTTCCTCGCACTTCCCGACTGTGGAATTCCCTTCCACACGATTGCTTCCCCGACGGCTACAATCTCCAGGAGTTTAAATGTAAGGTCAATAGACACCTCCTAACACACTAACCTGCTCCTATTCTATCAAACACTCTTCCCATCTGCCCAACCCTCATCCTCGGTATCCTTACTCATCTGTCACCTTCCTCCTGACATTCCCTACGTCTAACCACTCCTTCTCTTTACCTTCCCCTATGTAGCCCCATGCGCAATAGTGGCAGTGGAATGCCTTGCTTGGGGTGAGATGATTAAAAAAAAATGTGTCCATGTTGTGCAATTAATGTACAGAAAGGTTGCTCGTTTTACGACACCACCCGATAAAATAAGAAAAGTATCTTTCAGAAACTAAGCAAAGTATGAAGTGATACGAAGCTACTGATCAATTGTTTTAAAATGCCATTTAACTTTGAGATTGAGATCATTACGCCTATCCTTGTCTTCATTTTCTTCCTTATCTGCGCATTGCTATGGTTATTGGCAATGACATCAGAGTAAAATTCTCATCTCAATTCCACAATTCAAAATTGAAATTTTTGTTGTCTTAGGACGGTTGCCACCCAGAGTTAGAGACTTCAATCTACCCTGCTATTTAACCCAACGTTGATGGAGCTGTAAAGAAAGGCGCTCAAGTATTTCATGTATAAATCGAGACTTTCATATGGAAGGCATGCATGGCTCAATACCAGTTCAGAAATATCTGCACATTTTCTTCCTGACATTAATCTTTCGACGGCGCAGTCAAATTAATCTTTCGACCACAAAAACTAATCTTCCACCTTGTCAAATTAATAAAAAAATACGATCATTCTAAATTTATTATAAAAGCAACAAAGAATTTACATATTATAAGATAGTTACGAACCAACTAAGAGATCCTCACCTCCGAGGTACCCCTGATAATATCGCACCACATGGTTGCAGCACGCCAGGCACTTTGGCATGGTAGCCATCGGAATCGCAACTTTCGACATACCTCACTCTGTGCTCCGCCTTCGAAACCCCCTCAGGTAGTTGGTGCACCATATGTTTGAAGGTCGACGCATAGTGCCTTTTTATACGTGTATTCACGGATGATCACAATTATAAATGGGGTTAAGAGTGCACTTATAGGGGGCTAAGCGTAGTATAACGACCCATTCAAGATCGGCAGTACCTCCAATGTACTCTGATTTTAATCACAATAATATAATGCATTGTTAATACTATGTGATATAAATTTAAAATTTCAACAAAGTTATAAATAAATAAAGATAATTTAATCATGCGACTGGGTGGAAGATTGATTTGATAAGGGAAAAGTTGTAAACTACCTGCTGTATATGACCTCTTTCTAAGATGAATTGTTAAAAATAGCTTTCAGAGAGTGAGCGTGTGGGTCTTGGTGTAGACCATCCTTCTTCGAAACTTGTGAACGTTTCACCGGCATCAGATGGATATCACATTTAACTCGAGGTGGGAAACAATGACTTAATTAACATGCTGATATTCCATACTACTTCAAACTAAAGATTAGGAAAAAACAGCCATTAATTTATACCATGATATTTAAGACAGTGAGGAATAAAAGAGATTAATTCGAGACTTTCCCTTTGGTCATCTGCATATATCTTTGTGCGTAGATAGCCTTTTCTATCAGTAGAATAACATTGGTAGAAGAATGATTAACAAAGGAGAAGGATATAGTTAACAGGTATATCTGGCTGTAGATGATGTCAACAAAGTGCTATGAAAACATAAACACGGCGTAGGAGTTTTAAGACGATATAAAAGAGATAACCAGAGACGGGTGAACGACTCCCGACAGTTCCTCGTGTGCACGAACACTCTCCTGCTGTTCTACTGCTTCACACGAGCGTCACCGACGAAGAATAAAAATATAAGATTCTATTTTTATATAACTTTATTCTGGTTTGCTTGTCTAGATCCAGTGGCAGTATATAACATATAGTCTTGTGTTCGGTTAGTTTAAAATCTTTCAGTGGTCTGAAATATCTTCCAAATGTTGCAATTGGTTTTTCTAAATCCCAGCGCCCAAAACTTCTATTTCTAATTGTTCTCAGTAGTTTCTTGAGATCTTTAGGATTATCCCACTTGTCTAATAGGGAAAATCTGCTAACGAACGAAAGATGTCGCTGCCAAAAAATCTGTAACAAAGAAGAAAGCACTAAGTGTTCCTCTCACTTTTCTCTTAACCAACAAGGTTGATTCACGGATAAAATTTGTCTCGTTTTCACTGTTGAGAACCTTTTGTTCCACAGACGAAAAATCATGATTTGCTGTGAATTTTAGTCTCACAGCACATGTCGAAGACAAGAGTGAAACGGCTTGTATCCTTGCAGAACAGTAAGTGAGGGGATGGTAACAAACATAGCTATGAGCGAGGGAGAGAATATCAGAAGTTCTCAGGAATAACGTCTTGAAGGAGTGCGGCAAATAAAAGAAGTCTCTTTGCTAAGGGAAGTTTAAGAATGCAAAAGAGAAGAGATGATAAAAGGAATCGAGGATACTGAATGTCTTTTAAGGTGACTAATTTAGATAGAAAGTCACCAAAACTATAGACAGCTACAACTATTACCCTTGAGGCAGTTAAGCGCTTAGCACTTCCAGTGAGTTAGTAACGCTACATAACAGTGATATCGTGGATATATATAAACTTATTTATAAATGGAACTTTGTCTGTGTGTGTGTCTGTGTGTGTGTCCGTTACCTATAGACTCCGAAACGGCTGAACCGATTTTCTTGAAAATTTACACAGTTGTACTATAAGCGTCTGCGAGTGTTCTTAGCTGGGTTTTGTGTCGAGTTACCCCCGATAAATATCGAAAATCGATAATCGAAAAAATCGGGTTATAGAAGGAGTGGTCCGATTTTTGATACACTCATAGACAAAGACATAAAAAACGATATTCAGAAATTTCAAGGTTGCAGTTCTTACAATAGTGCAGAAAATCGAAAATATACATATATATATATATATATATATATATATATATATATATATATATATATAAAAGGCAAGATGTTTGTGTGTGTGTCTGTTTATCTGATGACCAAACATTCGGTTTTTTTTACAGTTTATTTGTCGTTCTTTTTGTCAATCTCTTCAGCTACCTTCTGTAGGAGGTCTTGTAGTTCCCTTTCCGTGTCTGCAATCAGCACTCTATCATCTGCGTATTTTATGTTGTTCAAATTGTGGCCCCTTTCTATCTTTGTAAGTCTGCTGAATTCGTTACCTGTCCGTATGCGGGCAAAATATATACATGGCCTAAACCTGGGCCCGGATTACACATTATTATTATTAATAATGTTAGATGTTTATTCAGGCTGATCAAAAGTAATACGGTTCTCGAAAAAATGAAGTTCAATCTTGAAAAAGTGCCAAGGGTTATGTTTTCAAGAAATGAAATTTCGAGAACGCTGGTATCCGACAACACCCCAGTGTTTTATGACAAGGAACTATACAAATGCATGAAGAAAACTGGAGACAAACCATATAAAACGCCACTATACTATTTGCAACCAAACGGATTAGCAGAAAAAATGGTGCAAACTGTTCAAAAGGAACTGAAAATACGTCTACATCGAAAAGAAAAAAATGAAACATGTCTTCTTAGATTATTGCTAAATTATAGGACAATGTTGGAAGACCGAAAAATTCCTTTACCCTCAGGGGTAGACAAATTAGAAACCCATTGACGATATCTTATGCTACTAACGAAAGACTGTGGTATAAAAAATAGTGAATCTAATTTACGAGATGCAAGATTCCTAATTCAAATTGAACAGAACACTTTCACAGAATAATTGGAAATGGGATAATAGCGAATAAAGAAAGGTAAAGTGACCCCTGAAAGTAATGAAAATGAAAGTGACATGTCAACGCAAGACAAACATGAGAGTAAAATTGAGTGCAGTAAAAATTGTTGGAGAATCACTGCTATGAATTAAAAAAAAAAGAATATCACAAACTTCTGTATTTAGATATCTTTTAGGGAGAAGGAGGAACATAGTGAAGAGGCAAAAGTTCAAAGAAGAAGCTTAAGGGAAAATAAGGAAATTAAACCTCTTCGGTACAGAGCGATCAGGTGATTCATTTACATGAGAAGCATAAATAGCTACAGCTATTACCCATGAGACAGTTGAGTGCTTACTACTTTCCGTGAATTAGCAACACTCCATAATATCTTTGATTTTCGATTAATAATATTTTTTCTTTTCTTTCTTGCTTCCATTTCTCCATGGACCTGTTGGTTTATTGATTCTTGCAGATTCTATTTACGTCGGCACAGACTAATCTAAGATGACAGTGTATTTCGAAAGTAGTAAAGTATAAGCCATGCTTACAGCTTCCCGATTACATTAAATTCCACGTTAAATTATGTGGCTGTGAGTTATTGTATGTTAACAACACGGCACTTATCGTTCGTGTCGAGTGCAAGGTTTTATATCGCCTGGTATCTCTCCACCAATCAATTTGCGATCGGTCACCTCTTGCACATGCATGGTAACCCTGGTCTAGCCTGAGGTCCAGCCTGAAGCAATCAAAAGTTCCACTAACGGCGATTAAGACCAGATCTGACTCTGTATTATCAACACAGCGTTTCGTTTCAATTTTTCGTTTCGATTTTTCTCCAGCTTTTAGACGGTACAGCAAAAGACATAGTCAAAGACATAATTTCTTCTTATAGCAATCTTCTAGCTGAAATTTATTCGGACCCGTTTCGCAAATACCGTTTTACAAGACGCTAATAAGCGTGTAGGGTAACTGTTACCTGTGCGGAAAGTGGAATCGTCTACTCGAGTTTAAACCCTACCTCATCTGTTATTTTCACTTTCGCACAAATACACTTGAAAAACGGATGAAGCTATCTTTTCTCTTTCTATCCATAGATTAAACCTTGTATTTAATAAAACAGAACAGACAGAAGCGGTTATTGAAGTCACATGGATTACTACGTTCTGAGTTATATTTTTGTCGCTCTTTCCCGAAATGCTTTTTATGAGCTTAGATCACTGGTGCCGCCTAAGCACGAATTTACACGAGATACTAGATTAGCAACTAGGTCCCACCCTTTTACAGTTAAACAAATAAGATGTAACCGTAAATTCTACTCCAACAGCTTCTTTTCTCGCGCTTCCCGCCTGTGGAACTCCCTTCCACAAGTCTGCTTTCCCGACAGTTACAATCTCCAGGTGTTTAAATGTAGGGTCAATAGACACCTCCTATCACACTAACTCCTAACTATTCTCACAACACTCTCATCTACCCAACCCTCATTCTCGGTATCCTCACCCGCCTATCACCCACTCTCTGTTATTTCCTATATTTAATCAGTCTTTCTCCACTCTACGTAGCCCCCTGCACAGTAGTGGCAGTGACATGCCTTGCTCGGGGTGAAACGCTTATAAAAAAAAAAAAAAAAAGATGTTTATTTGGTTTAGACGAAATTCATTTCAGGAATTCGCATGAAAAACTATCCCATAAAAACAACGAATGTAAAGAGAATATTTTTTCTGCATAACTGTGAGCGCCATACCGAAAACAGAATTACAAAGCTTGGTCTGACAAAGGGCCTCAATATTAGAGCATTATGGCGTACCTAAGACAATCAATTTTCTTGGGATTGTTTGATATTATTTAAATGCTGACATCTGTTATCTGAAATATTTGTGATCGGCGTACAAAGGAAAAGGCTTACGGCCATATCACGTAGAATACACCGGTTCTCGCTCGATCACCGAAGTTAAGCAACGTTGAGTCTGGTCAGTATTTAGATGGATGACCGCTTGGGAATACCAGGTGCTGTAAGCGTTTACTGACGAATGTGCGTTGTGGTGCAGTGGATATCGGCTCGGAAAGAGAAGTCGGTGAGCCGAGTTCGAATTCCAGTTGAATACCCTGCATTCACTTAAGCACTGGTACCCTTGAAAAAGGTATTAATCTGTCCCATTCCTCCAGTTATGGGTTAAATAACAAGGGTAGGACATGGGGACACTTCCTTCTACCCTTAAAAACAAATCCCAATGAATCTTGATACTCGAAAAGAAAAAGTATTACAAGCCACAAAAAGTGATATAAAAACAACAATAAATTGTTGAAAGAAAAAGGTATTACCAGCAATAAATAAATAAAATTTAGTTGGCAATAAATGACCCGCCGAAATTGATATGCCATAAAAACAAAACAGCCAACCAACAAAGGAAAAAGCTCGTCAGAGGAGTTGCCATAAAAATATTTGTAGAAAAGACAGAGAGAAGCCATTTCACGTCTGTGAGAAAGTGACTGAATTCGAGATGCTAAATCAGGATCGATTAGATTGCAAATTTCTCCTTGGATTTTTTTCGAAAACCTAGAGACGAATAGCAAGAGGACCCGACAAGATATGACAACCTCAATAATAGATTAATAAATGTTCAAACTGGATTCAGAGGAGGAAAACTTTCTTGCCTGACGCAGTGACTCAAATTTCCTTGTATTAGATGCAGTTACAAATTCGATGAAGTTGTTCCACTTCAGGTTGGTTAAAAAAGTCAGGTCAAGGAAGTGCAGTGTGTTGTTCTCTGTGAGACTTGCATCAGCCATACTGATAATAAGCAGGAAATATATATTGTTTTAAGTTAATTTCTGCAATAGATGCAGAGCAAATAATATTTTATGATGCATTCAGAAAGTCATTGACAAAGAGGACACTTTAATCCTTAATAATGAGTAATATATTTTCATGCAACTATTATGATTATAATTATTATAATATTATAATAATATTATATTATTAAAATATTATAATAATATATTATTATAATATTATGTTATTAAAATATTATAATAATATATTACTATAGTATTATGTTATTAAAATATTATAATAATATATTATCATTTTTATGGTGCCCTATCTATAGGAATGGACTCTTCCTCCGTCAACAAATACTAACCTGCGTGACTTCCAGGGACGCAGTTGTGAGGCAGTCAAGTGACAGTCTAGAGACAGTCGAGACGCAGCGCAACTATACCGTTCAGACTACATTTCTATATTTTGCTGATTACTAACACTTTACTTTGAATAACTGTTCTTGTTATTCTAATACACTGTTTGAACTTACCTTCTTGTTTCCCTGTCTTACTTTCGGTTCAAACAGGACAAAACAACTTGGCAACGTAGATTTCGCCGCAACAACTCCACAAAAATTATAATATTATATTAGAACAAAATAAATAGGATTATTATTTAATCGGATATTATTTTTTGAAAATTTTAAGTAAGGTTGACAGGTTCCTGTTTGAATTGGTCTCTCTAAGCGATTAGGTTCAACTCCCTGTTACTTTATGTGAGGGTGAGATATGTTAGCATCGTGGCATTTAACAAACAAAAAAAAACTGTTACCGGTGCAGAAAGTAGAATCCTCGATGCGAAATTAAACCCCATCCAATGTGTTATGTTTACTTTTCAACGAACGCTCTTTGGAGAACCATGAACACATATATTTTCTTCCAGCTACGGATTAAACAGTAGTATAGACTGGGCACTAACATTAATTGAGAGCCTCATTGCCGTGAATATAAAACCTTGGCGAAGGCATAAGGCAGCTACTTCATTGTCTCTTGAGAAATAATTGTAATTTACAAACAAAAAAGGGAATGTGAGGAGAGTCATGACTGCCTACTAATTGATGTACAATGGTTATATTAGCCATTTCCTTATAAGGAAACACAAGGCATTCATTGACCGATCATCCAGTTCTGTTGTTGTTTGGAATTTATAAACGTTGGTTAGTTCCAGAGACTTGACCCAAAGAGTTGTGAGTTCAATACCATGCTACAGCAGTGGTGACTTAGAGAGTCAGGTTAGATGGAGATAACTCAGGACGCGCAAGGAATGAGAATGATATATCCCAATGATTGTAATAAGAGGTTCCGTTCGAAATTCATAGGACCTGAAGAAGGCCGGAGCGTACAACGTTCGAAACGTCGCACAAATGGCAACAAAGATGAGAACAATAGCCCGAAAAATGTAAATAGTGTATATATATATATATATATATATATATATATATATATATATATATATATAATCATTGGCTTCAACCAGGGCCTCCAGACGAATTCAGAATTTCTTGCAAACCTTCTAGATGGTCTCTTTCAGTTGGTGAATGTTGCCATAATCTTTACCTTCAATTAATCTTTGGTGTTACAAGGAGCTGTTGTTGGTCTTTTGTTCAAGTAGGCCGCACATAAAAATAACAAATTAACTTGCCAGTTGTAAGAGGTGACGTGGCTGAACTCTCCTGTATGTGTGGCATGTTGCGGCATCCTCTGGCAAGACATAGTATCTTTAAGAAGCCACCGTCTTGACCCAGGGCAGCATTATCTTCCCAAGTTACTCGATGTTGGCTACAGTGTTAAGGCTTAGGTCTTGTAGAAAGATTTTTGGAAGCATACCGTCGACATCAATAGTGATCGCTACCCAATACCATGATGTTCCTGGATATATCATCCAACTCTTTTCGAATCCTTTGAACTGGCCTCAGACTGACACACAAACACACTGAAATATTCGTATTGGAGATTCCGGCGCAAATGCCAAGTAGTATATCATGCCGTTTTCAAATTTCTGGCGAAGTGAAATGCGTCATGGTGCTCTTTTTCTCACAGACGATGCCCAAATAACCCTACTATCCTAAATATTCAACACACCAACTCATAACTTCTTCTTCTATGTGCCCTGTCCTTTCAGGACGTAGGCGATCATGATTCTCCACGTCTCCCTATCCCTTGTGACTCTTAGTATGTTTGCTCCTGTTGTTCCTGGCAACTCCTGTTCCGTCATACACCTGATCAGGCCCTGCAAATATGTTATCCGCTGCCTTCCTCTGTCTCTCTTTCCTTCTATCTGGCCAGTCGGTATCAGGTTCTCCAGGCTCTCCTTCCTCATTACATGTCCCAGGAACTTCAGCTGTCTCTTCCTGATGCTCAGTATTAATTTCCTATTTGTTGCCACTCTTTCTAACACCTCATAGTTGCATGCATGCTCAGTCCACGATATCTGCAGCAACTCATAACAAATGTTCAAAATGTCCACTGCTCGCTTCAATACACGCATACACCCATCGGATCACTGATTGGCGGACCCTTTCAAGGTGTCGAATGCTTTTTGTAGGCCCTCACGACTAGTTGATGACACTTTTCCGTATTAACAGTGTCAATTGCATAAACCAAATGTTTCAGGTGGTCTCACAAAAAAATCAAAAATATTGCGCAGGTTGAGGAATACAAAAAAAGCGCATTACTTTCCTAACCGGAAGTAAACAGGCGGAAGTAAATCGGCCGAAATTCGTTGCCTACGCAGTACGTCATTCTGCAGTTAATTACATGACTTTGTGAGAGTTACGGGAGAGAAAAGGTGCAAGATATAGTTCGTTTTTTTTATGGACATTTAGATAAAAAAGGTAAGTTTCTTCAATAGCTAACAGTTGATTTGAGCTCAGCATGTATATTTGCACAGAGATAATGCTATTTTGGGAAAAGTGTCAGGACTTACAACGAAAATTTACCTGTTTTTTCTCGTTGCCCAACTTGTCCAACAATACAACGTGTATGCTCGATATTAAAATATAAAACAATTTACAAATCGCACCCTTCATATGTTTGTGTATATGTCTGTGCGTGTGTGCGTAAATTTACGCATTTCTCTATGGAAGTATTTATAGATAAAGATTTTGTCTCTGAACTGATCATATGTTTGTTGGTTATGTATATGTTTGTTAATTTATTTAAAAGATCACCAGAGTTTGTTTTTTTTCTGCGAGGAGATGATGGTACCAGGAAACGCGGTTATCATTTTGTCTCATGTGCTGACTACTTAATGAGACACGCTATCTATTTTTAATATAAAGCCTCGCATTGGGATATCTTATTTATGCATTTTTTGTAATTCGTATCTGACCGTTATATATATATATATATATATATATATAGTCATCCGCAGACAGATCTGTTTCGCTGTGTCACATCTCATCAATACGGTTAGAAAGCCGATTGCTTTTTACCCAGGATTGAAACTCGACCGAATTGGCGTCAGTCGGCGATTCTACCTCTGAGCTATGGGCGTTCGGTAAAAGGAAGCATACTTTTTAGCGTGTATATTATCATTATACACGCCTAACAGCTGAGAGTGTTTTAATTCATTTCTGAATGAACAATGCGTACATGCCAGAGTTGCTACTGTTTTTCAAAGTCTACTATTCTTCCAGAGCGCTCATTCAGGGTGTGAGAGCGTAAGATGTGTTTTTTATTTAAAATTAATTAACTTACATTGCGACACAGAAATTTATATGTTTCGAGATATGTTTCGTCATCACACAATGTTGATTCACTGTTGTGAATTATTTACATTTGAAAGTCAAAAACAATACGATTGTTATTTAAAGAGTTAATATGGACAGCGGAAGACATAAAAATTTATGTGTGTGTTTAATTTAACTAATCAGAATGAAGTTCAACTTTCAAGTTTGAAAATATAGGTTATATGTTCGAGGAATTAATTTTTTTTTCAGTCTTAATAGGAAAGTCTATAGAGCCAGCGTCTAGACTGCTCTCTTCTAGTGTGATGTATCCATTTTTGTTACAAGATTATTTGTTATTTATTTATTTATGTGACAAGATTATTTTCACAACAATGAGACAACATTGCCTGATGACGACGTAAAATCTCGAAACATTGAAAGTTCCGTGTCGGAATATAAATTTAATTAATTTTAAATAAAAAGAACAAATTTAATTACAATTATATTATGCTCTTCGACATATGTTGTATTAATCACATTTAAAAAAGAAAAGTAAATGCCGGAGAATTCAGAATTCCACAACTGTTGGTTCTCTTTGCCTATATATATATATATATATATATATATATATATATATATATAGTGTATCGAGACAGCAAATCATTTTCTAAACATATACTGTTAAATATAAGAGACAATGAATGTTTATTATGTTTAATCATGTGCCGTTCTAAACGTCGTATTTTGGCTTTAATTTCAGTTGAAAATAAAGACAAAAATTCTCCAACATTTGTATGATTTTTTATTAATTTGATTCTAAGCTTTCGGCTCACATGATGTTATTGTGTTACCGTCTTAATAACCTCTCTGAAGATGGCTCATGTGAGCCGAAAACTTAGAACCAAATTAATAAAAAATGATCCAAATGTTGGAGAATTTTTGTCATTATTTTCAACATTCATTGTCTCTTATATTTAACAGTATATGTTTAGAAATATATATATATATATATATATATATATATATATATATATATATATATATGATATATGATATATGATATCTATATGATATATGATATATGATATCTATAAAAAGACAGTGCGAATAAAGATAAAAGGAGAATTATAAGTGGTATAAAAATCTTACATTTATCTTCTTATTCAGAAGATTTACTTCTTTCTCAAGTAAACATAATTCTTATAAACCTAAAAAGAACACAGATAAATTAGAAACATCCTTTTATTAAAAATAGATAAATCCATAAATTTGATTTTCATATTAAAAGTGCAACACTTTTGCCCGATTCTGGCTGGTTGTGACGCTTGTTCTCGTCGACCGTTGTGACGGCACCAGTTGTGACACTGCTTACCCGGATGGCCGGTTGGTTCGGTCGCTCTCTGGTTCGGGAACGGATCCTGCTGCGATGATATCGAAACCGTACCAATTATGTCGATGCTTTCGGGCCGCTGTTGCTGGTCGTGATGATCTCGTCACAGAAGCTGGTCTTCAAGACGTCTATTGCAACAACGGACCACTGCCCACGATGTGATTTGATTTCAGAAAGTCGCCGTCTTTCCATCAGAACCAGACTGACACTTGTGTACACTTGTGGTTAAAAATAAACACGGCACAACAAAAAAAAATTAAATAAATGAATAATGTCGAGCACACCTGGAGAGTTACGATGAATGTCTTTATAAAAAAAACAATTACTAGTCACAGGAGTAAATAATAGAGTGGTCAGAATGATAATACAATTGTCGGAATGGCAGTTTACAAAGAAGAGAGGGAGAGTTCGCTTTCAAAATCTCAGAGATTCCAATCTTCAAAATAAGAATGTCTTTTCTAAGTTTCGTTAAAGTAACAACACTCTTCAAATTCTCGTTAAAGTCTTTTCACGTATTCTCTAAAATCGGGGCTGTCCATTCTCTAGGTAACGTTAAAAATAACAAAGTTCTTTCGGATCCTTATAGGAACTTGACGGGATTTACCAAATCAGAAGCGGGTAATGGTGTGGGGGGTTGGTTTATTCTTGTTGCCTAGAAGCTCTCTCCCAACTCAATTTCTAAAAATAATTTTAATAGCAGTGCGGGCTTTTTGTCAAGAATAATCAGTAATTTCAATTCTCCCAAATAAGTTTTAAAACAATAATGTTCTTTCGGGGTTCCTATCCGAGGTGCGTTATTCAACATTAATTCTTTAAGTTAATCGGCGGCAGGTTTCATTCGACATTAACTCTTTAGCCATAAGTTCTATGCTAGGCGACCAGCCGTGGGTCCTGGCTCCTCAGTTGGGAACCTTTTTCCACAGTCGTTACATTTCGACTTCAATTCCAGAAACTCACTCCAACTCTTTCCTCAACGATTACTGATTTTTCTCGCCGAGTCCGGATTTTTATAACCATCCCCAATCCTCTCGGGGGATTCCGCCGACTCAAAGCTTTTAACCAATGAGATTATTTTCCACCCACACGATTTGCAGGAAGCCATGGCTCGACGAATGAACTATAAATAGCTCACATGACGTAACGTCTTTCTGTCTTCCTTATTTCGATTACATCATGTTTAGATTTTTCAATTCCCACAATTTCTGTTCTCAGGAACAACTACTGGGGATTTGATCCTACTCGACCTCATCAAGTAAATCCTGACATTTTGTTATGACTGTGACCATTTTTCAAATTTCTCCTAGCCCAAAATAATGCGTATCGTATACGAAAAAGAAAGAAAACTATATTCCTTTCTGTACTTTTCAAATTGTCAGCTAATTTATCTATTCCCCGGATTTGACAAGTATATGATAGTATTAAGAACAACTAATAATAGCACTAATATTAATTCCCCTCACTCCGTTGCATTAAACCAAACAAAAGAAAATATACCAGCGGGAGATAGTGTCACAAAAGAAGATGATAATATTTACATTAATAAAAACATCAATCACAGCATTTACTTAGTTATGCTTATTACGCATTAAATTTTTGCTTACTCCATAGTTTTCCTTGATTTTCAGTTAGTGTTATGGGACACATCTTTTTGTACCATAATGAACTCTTCTGATGATTATAAATACCGGGAGACTATGTCTCAAGTCGGATATATTTAAGAGCTCTTAAATTTAAAGATCCTGAAAAAAGAATATTATTTCCAGAGGACAAAACGTTTTGGTAAAGAAACATTTCTTTTTATTCATATTGCCACTATAGATATATTTTGAATTCTATCTGAAATTTCAATTCCATTTATTTCAATATGGGGTAAGACCGCCTTTGGCAGTAATTACAGTTTGAATTCTGAGTGGGATCGACTCGTAAAAACTTTGAATTATTAGCAGAGAAATTTTTGTTCATTCTTTAGCAGTGTCAATCGTTATTTTCTGTCTTCTTAATTCCTGATCTCTTAATGTTCACTCTCCTAAATAATGTTTTCTTTTTCTAATATTCTTTCAAACTCAGTAAATCACTGTGTTTCGGTGGAGTTCTTGCATTGCTTGGTGGGAGATGATAAAAACAGATGATAAAATTATTCACAATTAGTTGTGCTCTTTGCGATAAGGAAAATGTAATAGGATTCATGCATTAAACTTGAAGAGAAGAAATCTTTCTCGTTAATTCACCATTCTCTATCCCAGTTTATCTTTCTCGCAATATATATATATATATATATATATATATATATATATATATAAAATCCAAAAAGGATGACGAAATAGGTAAAATCCCAAAACCCGATCTTATTAATATTAATTTTATTAATATTAAAATTGTTCAAGGTGGATGGCTCGCTGTAAATAGTATTATCTTTTTGCAGAGACAAATATATAAAGTATGTAAAAAAATTCTGAAATTTAATTTCGTTGAATGGCCATTTCAGCGAAAAAATTCTCGCTTTATCAGCAATGATCGTAAACAAATATTTATTAATTCAAATATGTTACAAGATTTCTATACAGGAAGACGCTTAAAACATATTTATACACATATCCAAAAAAGGCGGGTATTAAGAAGAAAAAAAACTTAAATTTAAATTTGTCAATCAGACATGAAAAAGCAGAAGCGGAAAAGCAGAAGCAGAGATTTATGACTCGATGTTGTAAGATTTTTCATTACATTTGTATGAAAGAATCAAAAGTTAAAAATTAAACCGTGTCACATTGCTACCTTAATACACAAATATATATGTCTAGTCCGTAAACGGTGAGGATAATCCAACTAGATTAACTTAATATAAAATATTAGGTGTTATATCTATATAAAGAGCTCAATGGATGTTATCCAGATCAAATTATATTTAAAACTCAACACGTCATTTCAAGTGGTTGCAAACTATATTTTATTTCTATGAGCTAATTAGCTCATTTCATCAGACCTTACAATATTCCTTCCATTTGGTTCCGGCAAAATTTTTGGTACCAAATGGAAGGAATATTGTAAGGTCTGATGAAATGAGCTGATTAGCTCATAGAAATGAACTATAGTTTATAACCACTTGAAATGACGTGTATATATATATATATATATATATATATATATATATATATATATATCATCTGTTCGCTCTCATATTTGTGTTTGGAGAATTTAATGCCCACCACACAAAGATCTTGCGGTTGGACATACCATGAACTTTCCATGAACTTTTCAATCACACAATCTCTTACGCAAGTGGAGGACTTCCCTACGCCTTTCTTTAATAAACCTAATGGAACTGACTCTCTGCTAGATCTCTGTTTTAATTCTATTCCTGACTCTTGCCATGTCATGCAGCTTTGCCTTCTTGGCAACTCTGATCCTGCTGTCGCCTCCGTTAATATCTCTTTCCACTTCCCCTCCTCTCATGGATATCCAACTAGCAGAATATCCTAAGAGCTGACTGCGACTCGTTCCGCGATTTCCTGTGTGACCTTCCATGGAACAAAGTTTTTAGTATTCCTGTTGAAGACTGTGCGTCCGAGGTCTTACTTGAGTTAAAGCTGGCATCAGTGTTTTCGTCCCAGCCAGGAAGTCACGACTTAAAACCCATTCACCAACTGATTCTTTCTTGCTTGCTCAGCTGCTATTGCCCGCAATAATCACTTCTTTCGTTCACATCACGACCAGCAACAGCGACCGAACCAACCGGCCAGCCGGGTGGCAGTGTCATAACTGGGATCGTCACGACCGTCGACAAGAACGAGCGTCACAATGAATAAGCCAGACCCTAAGGGCAAACGTATCACATTATATTTGTTGACTTTAAGTGGAATGACTACATTGAATCTATAGCTAAATATGCTGCTAGGAAGGTCGGTTCACTGTGTAGCGCCGGGATGTTTTTTCTCGTTTGAATCCATCTTGTACATATATAAATCTACCATCCTCTCGTGCATTGAATACTCCTGTTAAATCTGGTCGAGTACTCCTGCAATCCATATCGGGGTTCTTGACAAAATCCAACGGAGAATCTGCAATGTAAAAGATCCCGACCTGGCAGCTCAACTCCAGTCACTTTCTCACCGACATAATGTGACTTCCCTCTGTCTCTTATACAAATAGTTCCACGGCTTCTGCTCCAATGAGCTTAGCTTGCTAGAACACTTCTGTTCTCAGTCTTCTCTTCTCCATTCTCTGACATTTCCTGTAACTTGGACCTCTTTCTCATCACTCACCTACTATGTGCACATCAGTGGCAGTGCTGTCTTACTTGAAGTGAAATGATTATAAAAGAATACATACACACACACACACACACACACACACACACACATATATATATATATATATATATATATATATATATACAATTATAGTGTGTGTATGTATGTAATAAAAGTTCGTATCTAAAGAAAGACGTTTCTTAAAAAGTGCTCAGTCCAAAGAAGAGCGATTAATATTTATTTAGAATTTATGTTACAATATCATTACAAACGTTGTCATTTTATTTCGAGACTGTCTCTTATCAAGTGATAAACTAGAAATTAACATCATCACTTGATATGACTCAGTTTGCGACGAAACAAAATGGTTATTTTTGTATTGATATTATAACATATTTATGTTATATATATATATATAAGTGGCCATTGAATCAACTCCTTGAGGGGACATTCTGTTTCATGCTAAGCGGAATCGTCAGGATTTAAAAGTATGATTTTAAAGTATATTATATTAACAGGCTCTAGTGGCCTAGATGTTTAAGACAGCTTCCGAAAAAAGCTGAAAAATATAACAAAATCAAACAAAAAAAATACAAAAATACAAAAATAATTCAGCTAAAGTATTTATCACAGAGGAAAAATTAGAAAATTCCACCTATCTATCTATCTATCTATCTATCTATCTATCTATCTATCTATCTATCTCAGTTTATTTCTATCACAATCTATCTATTCTATCTACTCATGTCTGTTTCGTTTTTAACTGTCTATCTGTTTTTCTATCTATGTCAGTTTATCTATCTATCTATCTATCTATCTATCTATCTATCTATCTATCTATACGCACATCTATCTATCTATCTATCTATCTATCTATCTATCTATCTATCTATCTATCTATCTATACGCACATCTATCTGCTTCTTTCTATCTATCTATCTATCTATCTATCTATCTATCTATCTATCTATCTATCCGCGCGTTACCGAGTGGGCGTGTAATTTTTAAATGCTCGTCAATAGCCGCGAATAACTTCAAATATGAAACTTCCGACAATTACAATAATTAAGACTTTTATTTTCAGTAAACAGTACGACACACGAAGATGTAATTATATCAACTTTAAATTGATAATTATATCAACATATAATGCAAATGTAAACATTTCTTTTTTTCTGAACAAATTTGATTTTCAATTAAATCACGAAGAATCGAAACTTGTTGCGCAACTGTATTTCACAGTTGCAGCTCTGTAATCACCAGTAAATGCATATGGTCATGTGTCACACACACACACACACACACACACACAGTGAGAGAGGGGGTAAGAATAGACAAAACACACACACATATATATATAAGTATATTAATATATTATATATATATTATTATATATATATTTATTATATTATATATATATTATTATATATTATATATATATTATATATATATTACATATATATTATTATATTATATATATATTATTATATATATATTTATTATAAATTGTACTTTAGAACATGTTCAAATTACAGTCTACTACAACGTGTACTTTTTGCTTCGACAATGAAAGGACAGTGTCTCATCAGGTAAAAGACGCTATTTTTTGAAATGAGATAGAAAATTCACATTCTTATATTAGTAAATTATTATTTTTTTTTGTGTGTGTGAGGTAATGGGGTTGGGGAAAATGAGTGACCAGAATGGGGAATTATAAAAGGGACATAGGGGAAATAAAAAAACGAAAGGAAGAAAACGGGAGAGAAAGAGGAAGAATGACAAATGATGAAGATTCTAGAAAGATGAAGAAAGGCGCCAGGTTTTTTTAATTTCCTCTATGTCCCTTATATAATTCCCCATTCTGGTCTCGCGCACCCCCCCACACACACACAAATTACCAATATCTTACATCCTGTTTCCAAGAACAATAAGTGGTCGGATGAGTTATAGTTCAACTCCGATATGAAAAGAGTCGAATTCAGGCAAAATATATTTATGCTCAATCACCTGAATAAAAAGGTTATCAAGAAGTTTATAAAACTTGTGAATATATATTGGAAACTCTGATGCAAATAGCATCTCAATTACAATTTTATCCCCACCCCTCAAAAAAAATTGTTTTTATTTTTCTAATTCATGCTATCCAAGAAAGTTTTGTGCGGCGATAAAGGAAGCGATTAAATCAAGAAACTGGTCAATAACAGTCAAAAGAAAGAAAGATGGGTGTTTTATGCAAAAAAGAAAAAAAAATGGCAATAAGTGTAGAAGATAAAGTGCCGCGTAACAGAGGAAAATTAGCTTGGAAAAATGGCTGAATCAACAAATGGACTTATCAGAATCACAGTCCAGTAGAAGACATCTTGAAACCAAGCTCTCCTATCATTCTGAAGATAAGATGTAATACCCGGCACCTTCTTTTCTTTCCTTTATTATAATAAATGCATTGTGATAGCCTTCAAATACCTACTCATACGTCTTTTTTATGTTTCTTGATTTATCATTAGTAGTACTTAATGTTTTTGCTAAAAGATTTTTTCAAATATCATTTAAATAATCTATTATAATCAACAGTCAGAATTCTGAGTCATCAACTTCATACTATAGTTCATAAATAATAATGCACCCATTCATACTGCTAAAGTTGTAGCTGAAAGACACTGGGAACATTAAGGAAGTAGAACATCTGATCTGACAATCACAGTCCCCATATATCATCATTGAACATTTATGGTTTATTTTAGAAAAAAAAAGCAGTTGAAGCGTCGATATCCTTCACTATCATCATTGAAAGAACTGGAGACTGTTTTAACTGAAGAATGTATAAAAATTATTCTGGAAACAATTCAAACTTTGCACGAGTCGATCTCACGCAGAATTCAAGCTGTAATTACTACCAAAAGTGGTCAGACCCGATATGAATATATTTGCATGAAATTTCAGGGTGTTTTCAGGGGTTTTTCTTCTCTCTCTCTTTCGCTCTCTGTCTCTCCGTCTCTCTCTAAAAGATAACTCACATATTGTCCATAAAGTAGGTGGAAAATAGGTGGAATATGGGTTATATTATTAGAATGATATTCATTGTTTCCAAAAAGATGGAGCTCTTCTGCATTATTTAAAGCTGTAAACTGTGATAGACAACAATTTGAGCAACAGCGTAGATACAATTTAAGTGATTTTGTATTATTGTACACAATAAAATTTAATTATCATTGTAATAATTACATTAGTAATTACAACTGATAATATATTCTCAAAATATATGTTATCATTTACTGTCCACCTATCTGAAGCCCACCCTATATATATATATATATATATATATATATATATATATATATATATATATCACCAGCGGAGGTGAAAAAAATCAAGCACTCCTATCATTCTGAAGATTAGATTCAAATCTCGAAATATTAATAAATAATAAACAGGTAATACCCAACACCTTCTTTACTTAGCTTTATTTTACTTAACGCATTGTGATAGACTTCAAATACCTACCCATGCACCATATATATATATATATATATATTAATCATCTATATACAAGCCTGTTTTGCTGTATCATCAGTGTGGCTGGACAGATCCACTTGCTTCTGTCCGGGATCGAAAGGCGACCGAATTGGTGTCAGTCGCAGTCGCTACCCACTAAGCTATAGGCGCATGGAATCTGAGATGGGAAATTTTAACGTGTTGTATATAAGTAGTGTATACACACGCCAGTCACAGAAAGAACTCAATTCATTTCTGAAGAGTAATATACACAAGTATAAGGTAGATACGGACGGAAATAAGCTCATAATACCAGTAGGAGTCAACGGGATACGGGGAGTGAAAGAGAATAGGAAGGCTTTAGAAGAAACCGCAAAACTAACATGAAACAAGCAATAAACTTTATCTATTCGAAACACCGGAGAGGATATGAACTGGGCGTTAGTATTTTGTTTCATTTTTTATCAGATCCAGATGTGCGGCTATGATCCTAACTTAAATAAGCGTTTCATATTTCTTTCTAGTATTCGGTGGACTTGAAGCAGACTACCTCCACGTTTAATTTCCTTGGTTTTCAATTTTTTTAAATCTTTTTCAGCGCAGTCATATCGATTGTTACGTAAACTTTCCGATTATCAAAAAAAAAAAAATTTGAAAAATTACAATACTTAAACCACTTTGGGGAGGGGCTCAGTTTCTTATACAAGGTTACAGTAAATCGATCTTCCATTTTTAAGCCACTCACGTTGGGGTCGCTTTGTTTATGTTAATTTCGTTGTTTTTCTTTTCTTTTTTACTTTTTTCATCGCAGTTCTATCGATAGTTACTCAAACTTTCCGATTTTCAAAAAATGCGCTGAAAAAAAGTAAAAAAAAAACATGAAAAACAACGAAATTAAACGCGATGGTAGCCTGCTTCATGTCCGCCCAGTATTCTTCATTGTCCATATTGCCTACATCAAACCCTGTCCAATGTTAATGATATAAGCGACTGTCTCGTTGTGCGGCAAAGCGCTGTATCCAGCAAAGTTATTTATTGTTTACAGTGTACGAACGAATCAAATAAATAAATAAGAGTATCGCAAAGTGTTTACAGGAATCCGATAAAATTCTTCATCCAAAATCAATAGCCTCATCAGCGTGAGCGTCGCATGCGCCGTCGACGGCGCTCCAAGTTGCCCAATAGCGTTGACATGGCGAACATCAATTTCGTAAAATTGTAATCCGTTTCCACAAATTTCATTTTCTCTTGTTCTTTTGTTCTTTATGACATAGAGTTCCCTCCAATCAACCTGCACAAAAGAACAGTTATCAGGTTGGGTGGTTTAATTGAAGGTTTAATTGCATTTCGGAGAAACTTTTGACTCTGAGAGCTGCGAATTCTTTAGTCTTAATCAAATCAGGCCGATGAAATGGAATCAGATATCTTACGGCGACTATGATGAGCACTGGTGGTGAGCAGTAAGAAGAGAACTTATTTAAATTACCGCATATATATATATATATATATATATATATATAAGATAGACAGAGACATAAATAACGCCATAGAACATACAAAAGATCTCAAGAACGGAGCAATTCTTTTAATATTGGTCCTACATTCTAGTCGTACAAATACAGTATCAGATGAAAAAAAATGCGGATATTTTAAATATAGTGTTACAGAATGCGTAGGCTGATCCAAGAATGGAAAACTGCTGATCAGAAAAACTTGTTGGCATGTGAATTCTGATAATGATGAATTTCTTGTGTTGAAATTTTGATATAAGACGAAAAAAAAGGCTCGAAGACACGGAAACGGCTCCAAGAAATTGCAAGCGTCAAAACCAGCACCAGCAACTGAATTCCTGAGTGGGGCGAGTCAACACGTGGCTAAGAAATCTTACCCTAGTCTTGGGTATGCGTTCCCTTCATCATTTTTGTTGTGGATTCTTGTTGACAAACCACACAAAATAATAAATAACAAAAGCAGATATGGAGATAAACAAATGTACGTTATATTGAACAAAAATATACAAACAGGAGCATTGGTTAGTCAATTGAGGAATACGAGGAATACTGTTAGTAGGAAGCAATATATACAATCTTGTAGTGAATAAGTATGTCCTGGTAATGAGTCTATATTCTTACTGACTATCTAGCGGAGATACAACCACTCAAATCTACTCTACAAGGGTATTTACCTACTTTCTCACGTAAGGCGAGATGTGACACAAGGTCTTTTTAACTCAACTCTACAACTCAATTCTAGCCGAATTCATTGCATTCACTTACACGCAAATACCCTTGGGAAAGGTATTAATCCGTCTATTCCTTCCAGTTATGGGTTAAATAACAGGACAGATTGGGTTCTATAGCCTTGGTCGGCAACCAGTCTACCGCAGAAAGCGATGGCAACCTACTGCGAGACAGTCTTCTGCCCAGTAAGTCATGTCACTTTCGAGACATGATCGCCCAAGCGTGTATCACGTATGGCACTTAACTGACCGACTGACTACAACGGTATTTACCCACCTTCCCACGTAAGGCGAGATGTAACACAAGGTCTTTTAAACTCAAATCTACAACGGTATTTACCCACCTTCCCACGTGAGGCGAGATGTGACACAAGGTCTTTTTAACTCAAATCTACAACGGTATTTACCCACCGTCCCACGTGAGGCGAGATGTGACACAAGGTCTTTTTAACTCAAATCTACAACGGTATTTACCCACCTTCCCAGGTAAGGCGAGATGTGACACAAGGTCTTTTTAACTCAACTCCACAACGGTATTTACCCACCTTCCCACGTGAGGCGAGATGTGACACAAGGTGTTTTTAACTCAAATCTACAACGGTATTTACCCACCTTCCCACGTGAGGCGAGATGTGACACAAGGTCTTTTTAACTCAAATCTACAACGGTATTTACCCACCGTCCCACGTGAGGCGAGATGTGACACAAGGTCTTTTAAACTCAAATCTACAACGGTATTTACCCACCTTCCCACGTGAGGCGAGATGTGACACAAGGTCTTTTTAACTCAAATCTACAACGGTATTTACCCACCGTCCCACGTGAGGCGAGATGTGACACAAGGTCTTTTAAACTCAAATCTACAACGGTATTTACCCACCGTCCCACGTGAGGCGAGATGTGACACAAGGTCTTTTTAACTCAACTCTACAACGGTATTTACCCACCTTCCCACGTAAGGCGAGATGTGACACAAGGTCTTTTAAACTCAAATCTACAACGGTATTTACCCACCTTCCCACGTGAGGCGAGATGTGACACAAGGTCTTTTTAACTCAACTCCACAACGGTATTTACCCACCTTCCCACGTGAGGCGAGATGTGACACAAGGTTTTTTTAACTCAGCTCTACAACTGCTGCTCTATGTATAGGCAGGATTATATGTACACATTAGACGAGTCCATTCTTGTATTAACACTTTTTAACAATTTTCTTCTATATTTCTCATATAAAGGATGCTGCAAGTATCCCTCATATAATTAAACGAGATATTTTTCTATGTGCAGAGTTCCTTTAGGACCTTGGCGATTTTTGTTCTCCACAATTTCCCGTCCATTTTAGGTTTTAGTAAATGTTGTCTTTTTGTTATCTCTCCTGTACTTTGTTCTGCCATCAATTTATTCAAGCCCATTCTTTTTCTATGTACCGTGTCCCTTCAGAACTTAGGCGATCAAGGCTCTCCACTACATCTTATTCTTTTTAGTTCTTAATTAGTATTGTTTTTTTTTTGTTATCTCTCTTAAACCTCGTTCTGTCGTCCATTTACCGAAACTCCTAAGGCAGGTTATGCATTGTTTTCTTTGACCCTCTCGCCTTTAATCTAACCATTTGAGTATTAAAATTTTCCAAGCCGTTTTTCCTAAATATGTGGCCTAAAAATTTTATATAGCACTTCTTGATGTTAAGTGTAAGTGTCATTTTCGTGCCCATTTTTTTCTAAAACTTAGTTGTTGTTCATATATTCGGCCCATTTTATTTTATTCATCGTTCTGTAGATCCATATTTTTGTGTCTCTTCTTCATCTGTCAGAGTTTGGGGCCACATCACCTTGAAACACTGGTCTCCGTATGATCACTGAAGTAGCGTCGAAACTGATCAGTACCTAGATGGGTGACCGTTTTGGAAATATCAGGGGCTGTAAGCTTGGATGAAAGGGTGGTGTAGTGGATAATGGCTCAGAACTGCTAACCGGAGAGACGAGTTCTAAAATCCTGTTGGGTTCGTTATACTCACACATAAATACCATTGGAAAAGGTATGAATTTACTTTTTCTACCTCCAGCTATGGGTTAATTAGTAAGACCTGCAGCATTAAATCATGCTATCTTTAACACAAAAAATATGGTTAAATTTGTCGTATTTTTATTGGTAAGTCATTCAGCCAGTCAGTTATATGCCATACGTGATACACGCTTAGGCAATCATGTCTCGAAAGAGACATTATTGACTGGGCATAAGATGATCCCGTTTTAGGTTTTTTTTTAATCATTTCACCCCAAGCAAGGCATTCCACTGCCACTATTGCGCATGGGGCTACATAGGGGAAGGTAAAGAGAAGGAGTGTTTAGACATAGGGAATGTCAGGAGGAAGGTGACAGATGAGTAAGGATACCGAGGATGAGGGTTGGGCAGATGGGAAGAGTGTTTGATAGAATGGGAGCAGGTTAGTGTGTTAGGAGGTGTCTATTGACCTTACATTTAAACTCCTGGAGATTGTAGCCGTCGGGGAAGCAATCGTGTGGAAGGGAATTCTACAGTCGGGAAGTGCCAAAAAAGAAACTGTTGGAGTAGAAGTTGTGGTTGCATTTTATCTGTTTCACTGTAAAAGGGTGGGATCTAGTTGCTAATCTAGTATCTCGTGCAAATTCGTATTTAGTGGGCACCAGTGATCTAAGTTCATCGGAGCAGAAGCCGTGAAAGTATTTATAGAATATAGTATTTATAGGTTGCCATTACTTTCTGTGGTAGACTATAGAACCCAATCTGTCCTGCTATTTAACACATAACTAGAGGGAAGAGACGGATTAGTACCTTTTCCAAGGGTATTTGAGCGTAAATGAATGCAAAGAATTCAACTGGAATTCGAGTTCGGCTCCCCGATTTCTCGTTCTGATTTTATATCCACTGCACCACAACGCACATTCATAAGTCAGTATTATCTCCAAAATCTTTAACAATCTTTAAATATTTTCTTTTTTTTTCTGTGATGTCGTCACATGTTCGGTTTATGGCATCCCCAATATCCAGCTGTAGAGCAACACCACTGCTGCTTTAAGACCTCTCTTCATCTGTGAGTTGATATTGCCTGTCGTCCGTTGTACAAGACGACCTGAAATGTAACAAGAGCTATTGGTGTTTATTTTGTCCATTGCTTTTCAACTACGCTCACAAATTGTAGGGAAAAAAAGCAATCAACGGCATCGCTTTTAAATGTGCGCCTTATCGCAAGAAGCTAGGTTCGCCTTTAAATTTTATCTATTATGCGTTTTTCCCGAGAGAACAATCAGGATCAATGCTTACTGGAGTGATTCCCTGCTAATCTACAATAACTGGAGTTGGCTACCTTTTCATGTTTTAATATAAGTGTGATAAAAAAGCGATCATTTTTTTGTGTGTGTGACTGCAGTTTGTTACATTACGAGCGAAGTATTTTCTAGAATATGCTAACATTAATGGACTTCACTATAACTGCTTTACGACGCGATTTAAATGCAGACTCAGTTTTACAAATGGCTTGAATAAAGTATTAATACGAATTTAATCTGCGCATGCGCATGAATTACAAATCTCTGCTTCCTCTGCTTTAGATCAGTTTAAATAAAGCAACGTTACTATCACAAATATTTATTTTATTCCACAGAGTTAAGTAGAGAAGAATGAGAATTAAAACATAGCCATGTTTATAGCAAAGGTAATGTCAACATTTTTAACAAAGGTTTATAAGTGGACATGATGATTTATAGCTATATATATGACAAGAAAATAATTCCTTATCAAAGTATATATATATATATATATATATATATATAAATTATACTTTAGAACATGTACATAATTTCTCTATATATAATCGCGACGAAGGCACGTTCGTTTCGGCATTGGATCCCCAATGCCTCATCAGGCGATATGGAAGGTACTGGAAATCGTTTTCCTTTATATTTATTTAGTTTTGTTAGGGGTGTTATCTGGGGTTTATTGATATTGTGATATTTCGTTGACAGTTGGAATTTTTTTGTGGAGGGTGTTTAGTTAGAGGTTTTGGAGGGGGTTAGCTAGATAAGGGAATCAGTCTATGACTGTTGGAATTTATTTGGGGTGTTTCTAAAGTGATTAATGGGAGTCTTTGATTCTAGACTGTTGTAAATTCTAATTATCAGTTGGCTAGACTACATCTTAATGGATTTTTTAGAAGAGCCGATAATAGTTGGCGTGGATATTTTATTATTTATTTGTTGTGTTGCTTCTTTTTGGTATAATTAGAAGATAACACAAACTTGAATTAATGATGTTTATTTTTGGTATAAAACTTTAGGTTTTTACATCAAGTTACAACCTTTAAATTTTGTGTGGATACAGGAGCAGATTAGCTAAATTCTCTTCACTGTGGGATGCTAGTAGTAAACGAGCCTATCTTTCTGGACTCTAGTGGTCAACTGACTGGCGTTTTCCTTTTTCAAATCTCCTACAAAAAAACTACTGTGCTTAACTCCTACTTCTTACTCCTACTTTTACTCCTACACCTACCAAAAGAAACGGTTCCTTATTTTGCCGCCCAATTTTGAATTCTTGGCGTCAGTGTGTCTATCTTTTTCTATTTTTGGAACACTCGTCATTTTATAAACCGTAACATATTTTTACTTAAGCAGAGTCTTTACAATCAATGTAAGTTTGCATGCTTAATCTTAACTTTGGGTTTAGGGAATATGTTTTTTTCACTTCATTTCAAATTTTTTATTTTTTATTTAGTTCATTGTTTGGAAATTAAATTCACTATTAAATTTTTAATTTTAAGTCTTTGATTTTTAATTTGATCATTGTTTGGAAATCCTTTTCACGATTAAATTTCTAAGTTTAAATTTCTGTTCTCAAATAAATGTCTGTCCTCATGTCTAGTCAATATATGATTCATCTTATTATGATTATGGTTATGTTTATTTACCTTACTCAAATTATATTTATGGTTATTAATCTTACTCTAATTATGGTTATGTCTATTGACCTTACTCAAATTATGGTTATTGACCTTACTAATTATGGTAATTAACCTTACTTTATAATTAATATTGATCAACATCAATTACGGTTATTAACCTTACTTTATTAGTTAATACTAATTTCGGTTCTACACCTTATTTTAATTTTCTATAGTTTTACACCTTAATTTAATTTTAGACTTCTATTCTCATATCTAGTCAATATATGATTCATCTTATTATGGTTATGGTTATGGTTATTAACCTTACTCTAATTATGTTTATGGTTATGGTTATTAACCTTACTCTAATTATGGTTATGGTTATGGTTATTAACCTTAATCTAATTATGGTTGTATCAGGATAATTAACTTTACAACAAATGGATAGATGGAGCCAAAAAGTCGCAGTTTAGGGCTTATGGAAAAAATCTTTTCTTTAACAAATAGACTAAAGAGGACAAGATAGGAAAGAATAGGTGATTGGTACTACTAAAAAAGGAATATCACATCAAATGTAATAAAACTGAAGGGAAAATGATAAGATCAGATTAATGAGAGGCAAAACATTAAGGAAGGAAAACAGACAAGAGAAAAATAGGGTCAAGGAGAAAGAAAAAAAAGAGGAAGAAAAAAGTTGGTTAGCACAGAAATTCTTCGGGGTCAAACCCCAAAGTGAATCTCCATTCTGATTAGCCACACAAAAAAAACACCCACACACATTCACAGTAAACCGAAAGACTTTGTCATTTAAATGTAAATCATCTGCACAACCACACCAGCATTGCCTGATGATGAGAACCTATCTCGAAACATAGAAATTTCCATGTCGCAATGTAAAATTGACATAACCATATAATTATATAATATTATATATATATATATATATATATATATATATATATATATATATATATATATATAGGTCAAGGAAGAAACTAATTACTATCTTCTCTTCCGTCTGTGCTTGTCTGTGTGGGTGCCTTTTGTCACGGCTTTTATAACAGCATTTTGGATCAACTGGCTCAACTTTCGAATTTCATCCTTGTATTTGGTTTCGGGCTTCTGATTGGCTGATAAATAAAATTGGTAATTTGATCTTTGATTAATTTTTATTTTTCAACCGGAACATCTGCGCGAACTCGGATGCGCACGACGATTTTTATTCATTTGACTTTTAGTTGTGAGAGAGCACACATCCGGTTCATCGCTTTTGCACGATCGGTATCACCACAAGTTTATGCGAATCGGGGAAGAAGTTAACGATTAACCCTATACCTGAACAGGTTAAGATTATAGTATGTGGTCACTCATATTATACCAGCTGTGATAGCCTCGTGTGACAGGGATAAAAACAAACAGAATTGACACTAAAATTATGTTAAAATGTAAACTAAATTCAATTTACTTACATGTGTTTTAAGGCTGCATGTGATAAAAGATAGAAAGTCATTTCGTATTATAAATCAAAATATGCTGAACAAAGGAGATGGGCGTTTTTATTCTCTAACGGTAGAAGAGAATTTGTTCAGCATTTTTGGCGCGTAGTCTGTTTTCAGGAATGAAAGGTTTGTTACATTATGGGAAAACTTATTCTTTTCGTTTTATTTATTTTATTTTAGATACATTTTTAATGTATCTGTTTTATTTTATTTTTTCTACTATAGTCATTATTATTATTATTATTATTATTATTATTATTATTATTATTATTATTATTATCAAGATATTTAAATTTCTGCTATGATCACACTACCTACCAAGTCTGCGAGAAGACCTAAGGCAGGTCGTGGCGTGTTGCTATGGCTCATTTCATGTTTTTTTTTTATCTCCCCTAACATACCTAGCATTACATAGACAAAGTTCTTCTTAGTGTGTGGGCTGTACTTAATAATACAATTTTTTGTATATCTGTTAAGCTGGGGTTTACAGGGATTCTTTCATTGTGTTGTTTTGTTCCATTTTTTATCATTCCAAGTGCACCTACTATCACTGGCACGACTCTTGTTTTCAATTTCCACATTTTTTCTATTTCAATTTCCAGGTCTTTATATTTTGAGAGTTTATCGAATTCCTTGGTTGCTATGTTAAAATCCGCTGGACAAGCCATATCAATTAATAGACCAGTTTTTTTCTATCTGTTTTTATTATTATTATTATTATTATTATTATTATGTCATTTTTCATCATATTTCGATTTCTGCTTTGGTCTCACTACCAACCAAGTCTGCGGGGAGACCTAAGGCAGGTAGTGGCGTGTTGTTATGACTCCATTTCATGTTTTTCTATCTTCCCTATCATCCCCAGCATTACATAGATAACGTTTTCCTTAGTGTGTGGGCTGTACTTAATAAGACAATTTTTTGTATATCTCTTAAGCTGGGGTTTCCAGGGATTCTTTCAATGTGTTGTTTTGTTCCATTTTTTATCATTCCAAGTGCACCTACTATCACTGGCACAACTCTTGTTTTCAATTTCCACATTTTTTCTATTTCAATTTCCAGGTCTTTATATTTTGACAGTTTTTCAAATTCCTTGATTGCTATGTTACAATCCGCTGGACAAGCCATATCAATTAATAGACAAGTTTTTTCTTTCTGGTTTTTAACAATAATGTCTGGCCTGTTTGCTTCAATTTTTCTGTCTGTGTAGATGGTGTAATCCCATAGAATGGTTACATTTTCTATTTCTGTAACCGGTGCTGGATGGTGTTCATACCAGTGTTTGTTTACAGCTTTTCCATAATGTTTGCACATTGCCCAATGTAAATATTGCCCAACTCTATCGTGGCGATTTTTATATTCGTTTGGGGCAAGCACAGAACAGCCTGAGATTAGGTGGTCTATTTTTTCTTGGTGTTTATCACAAAACCTGCATTTTGGATCCATATTATTATGCATAATATTTGCCTGAAAGTTTCTCGTGAAAAGACTTTGGTCTTGTGCTGCAAGTATAAATACTTCAGTTTCAGACTTTAATCCAGATGCACGTAACCATCGATGAGTATTAACTTTGTCAACATTGGATTTATTGGCACGTACTGCATATTGGCCATGCAGAGGTTTGTCTTGCCAGCGCTGTTTCATCTTTTCAAGAGATTTATCTTTGGCTTCCATTTTCATATTTTTTGCCGCAATAGTTGGTTCTTGGCTACTGTTTTGCTTTTCTACAGAATCTACTAACTGTAAATCTTGTTTGTATTTACTGCCTTCTTTTATTATTGAATATTTTTTCTTTCTTTCTTCATGTTGCCTTACTAATTGTATCATCCAATCCTTTGTTGTTTCTATGTATGTTAGTAAGCCAATAGTTGTTGTCTTGTATGACAATTCCAGCTGAATAAGACCCCTTCCACCTTCTTTACGGGGTATGTATAGACGGTCTACATCAGCCTTTGGATGATGCATCTTATGCTTAGAAAGAAGCTTTCTTGTTTTAGCATCCATTCGCCTGATGTCGTTTAGAGTCCAGTTTAAGATGTTGAAGCTATATTGGACAACTGGGATTGCAAGGCTATTAATGGCCATAACTCTATTCTGTGAATTTAATTCAGTTTTTAATATCATTCGTAGCCTTCTATAGTACTCTTTACGCACTATTTCTTTCATTTTTTTATGGTGAATGTTTTCGCTCTCATTTACACCTAGGTATTTATAAGCTTCTTCTGGTTTCAATTCTTTTATTGTTACAGCAGGGTCTAGGCTAATTGAGGATGTTTCTTGCATTGATCCACGTAAAACTGTAGCTTTAGCACATTTATTCAAATTAAATTTCATTCCAATGTCTTCGCTGAAGCATTTTACAGTTTGCAGAAGACCTTCCAGCTCATTATCATTCTTAGCATATAACTTTAAGTCATCCATGTAAAATAGATGGCTTATTTTCTTTTGGCCTATTTTATAACCAAATTCTGTCTTATTAAGTTGACTGGTTAGTGCTATTAATGATATGCAGAATAGTAAGGGAGATAAAGAATCACCTTGTAATATACCTCTTTTGATGTTTATTTCATCAGACTTATAGGTTGTTATTATTATTATTATTATTATTATTATTATTATTATTATTATTATTATATATTTATTTATTATTAATAATAATAATGTCCATACATCACATCCCCTCCAATTTAGCGGAATGAATATGTTTTAAATGCCTATTTAAAGTAGAAATAGTTACTGTTTATGGAAAAATGAACTCTTCTCCCGGTGCGTGTTGTGTAGATTTTGATAAAGGTTGTGTCTGTTTTGGTAGTTTTTTTGAGTATTTAGAGGGTTGATTTGGTTGTTCAGGAGGTGATTTTGTAAGATGCTTCTTGCTGTAGTTTTGTAATATCGTTGCAAATCTTACACTCTCTCGGTGTTTTCCTGAGGAATGTTCTATTTTAAATTATTTTTTATATCTGGTAATTATTAAGAGTAAAGAACTTTAAGAGGTTACCTGTCTGTTCTTAACCAGACATGGATAGAAATATTCAAGTTTTAGGGTATGAAGGATTACGTAGCTGAGTGTAACCACTCTTCAAAAAGGAGTGATACTCTTCTCTTCAGAAAATTGCTCAAGGTCTTCTTTGGTAACAGCAGAACTGTTATCGTTCTATTAGTGGTTTTAGAGTAATAATTAGGTTCGAGAGATGGCAGATGAAATATTGTCTTTATTAGGTCAGTCTTCATTATTGTCTTCATTAGGTCAGTCAGTCAGTCAGTTAAGTGTCATACGTGATACACGCTTGGGCGATCATGTCTAGACATGACTGGACAGAAAGTTATCCCGTATTAGGTTGCCATTACTTTACGAGAGACTGGTTGCCAGACAAGGCTATAGAACCTAACTTGTCCTGTTATTTAACCCATAACTGGATGGAAGCGACGGATTAATACCTTTCCCAAGGGTATTTGCGCGTAAGCGAAAGCGTGGAATTCAACTGGAATTCGAACTCGGCTCCCCGATTTTTCGTTCCGAGCCGATATCCACTGCACCACAAATATTTCTAAAATCACGAAGAATTATTGTTAGGGCGTTTATTCTGTTTTGTTGTCTTTTAATATTCTATGCTGGCAATATATTATTCCATTTGTTTGGTGGGGGGTATGTAAGATTGTACGGAGTCTGTGGAATCCTATAGCAGTGGATATTTTTTGAATAATTCGATTTCGATCTGGTTACCTCTGTCTGTGATGATCTGAAGCCGTACTGTAAAGCAAGATATCAAAGTGTTAAGGAACGCTTTAGCTACTGTAGTTGCTGAGGTTATTTAAAGTGGGGGTTGCTTCTATCCATCTTGATCTATCGATGCAGTTAAAATATATTTTGCTGGTGATTGGTATATGTCATCATGTTTGGTTGCCGGGGTCAACGGTCTGATGATGTCGATATGATTCAATCGTCCAGATCGTAGTGTACTTTGATTCTTACTATGCCTAGAAATTTTGTTTTGTTGACAGTCTTGACAGCTTCAGATAATTTGAAGCATATTTTTGTCCATGTTTGGCAACTAGTATCTTGACTTATGTATGGAACGCTGATGTCGAAGTGAACGGAAGTATGTCATTTTTATATTGTTTTTAATTATACATTTTTCTTATGTTTTTTCTTGTTTATTATTTTATATTATACTATTTGTTATGTTATTATGCAATTTTAGTATTTAATATACATATTTTATAATATGTTATACAAACATGTTTATTTTAATGATAAGTCGTGGAATACAACGGGTTTTTTTTATTTAAAATAAACGTTTTTTAGCAAGTTGAGTTTATTAAGATTAACTCACTAAGAGTTATATCCGGGGCATTCGTACTAACTTTCCTAGTGTAGAAGCGTTCCTGCATGAAAATTCACCTGACATCCTTGCGCTCTGCGAAACTAACCTCAACTCAACTATTCCCTCCTCTGACATCTCTATCCCTGGTTATCTTCCCCTTTTAAGGAAGGATTCCACTGTCCACATGCATGGGCTGGGTGTTTACGTCAGCGAACACCTCCCCATAGCTAGGGTGACTTCACTAGAATCCACTGACCACCAATACATATGTCTCCGCCTGTCTCTCCTCAGTTCGGTTAGTTACCTATTCTTTCTTTACCGTTCTCCCTCCTCTCCTAACTGCTCCCTACTAGATAGCATTGCTGACGACATAGATAAGTCTATTTCCTATCACCCATTTGCCCACATATTTGTATTTGGAGACCTCAATGCCCATCACTCTGAGTGGCTTGAAAACGCCGTTACTGATCCAGCGGGCATTCACGCCATGAACTTCGCTATTTCCCAATCCCTTACGCAAATGGTGGACTTCCTCACTCGCTTCCCAAGCACTCCCTCGGGTCATTCCTCACTACTAGATAGATGTTTCACCTCTGCGCCTGACGCCTGTCAAGTCTCGCAGCTTTGCCCTCTCGGCAACTCCGACCACGCTGTAGTCTCTCTCAGTATTTCTTTCCAATCTCACTCCCCTCAGGAGCCCCCTACCTATAGGATCTCCTACCTCTACCAAAAAGCTGACTGGGATGCCTTTCGCGATTTCCTCTGCGACGTCCCTTGGGGAAAAGTGTTCGACCTATCAGTTGATGACTGTGCCTCTGAGTTCTCGTCATGGGTGAAAGCTGGCATTGATGCCTTCATATCCACCAGGAAGTATTGCTTAAAACCTCATTCCTCTCCGTGGTTCTCTCCGGCCAGCTCAGCCGTCATTGCCCACAGGAACCATTACTTCCGTTTATTCCGGAGACAGTCAACTGGTCACAATAGGCGCCTGTTCATATCTGCTCGCAATGAGTGCAAGAGAACCCTAAATGACGCCAAACGGTTGTTTGCTGAGAGAATACGACAGCGCATAGCTGACCACAAGTTCGACTCCAAGGACTATTGGAGGATTTGCAAACGAGTTATCAACAATAGGAAATCCTCAATACCTTCTTTAATCCATGAATTTGTGGTTGTCACGTCATCTGCGGACAAAGCTGAGTGCTTTGCCCACAGATTCTCATCCAACTCCACATTCGACTCGTCCGGAGTACACCCACCCAACTTCCCTATTAGAACTGAGGCCAAACTGCACGACGTATATATTACCCCGACAGTAGTATCCCGAGTAATTTCAAAACTCGACCCCCATAAGGCGTGTGGAGACGATGGAATCCCGGTGATAGTTCTCAAGAGGTGTGCTCCTGAACTTTCCCCTGTCCTCTCTAAATTATTTAACTACTGCCTTTCTGCTTCCTGCTTTCCTGCATGCTGGAAGTTCTCTTCAGTCGTTCCTGTCTTTAAGAATTGTGGTGAACCCTCGGACCCATCCAACTATCGCCCTATGAGTCTTCTACCGATATTCTGGAAATTATTCGAGGCTATAATCAATGCTGAAATAGTTCATCATCTCACCGCCCACAAACTCTTCTCTGACAGGCAATATAGATCTCCGCTTTGCCAGGTCCACGGCCAGCCTGCTAACAACCGTGACGGAGTACATGCTACAGGCCCTTGATGAGTCTGACGAGGCTCGCGCGGTTGCTCTGGACATCTCCAAGGCTTTCGACAGGGTTTGGCACTCTGGCCTCCTATGCAAACTACGCGGTTATGGTATTACCGGTCGCCTGCTTGACCCAATCTTTCTTAAATAACCGCCAAATGAAGATCGTTCTGAATGGGCGTGCCTCTTCGTCCTACAGCACGAATGCTGGTGTCCCACAGGGCTCTATCCTGGGCCCGACGCTCTTCCTTATTTTCATCAACGACCTCCCAGATAAGATCCAGTCCCAAGTAGGCATCTACGCAGATGATACTACAATATACTCCCGCACCAGTAAGAAACCTGTCGTGACGGACAGACATAATCTCGCTGCTGACCTTGAACGGGATCTACACTCTGTGGTGAACTGGGACAAGAAGTGGCTTGTCAACTTCAATTCTTCTAAGTCCAAGCTGTTGTCTGTCAACCATTACAGGCAACCTATCCTGCCTCTCATAAGCATGGACCAAGCGATTCTCCCGGAGAGCAATACACTACGCCTCCTCGGACTTACCCTGTCCTCAGACCTCAAATGGAACCACTACATTGAATCCATAGCAAAATCTACTGCTAAGAAGGTTGGGTCACTATGTCGATCCAGGATGTTTTTTCCACCTGAATCCATCCTGCATATATACAAGTCAACCATCCGTCCGTGCATGGAGTACTGCTGCCATTTATGGTCAGGCGCCCCTGCTGTTCTCCTCAATGTTCTTGAAAGGCTCCAAATGAGAGTCTGTAATGTGATAGGTACTGACCTGGCGGCTCGACTGCAGCCACTTCTCCATCGTCGAAATGTGGCCTCCCTTTGTCTGTTCTATAAATACTTTCATGGCTTCTGCTCAGACGAACTTAAGTCACTGATGCCTCCTCAACAGGTGTTTACTCGTGCAACCAGACTGGCAACTGGGTCCTACCCATTCACAGTCAGGTTAGCCAAATGCAGACGACAATTCTACTCCTGCAGCTTCTTCTCTCGCACTTCCCGCCTGTGGAACTCACTCCCGTATTCTTGCTTTCCTGACGGCTACAACCTCCAGAAATTTAAATGCAAAGTCAATACTCATCTACTAACCACTGGACTCTAGCTCTCTCCCCACACCTGTATAACCTTCCCTTTCTCTCCACCTATGTATCTGTCATCGCACCTTCATTCTCAGCTTTCTATTGTTCCTTTCTAACTAGTTTGTACTCCTCACTCTTTTCTAATTAATCTTTTTACATTTATGTACCCCCTGCACATCAGTGGCATTTCTGCCTTGCCCTGGGTGAAATGATAAAAAAAATATTAACAGTTAATGCATTTATTTGTTAAATTAATTATATAGTGACATGAATAATTCTAATCTATTTACATTTAAGCGTAACATTTCTCTATTTTTACGAAAGTTGTCCTAATTTTCAAAATTGGAGGAAAATACGATTTTTTTATTTAAAGTAAACGTTTTTTTGCAAGTTGAATTTATTAAGATTATCTCACTAAGAGTTATATATATATATGAACATTTAATGCATATATTTGTTAAATTAATTATATAGTAATAATTCTAATCTCTTTATGACTAACATTATAGCCTGGCATTGCTCGGGTGTAATGGAAGCTTTTATATATATTTTATTGATTTTTTGCACTATTATAAAAACCGCAACCTTGAAACTTCTGAATATCGATTCTTATGTCTCTGTCTATGAGTGTATCAAATTTGATTAAAATCGGACCACTCATTCTATAACTCGATTTTTTCGATTATCAATTTTCGATATTTATCGGGGTTACCTGGACACAAAACCTAGCTAAGAACACTCGCAGACGCTTATAGTATAACTGTGGAAATTTTCAAGAAAATAGGTTCAGCCGTTTCGGAGTCTATAGGTAACGGACACACACACACACAGTTCCATTTATAAATAAGTTTAGATTAAGCGTAATATTTCTCTATTTTTAGGAAAGTGGTCGTAATTTTCGAAATTGGAAGAAAGCAGATAGAGTTGGAATGATTATTTTGTTTATTTTCGTTATTGAATCGTTATCACCGGTTTCTTTATCCATTATTCATACTCAAAGATTCTTTTATAACATCTGATAGGAATTTGATTCTTTTAGATTTTCTTATTTATTAATTGTAAAGTAACGGACTTTCAAATTTAATGGAAATGGTTTTCAATTATAACGTTATTTTGTTTTCTTTACTTCTAGTCAATTTGTTCTAATAATATTTATCTTTCAAATATAAAAACAACAGTAATAATAATAATAATAAAATATTTTGTATTTGATTATAATTTTCTAATAATAATTATTATAATATAATCTCATATATTTGATTGTAAGTTACACACACACACACACACACACACACACACATATATATATATATATATATATATATATATATTGTGTGTATTTTGGCAGCATTTTTTCATTAATGCAGGTTTCATTGAATAATATAGACACGTTTTGTCTATTAATTTTGTGTAGGATCCGTTCATACCGTCTGATATACTTGATGGTGATGTCGTTGAAAGACAACAAAAAATCACAGTATTTGTTGAATTTTTTATCGGGTCTAAGCTTTCGGCTCACATAAGCCATTATCAAAGAGTAAATATTAACACAAATCAGATCTTCCAGAGTGAACTAAAAAACATAAAACAGACACTCATCAATAATAATTTTCCCAACGACATAGTTGATGAACAAATACATTATTTTCTTAAAAAACTTAACATGGAAAAAACAACACATGATACTAACCCAACCAATCCTAAACATATCACTCTCTTATACCGTAGCCAGATGCACTCCAACTACCAACTAGATGAAAACATCCTAAAAAAACTCATAAATACTAATATTTCTCCGACAGACTCTAACAAAAGAATTAAGTTTATTATATATTACACTAAATCCACTACATCTAATTCATTTGTCCGCAACGACTCTTCCCCCACCGTTAGTGATTTGCAAAAAACCAATGTAGTATATAAATTCATATGTCCATTTAGAGAATGTATCTCTAAGTGTAATATAGCAATCTGGCCCCACCCGAGGAAGGTTGATGCAATCGATGGTGTTTCCCGTCGGTGAAGGGGTCGGCGAATGACAAGACAGGTGTTTGAGAAATACATCCTGTCGGGGCCTGGAGCGGATGTCGCAGAGTTATGAGTCGGGCTCGTTTGACCTTATTTCCGACAGCGGCGGAAATGACTACGGAGGCAAACAGAACAGGTGTCTCTTAGAATTACGTGGGCGTTGCGTGGGCGAGGCAAAACCGGAAGGAAAAGTCCCGGTTCTAGAAGACTATAAAAAGACCTCGACACACGGATTCGCCAGCAGAGAACGGCCAGTGGAAGCAGAGAGACACCACAGGCAAGACTACACTCCCGTCGACCCATTCTATGTGCGCTCTCACTCTTCCATTCTCTGTTCCACACGGGTTCGTCGTCAGGAATAAAGATATAACCTTATATTTTTATATATGCGTGTTCTCATTGTTTGTCGTCGTACGGCGATATATAACATACGCAAATTGGTGCCTAGTGACTTGCTGTTTTAAGACAACAACAACAACAAAACAGATAGATGCGAACTTGGTTACCACGGCGACAATTTGAAATTCCACGGAATTAAAACCACCAGATAGAGGAAGAAAAAGAAAAAAGAAGACGAAAATAGAAAGCAACCGGACGACCATAGACGACATCAACGAAAGGTAGGTGACTTTTGATTCGATGTTGTGTGTGTTCTGCTCTTGTTCATAATAAGTTTAGAATAAGTCTAATTAAAAAAAAAAAAAAAAAATGGAACTGCATACTTTTGCCGATTTTGTTCAAGGTCTGACCCTGGAATTGAGAAATGTGGCTTGTTCGGTGTCGAACACTTTAAGGGGAGAATCTTTTTTGAAGAATATACAGCCATTAGCGTGCAAAGAAGATGGTGGTTATAGTGCTTGGTTGGAGGATATGGAGAGGTATTTTAAAGTTGTGCGTGTGGCAGAAGAAGACAAGTGTCAGGCAGCTCTTCTCACAACAAGAGGAGCTGTTGGACACTATGTATATAGACTAATCTCTAATAACCCACAACTCACATGGAAGGAGTTCAAAACTTCTTTAAAGGAATACTACGGATTGGTTTTAGACCCCGACGCACGGTTAGTCGAATTAGTGAACATTAAGCAGGGTAGAACAGAGGGGGTGCAGGACTACATGCAGAGAGTAGTACGCCTAGCGGAGAGCGCATATGTTGGGGTTGACGGGAGGAATGAAGTTGTGATAAAACAAGTTCTAGGATTTTTCATAAAAGGTCTAAGGGATCGGGAAATAAAGATGGCAGTTATGAAGGATGAGCCACAAACACTAGAGGCTGCCTATCAGAAAGCGTTATCTGAGTTGAGATGGAAAATTCGACTCGATGCAAACTCTGAATACGAAGAGGAGCCTATGGAAATTTGCCACTCTCGGAGACGGGTACCGATAGAAGCCGTAAGCCCCGCTGAATCTAATACTACTACTACTAATAATAATAATAGGAATAAGAACAATAGAAAAGTTGGTAATAGGGGAACTGAATACAAGACTCGTGAGCGGGAGAGGAACGGGAGCGTTGTTAGGTGTTGGAATTGTGGGAAAGAAGGCCACATAGCGAAATTTTGTAGACGCGCCCCGGGAAACGGCAGAGGTCCGTTCGTGCGACGCCCAACGAACGGAACAAGGCGGTACCAACGCACATAGTTGGTAATATGGGCGCGCCAAATTCCATCTTTATTAGAATAGAACGTAGACCTTATAGGGCATTGGTATATACGGGAGCAGAGGTATCGGTTATAAGCTGTAGGGTATTTAAAAAATTGCGACTGGGACTTGAACTGCAAAAGAGGGACATTAAACTTCGAACTGCGAATGGATCCCCGTTATACGTTGAAGGCCTTTGTCGTCTACAGGTCCAGATAGGAAGTAAGTCCATACCCCATGATTTTTTAGTCGTGAAAAATCTCAATAGAAACGTTATACTTGGCCGAGATTGGCTGATGCAGAACGGGGTGAGAATGTATTTCGATTTGGGGGCATTGAAGATTGGTGAAGAATACGTGGCATTGGAGGAGGATGTTCATATTTCCTCTATTGTTAGGTTTGCTCAAAAAGTAACATTAAGACCTCATGCTTGTCTGGGATTAACCAGGCTGAGAAATGAACGTGGCAAAGAATATGAAATCGAACAGCTGAGTAGTGGATATGTTAGCAACTTATGTGGTATATCAGTAGCCAACGCAGTTGTAAAAATGCCAAAGTCTCGTAAGTTTCAGTTGCTGATAATGAATAACACAAACCAGACAATCACTTTGAGACGGGGGTGTCCGCTGGCTAAATTGGAAAGGGCAGGTAATATTACTGAAATTACTATGCCCGATAAACAAAATAATAAAAGTCCTGATGTAGATTTGGAACAGGTACATGTACCGGAGGAATTCAAGCCTGAAATTAACAAATTGCTAAAAAGAAATAGGGACATGTTCGTTAGTGACGACAAAAACCTGGGCAGAACCGATACTGTGGAGATGCGTATCGATACTGGAACGCATGAGCCCATAAGAAAACGCCCATATCGCACACCCCTCAAACAAAGAAAGACAATGGATTCAGCAATCGACGAAATGATGCAGGCAGGTGTAATTGAGAGATCCAATAGCCCGTGGGGTTTTCCAGTAGTTTTAGTAGAGATGAAAGACGGTGGTAAGAGATTTTGTGTAGACTTTAGAGCACTTAATAAGATTACAAAGAAATATGCTCGACCTCTTCCTGTCATCGATGATATACTGGCATCACTTGGTTCGGCAAGGTACTTTTCGAAGCTTGATTTAAAATCAGGGTACTGGCAAGTTAAGCTTCATGATGATGACAAAGAAAAAAGTGCATTCACCTGCCACAAGGGTCTGTTTCATTTTAATGTTATGCCATTTGGACTTGCAAACGCACCCGGCATCTTCCAGGAATTAATGTCAGTTGTTTTACAGGGACAGGAAGATTTTGCTCTGGCATATTTAGATGATATTCTGATATTTTCAAATACGGTGGAAGATCATTTAAGACATATAGACACAGTCTTGAGTAGTCTACGTAAGCACAACCTTAAACTGAAGCCAGCTAAGTGTGAGTTCTTTAAGAAAGAGACCCAATACCTGGGGTTCAAGATAAGTGAAGAGGGAATACAACCAGACCTCAATAAAGTCAAGGCTATAAAGTCAGTTTCTACTCCAACCACTGTTAGGCAAGTAAGAGCTTTTATTGGGATGACCTCATACTATCGCCGCTTTATTAGAAATTTCTCTGATATAGCCGAACCGCTGGTCAATTTGACAAGGAAATATGCACGATTTCAATGGGACGATGCTTGCCAAACCGCTTTCGATACACTAAAAACGAAGCTCGCGGAGATGGTAACACTAGCCTATCCCAACCCAAATAAGGCGTATAGGTTATATACTGACGCATCCGATCAATCGATTGGCGCATGCCTATCCCAGGTGGTGTACGATAAGGAAAATAGGAAGGATGTAGAAAAACTAATTTATTTATTGTCCCATAAATTAAGTGACACACAAACGAGGTGGTCAACTATAGAGAAAGAGGCTTATGCCATACACTATGCTCTTCAAACTGAATCACTACCTGCATGGCGCAACATTCACAATATACACTGATCATAGGCCCCTGGAGCACTTACTTAATTCGCCCATACAAAATAAGAAGATACAGACTTGGGCTCTGAGCATGTCTGGCTACAATTGCAGCATACAGAAGCTTAAGGGTAAGGATAATGTTTGCGCGGATCTCTTATCACGCGCTGTTGATGTGAACGAAGACCATATTGCTTCTCCAGTAGATATAGATGATAGAAATTACTTGGTTAGTGTTATAAACTCCAACCTCATGGAGCCGGAAGAATAAGCAGCCCATAAAAATGTCGGAAATTCATCAGAGGCACCCGAACGGCCCACATTGAAAGGAATAGACATAATCAGGGAGCAAGAATCAGACAAAAACATCTTAGACCTGAAGATTAGATTACGAAATGGTAGGGCTACCAAAGCAGAACAGAAGAGATATATAGTAATGGATGAGGTGGTGTACTATTTGTCTCAGCCTGATGATGAACCCCTCATCAGGCTGTATGTACCATCTCACCTTAGAAAAAGGGTGCTAGTGGCCATATGGGGGTGGATAAGATATTCCACTCAATAAAACAAAAGTATTTCTGGCCTTGTTTACTTAGAGAAATAAATGATTTCGTAGGTAAATGTATCCCGTGTCAGACAAGAAACCTAAAGAGGCAGCAACCCCACATACAGGGATGTGACTTCCCTCCTTTTCCTTTCGCGAAGGTTGCTTTAGATGTCTCAGGACCCTACCCAAAGACCCATTCAGGTAACCAATACATAGTTACATTCATAGATATGTACAGTGGTTGGCCGGAGGCATTTGCGGTTCCTAACAAGAAGGCAGAAACAGTGGTGCATCTCTTAGTTGACGAAATCTTCCCCAGATTTGGGACACCACTTCAGCTTTTAACTGATAATGGGCCAGAAAATGTCAACAGGGTAATGAAAAAGACATTAGAAGACCTAAATATACACCATGTGACAACTTCTTTTTATCACCCCCAGAGCAACGGTAAGGTTGAGAGGTTTCACAGAACAAAGCATGATGTTCTAGCAAAAAAAATCGGCAACAACGAACAGTCGTGGGATATTTACATTAACCAAATGTTGGCAGCTATCCGGTTTCATGTGAGCGAGACCACTAAGTTTTCACCGTATTACTTGCTCTACAACAGGGATGTTATTTTGCCCTTGTCGCATATATTATGGTGATGAGCATCACCAAATTGCACTACAGGAAATGCATCGTAGCTTCACTTTAGTTAGGAATAATATAAGAAAAGCGAGGAGAGCCGCGATAGATAAGTCGCGTGGTAAGACGAAAAATACAACTTTTGAGGTTGGTGATTTGGTGTACTATAAGAATCACCTAAAGAAGGGGAAGTTAGATGTGCGCTGGCGGCCATATTATGTGATCGTTGAAAAGACTGGCCCGGTTTCTTATAGAATTAGAGATCAGTTAACCGGCTCAGTCATTAAGACGCATGCTGAGCATCTTCGGGCAGCGTCCATTGATGAATGGAAAATCCCTACTTCCGATAGGCCGTTACGAAAGATTGTATTGGCTGCTCCAGTAGAATCCAGTGATTCGGATGACGAATCCGGAGCGGAACAGACCGACTTTCCAGTGCACAAAAATCGACACCAACGTGTGGAATCAGACGATGAGTCTGATGTTCCATTAATGGAGCGTCGCATCATGACGCGACGTAAAATGGCGAATAAAAACGTGTCAACTATTGATAGTGATGATAGAATCGGTGGTATAAATAATGTTTCATTCACGTTCGAGGATGATTGCTCAAAGTGTGAAACGACTGGATCTACTCATGTAGATCAGGGTTTTTCTAGGGAATCACCTAGCAGCGAAGATGTCCAAATGAGGCAAACGTCTGTTGGGGCAAAAAGCACGGATAGACCTGCAGATTCCACAGTTGATCGGAACAAAAAGAAAGAACAACTGAAAAGTCTTGTAGACTTATTGGCTGATATGCTATAGGATTGGGAAAGAAAGCAGTGGGAGGATTAACGATAGTTTAAGTGAAATAGTTAGGTCACCTTCCTTATAGCAAAACATGCGGAAGATACAAACTAATGAATTAAGAGTCACGGGTCCATTTTTTTAGACTAAATTAAGATAGATGAAACCTCTAATCCTCCACAAGTAAATTTCATGCGGATTAACGTTGGAATCAGGGTAATTTTCTTCGTTTTCTATTGAACATTTCTCGGTCAGACTATGAATGATATGTACTGCAGATAATGGCAGTTTTTCTGTGTTCAAACATAGTATGTTTGAAATTAAATTAAATTAAATGAAGTTACATGTGTAACAATAAACTCGAGCGGAAACACGCATTGTGTTGGTCAAATGTCATTTACTCGATGTCAGTTTAGAAACTGGGGCGCGGTTACCGCCTATGATCATATGGTCGTGCATCGAGGCGTCTACGCGTATGGACAGAGTCGAGAAAGGAAACGAATATTGAAAGTTACAGAAACTTAAAAAAAAAAAAAAAAAGAACAATGAAACATCGAGCTGGGAGAACATTATGAAAATTCCACAATGGACACGAACATTGTTGGGTTGCCGATGTAGGCTCCCCTATATTTTTTTGTTGTTGTTTTGTTTGTTTCGGCGTGCACATGTTTTGTACAATTGTCAGGCTTGTGTGGCATGGCGGGGTGTGAGGGTGTTGCGCTTAAAATGTTATTAGGTGAATATTTTGGAAAATGGGAGGGCGAGGAGTGTAATATAGCAATCTGGCCCCACCCGAGGAAGGTTGATGCAATCGATGGTGTTTCCCGTCGGTGAAGGGGTCGGCGAACGACAAGACAGGTGTTTGAGAAATACATCCTGTCGGGGCCTGGAGCGGATGTCGCAGGGTTATGAGTCGGGCTCGTTTGACCTTATTTCCGACAGCGGCGGAAATGACTACGGAGGCAAACAGAACAGGTGTCTCTTGGAATTACGTGGGCGTTGCGTGGGCGAGGCAAAACCGGAAGGAAAAGTCCCGGTTCTAGAAGACTATAAAAAGACCTCGACACACGGATTCGCCAGCAGAGAACGGCCAGTGGAAGCAGAGAGACACCACAGGCAAGACTACACTCCCGTCGACCCATTCTATGTGCGCTCTCACTCTTCCACTCTCTGTTCCACACGGTTCGTCGTCAGGAATAAAGATATAACCTTATATTTTTATATATGCGTGTTCTTGTTTGTCGTCGTACGGCGATATATAACATACGAACCTCAATAATATCTACATTGGCCACACCACAAATTCGCTCTCACGGCGTCTGACGTTGCACTTAAATGAAAATTCAAATATATTCCGTCATTTAGAACAACACGGTTATCAACGCACACTTCTGAGAAAAACGCTTGTTGATAACACGTACATACTCAAACAAGAAAATAATAAGCAGAAACTAAAAATCCTCGAAGCACTCTACATTAAACAATTTAAACCTGGTTTGAATACAATCAATTTCGATATTTCCAATAACGTACTCAAATGTCTGTAATCAGACCAGGGACCACAACACCACTATTTTGTCATTGTCTTTGGCCATCCGCCACGGTAGGGATGGACTTATATTTTCAATTCAATTCTCTTTATTGTTAATAGCTTAAATGTTCTATGTTTACTGTGTTAATATTTACTCTTTGATAATGGCTTATGTGAGCCGAAAGCTTAGACCCGATAAAATTTCAACAAATACTGTGATTTTTTGTTGTCTTTCAACAACATCACCATCAAGTGTATCAGACGGTATGAACGGATCCTACACAAAATTAATAGACAAAACGTGTCTATATTATTCAATGAAACCTGCATTAATATATATATATATATATATATATATATATATATATATATATATATATATATATATATATATATATATATATATATATATATATATATATATATATATATATATATTAGATGCCACCATTGATTTTTGATAGGTAACTATTAAATTGAATTTTTGAAAATAAAAAAAAAGTTTTCTTGAAAGTTTTATTTTAGTTTTAATTGAAATCTAAATAATTAAATTTAATATTTCCTGTATGCAAAATACTCTGGTGTATTTTAAACAAGAAATTATATTGATTGGAATCTAAAATTTTGAGAGTTTTTTAAAACTCTCAAAATTTTAGATTTTAATCAATATAATTTTAAAAAAAAACAAAAAAAAATTAACCGTTTTTAAGCGTTCAACAAAATTTGTAAATAAAATTTAATTCTCTGTTTTAAAAATCTTGAAAAATATAATATAGATCTTTGACACATTATTTTTAGAAAATCAGCAAATTTAATGTTAAATTAATCTTAATTTAATTTTCTGCATTCTATGCTTTTTCGTCATCGATTTAGTGGAGGTACCTAGATAGCAATATGTATGTTACATTTGATGATGAATTGTTTACTTCAGCATCCATAAAAGCAATCTGAGTATAACCGTACTGATGAGCTGTGATACAGCGAAACAGATCTGTCAACAGATGACTACGCTCTCACACCCTGATTGAGCACTCTGGAAGAATGGTAGACTTTGAAAAACAGTAGCTACCTTGGCATATACGCCTCGTTCATCCAGCAATGAATTAGAACTCTCTCAGCTATTGGGCGTGTATATTGATAATATACACGCTAAAACGTCAGCCTTCTTCTACCCAGCGCCCGTAGCTCAGTAACTTAACCATGAACTGAAATGTTATTGTTAGAACATCATTGGGATATCTGAGGTAAGATGTTTTCCTTTCGGAGAAACAATCGCACAAGTTGAACATCAAGTTTGGTTTTCTGGAGATAAGCAGAAGCACCAACATAGAATGTCATTTATTGTAAGGAAGTAAATTACAAACTATGTCATCAGATTTAGTCCTATTTCCAGCAGACTTATTTCTCAGACTATAAAACATGACAATCATCAAGGCCTAATCACTAGCATTAGAGCACGATGATAAGGAAATCGAGGAATTCAATGAATTGTTAGAATTTGTTTTGAGAAAAGTCCTCTGGAAAGACATCACCTTCATATAAGAAGATTCGATGGCCAAGGTAGGACCGGAGGCGTACACAAACTGGACAGGAATAGTCGAGAGGTTTGGCATTGGGGAAAGAATGACAGAGATCTCAGACTGCTTGAATGCTTGAAGTCATCATTTCACCCTCGCCAACACTCTACATCCTGATAAGGCGGCACTTACTGATGAATTCCCTCCTAAGATTCAGTAGCCGGTGTTGGTGGTAAGATTAAAACTTAAATTGAATCCTTTTAATTTATATTCTAACATCTAGTCAACGGGGATTTAAATTCTAAATTTAAGTATTCAAAAGATTTGCCTTGTGGCCTTGTGCCGCCACAAGGTAAATTTTTTGAATACTTAAATACTTAAATTACTATATATATAAGCATTCTGGGATTAGCATTGAGAAGAATAAGTGTCTGACATAGTATTGTTCGAAGGCATTATTATTCTTGTATCTGTGATTTACAAAGTTAATTTACAAAAATGGTGACGTGTATTCGTTGAACTTACACGAGAAAACAGAAAAAATAATAAGTCATAATAGAATATTCAGTAATAACCAGGTAAAGTTATTCAAAAATTTATCTACAAAATATTCAGCGGAATAAAGCAAAATGAAAAACAAAAAGCTATCATTATTCAAATGTTGGCACTAGAAGAGCAATAAGAAGAACAACAGTTGCAGGAACGAAATTAAAAGAACAACAACTGCAGCAAGAAAAACAACAACATGAACAGCAATAACAATTTCAACAATAACAACAACAATAGAAGTTTTTAAATTATTTACTAAAACTACGGAAAAACAAAAACATCAAATTTATTGACTCCAGATGCTGTTTCTAATTCAATTAGCGAATTTGTATACAATTAAGACCACGAGATAACTTTTCTAGGTTATAGAATATTTGAAAGGATCTTCAAAAGAGATTGTTCGCACTTGAATGATGAAAAGAGAGTTCGTTTATTAATCAAGAAAATTGTCTCCTGCTAAACATAAAAAGTATGTGAATTATATTTTGCCAAATAAACCAGGTGAGATAAATTTTGATGAAGTTTTTGTAATACTACCAAAATTTTTTGGTGATAGAAGCTTATACTTTAATACACGAGGGCAATGTCTTAATTTAGTTAAGTACGGCTTTGAAGTTTGCATAATATTCGTACAGAGTTTAATTTCTAATAAGGATGCAGAAATAAGATCCAGGATACTTGCTAAATTAGAAATGGATCCCAAATAAACTCTCCAAAAATAGCGGAAGAGAGTCAACGTATTGTAAATATAAAAATTGGTACTGCAAGGATAGAAGAAAGAGATATTTTATAAGTACATAGCGTCCAACCATATGAGAGAAACGACTATAGACGTGAATTCACCTGTAACATTTTATAGAAATTATTACGGAGTTGCCAACTGGGTGTCCCGTGATTGGATGAAAAACAACCAATCACGGGCTACCTTTTTAGATTCTCAACAAACTCCCCACGTGAGCGGGTTTTACAAACTCCCTTTCTCTTTTGCTTGTTGGGACCTTAGACACAAGACATCCCTGTCTTCTCCGCCATCTAGACCCAGAATACGTGAGGGGATTTGACAGCAACTGCAGCACAGAAGTCAAGGCTCTATTTCTTCAACCCAGCCATAACGACACAGGAGATATAGACTGTTAAAAGGACGCATCTTTAAGATAAGTTCCGCAAACCAGACTGTTTGCAAGAGACTATCCATTCTTTTTTTCTCTCTTTTCCTGTAAATACAAGTTTATAACATTTTCATCTGTGTTTGTGTTCCTTTCTTCTCGCCGGCGTCACAATATTGTTACCCACTAAAATTGGGAAATTTCCAATGATTTATTTTGATGTAAAAACCAAGAAAGCGGCGGTGTTTGTATTAAATAGTACTGCTAATTTATTTGGAACAGATTGGGTTGCATTATTTAATCTTTTGGACCTTAGAATTAACTCATTTTGCAACAAAATAAATTTTGTTGCCTCCAGTGCCAATACAGCAACTAAAAAATTAAAGAATGAATTGAAAACGAGTTTCCAGATGTTTTTTTCAGAAAGTCTAAGAACATGCATAAAACTAAAGCTAAATTAGAAGTAAAAGAGGATGTAGCATCGACATTTAAGCCAAGAAGGTGTGTTCCTTTTGCAGGTTTAGAATCAACTAATAAGGAATTAGAGAGAAAAGAAAAAGTAGGGTTGATCTAAAAAAAAAAGACTATTTTGAATGGGCATCACCAACGTTAAAAAAGAAATAATCATATCAAAGTATGTACTGATTTTTCAACGAGGTTAAATGAAAGCTTTAAACAATATAACAACCCGTTACCAAGTCCACAAGAAATTTTAGCCAAATTAAAAGTTGATTTTTTTTTCTAAATTAGTCCTGTCAGACGCTTACTACAAGTACTAGTAAACGAAGAAGGCTCAAAAATATTAACAGTTGACACTCATACAAGACAATACAAATTTAACCGCCTTCCTTTCGGTATAAAGGTAGCATCAAGCATATTCCAACAGATTATGGATACGATGCCTGCCAGTTTGGTTTGTGTGCAAGCATATTTAGATGGTGTACTTATTAGGATGTGCGTTGTGGTGCAGTGAATATCCACTCGGAACGACAAATCGAGGAATCTAGTTCGAATTCCAGTTGAATTCCTTGCATTCGCTTACGCGCAAATACCTTTGGAAAAGGTATTAATCCGTCACTTCCTTCCAGTTATGGGTTAAATAACAGAACAGATTGGGTTCTATAGTTTTGTCCGGCAACCAGTCTACTGCAGAAAGCAATAGCAACCTACTGCGAGATAATCTTCTGCCCAGTCAGTCATGTCTCTTTCGAGACATGGTCGCCCAAGCGTGTATCATGTATGGCACTTAACTGACTGACTTGTTAAAAGTGAGACCAGAAAAGCAACACAAAGAAGATGTAAAAATAGTATTTGAGAAAATTAAAGAATATGTTTTTAAGATCAGTGAAGAAAAATGTGAATTGTTTATGTCAAGAATTAAATATCTAAGACAAATTATCGATAAAATAGATGACCAGATCCTTCAAGGTCGAACGTAATAAAATACATGCCCTCCAGGACAACTGCAACAAAGTTACAAGTATTCTTAGGTTTTGCTAATTACTATCATGTATATATACCAAACATGCATGAATTAAGAGCACCATTGAATAACCTGCTAATGAAAAAGAGAAATCGAATTGGTCCGATAAATGTCAAAGTGCTTTTGAAGAGATTAAGAAAGTCATAATGTCGTATTTGTCACTAGCTCATGTTGACCCTAAATTAAACATTGTGGCAGATGCAAGGGATTCGGATAGTGGAGTGGTGATACTACACAAATATGAAGACGGGAAAACTGAACCAATAGCTCATGCTTCAAAATCATTAACAGCAGCTGAAAAAAGCTATAACCAGATAGAAAAGGAAGCAGTCGTCATCATATTTGCAACAAAATGTTCATAAATTCATACATGGCAGAGAATTCATACTACAGACAGACCATCATCCATTATTGTCCATGCATGGATAAAAAAGAGTGTTCCCACACATACAACAACTAGACTGCAACGCTGAGGAACAATCCTAGGTACCTCCAGTCATTTTCTATACCTAAATTTAAATTTTAAAATAAATAATTTATCTTCAAGCTTTAAAATTAGCTTTAATCGAAAGCCAACGGATTAAATTTACTAATTTCAGTAAGCAAAATACACTGGTGTATTTTAAAACGAAATTATATTGATTGGAATCTAAAATTTTTCAGATTAAAAAAAAAATAAACGTACCGCCATTTTTTTGATTGATCGACACATTTACATAAACAGTAGCCACATTTCTGTTTTAAAAATCTGGCAAAAATAAAATATATGTCGCTGAAGTTAATTTTTTAAATTAAAACTTACCTTTATCTGATTTCAAACCATTGTACTTGCTTACTCTCTGAAATATTCGGTAAAACATTTTATCAGTTACGGTAGCCGTTGTTATCAGTGTTAATCTCAAGCGATGACAGCTATAATGACAGCCGGAAGCTGTCAAGATGTCTAAGTAGGGAGGCCATAGGCGACAAAAATATACGAATTTAATTTTTTTGTAAAGGAAGAGAACCCTTGAATCACGTGACCTTTTTAATGATAAATATCACGTACGGCCACCCGCACAAATCAAGATACGGGCAATCAAAACGTACAGAATTAAAATGTTTTAATTATTTTAAAAATTGATGGGCTAAATCATGTGTATGAAACTCTTAAATTTTCGATTAGTAATTGTAGTCTTCATGCATTAATTAAAAACCTAGTCGGAGCAATAGAGGAAGAAATTTAAAAATAATTTTCAAACTTTTATATCATTATAATAAAAAAAATGAAAATAATTCTTGTAAAAATTCATTATTCATTGAATTTTTTTTCCTTTTCAGATTATGATGTGCTTAATTTATATTGTTCATAAAAGCAATCAGAAGTTTATCCACATAAAAATTGGCATAGTTATTGCTTTTTTTGCAATTTGGACCTACTTTTTAGAAAGTCGGTCACTACTGAAGAAAAAAAAACACTGGATTAGCATTCCTCAATGACACCTGAATATTATTATATTAGGTTTATTGTGGAGCAAAGTAGAATTTTTACACGTTTTTGGAAATGAATAGGTGGAGGTAACATATTTAAAAAATATTTCTATCAATATTTTCTGAAAATATTGCAATCAGAATTGATTTCAGTCAATTATAAATAAGTCCTGAAATTTTCATCAAAATCCGACTATTATTTGCTTTTTGCAAGAATTTCCAATTTAATGTGTCTTTCACGGTAAAAATGTGCATTGTGCAATATTACAATAATAAAAATGATTTAAAAATGTTTTGATCTATCCTCTTAATGATAATCTAAACATTTTGCCGATAAAACTTTGTTTTTATGTAGTTTGGAGCCTTTTCCCTTCACAGTATGCTGTTTTTTCAGCGATTTTGTGGAGGTATCTATATCTAACTGTAATTATAAAAGTTTTTACCATCCAAAAAATTAAGCCACGCAGAGAGATTATCTAGACTCATACCTAAATTCTGCGAACATCTTTAGGACACAGTAATTGCGGCGATAATGGCGGGAAATTAAATTAATAATGTTTTATACAATACTGTAAGAGAACTACCCGTAACATTAGAGGAAATAAGGATTAAATCGGAAAAAGACAACTCTATAATGAAAAGGAAGAAGCAAAACTTAAAATCTTGAACAAAGTTACTGGAAATAATGCATTTTTATTATGCAATAATATACTTATGTACTCAGAAAGAATTGTGATACCAGCATTGTTACAAAAAACGGGTACTAAAAATATTTCACATAAGACATCCAGGAATTTCTAAACTGAAATCCTTAATGAGGTGTTATACGTACTGACCAAAATGGATAATGAGATTTAAAATTTAGGAAAATCATGCAGAGGTTGTTCTCTGGCAGCGAAGTCACCGCCTATAAAATTGTAACCTTGGCCGAAAACCGATATTAAAGGGTCCAGAATACATATAGATCTGTCAGGACCGTTAAACAGAGCAAACTATCTAGTTGTAGTTGATACACTAAATGGCCAGAAATATAAAAATGCAGAAGACCGACTACCGCGGTAACGATAAATTTCCTACACAAGATTTTTTCAAGGTTCGGTGTACCTAACTCTATTTTCTCAAATAACGAGACACAATTCACGTCCAATGAATTTAAAGAATTCTGTAAATCATTACGCCTCCCTCTTATCACCCCAAATCAAACAGACAAGCAGAACATTTTATCGCTACATTTAAAAGGGAACTAAAAAAGACGTAGGGAGTCGAGTCAATTGTGTATTTACAGAATAAAACCAAACCCGAACAATATCTGAAATATCACTTGCAGAGTTGATGTTTGCCAGGAAGATTAAGTCTTTGAATAAATTGCTACCAGAACTTAAGACGAGAGCATAGAAAATAAGAATATAAGTAAATACTTAAAACCCGGATATAAGGTATTTTTAAAATGTATCAAAGTTGAAAATAATTCTGGGAAGATGGCGTAAAAAAAAAACGGGTCGGCAAAATGGGATACAGAGTACGGGGACCCGGGTGAGAATATAAGCGACACTTTAATTAGTTAAAACGCAGATTCACTGATTTAAAAAGTCTCCGAAAAGAGATACCTATCCAAATTTTGTACGGCACGTTTGATGTACCCACGCTATCAGAAACTGTGAACAAAGAATAGCAATAAAATTTCTAAATATGGAGCCGAAGCTGAAGAAATATAGCCTCGAGAGGAAATCATCTCAAAATAAAAATATCATATAGGAATAAAGTGTCGCTGTTGATATTGGGTTTTGAACGCAGATCACCAGAAAGCAAATACAGTGGACATCGTAAAGTAATCGATGGTATCGTGCTGCTGGGATTGCGTGACGTGTAAAATATATATATATATATAAAACCATTCGGAGATTAGCTCTGTGAAGCACTATTCTTGACACTCGTCTAGACTCCTGTCTACTTTTGGGCAGAGAAAGAACCAAAAGAGGTTGTGCAGTAGGGTAGTATCTCGTAAAGTGAAAAGGAGCTAATTAATTTTTGCTGAGGCTATATGGCTCGGATTACCCACACTAAAAGGGCAACGTGCCAAATTTTGCCTCAAGTGAAGAGACAGCTAAATATAATTAGCGCTTTGAAACGCTACTGGTAACATTATCAGAAACTTTGCCTTCAGGCTGAGAAAAACCTCGATAAGGCATTGGCGCAGGGCAGAGTCTCGGCTGGGTAAAAGTAAAAAATAAATTTTTGCCCGAGCTATGTGACTCATGTTACCCACACAAAAGAGCCTTGTCTCACATTTTGCTATCAGTGGGGAGACCGCTATATATAATTAGCGTTAAGAATCGCTACTCTTGACATTTTCGGACTCTTCGCCTTCAGGAGAGAGTAATCTTGATCAGGCTCCGTCGAAGGACAAAGTCTGGTCTGAGGAAAGGTCGACAATAAATATTCGCCCGAGTTCTATGGCTCAGGTTACCCACCCAAAAAGCCTTGTTTTACATTATGCCTCAAGTGGGAAGGCATCTAAATATAATAAGCGCTGAGAAGCGCTACGCTTGACATTCTCGAGCTCTTTTCCTTCAGGCGGAAAGAAACCTAGATGAGGCTCTACCGAAGGACTGAGCGTCATCTGGTGAAAATTAGACAATTAATTTTTGCCTATATGGCTCAAATTACCCAAACTAAACCGGCCTTGTTCCACATTTTGTCACAAGTAAGGAGGGACAGTTAAATATAATTATCGTTGAGAAGCGATATCTTTCATATTGTTGGACTCTCTGCCTTCTGGCCAAAAAGTAGAGCCTTATCTTTGGAAAAGTACACAATAAATTTTTGTCAGATCCCTATAGCTTGGTTTACCCACACAAAAATCATTGCTCTACATTTTGTTTCAAGTTGGGAGACAGTTAAATATAATTATCATTAAGAAGCGCTACGTTTGCCATTGTCGGGCTTTCTGCCTTCAGGTAGGGAGGAACATAGATGAGGCTCCGCCAATGGGTGAAAAATATACAATTAATTTTTGTCCAAGTAATATGGCTCTGATTACCCACATTAAAGCGGCCTTGTGCCACATTTTGTCTCATGTGGAGAGGCAGTTAAATATCATTAGCGTTGGGAATCACTAGTTTGATTTTGTCAGACTCTTTGCCTTCGGCCGGAGATGAACCCAGACAAGGCTGCACCGAAAGGCATAGCCTCGTCTGGGGAAATACAGACAATATTTTTTGCCCGTACCTAAGGGCTAGAATTTCCGCATTTTTAAAATGGCTTTGTGCCATATTCCCCCTCAGTGCGAAGGCAGCTAGATATAAGCAATGTTGACAAGAATAAGTGTTTGACATAGTGTGTGTTTGTGGTTTTTTTTTAATCATATCACCCCGAGCAAGGCGGTAACGCCACTGATGTGCAGGGTCTACGCAAGAGTGAACTGATTTGGAAAAGAGAAAGCCGGAAACCACATCCTAAACAGGGAACAAGGGATGAGCCTCTACACCTGTACAATAGACGTGGGTGGAGTGTTATTATTCTTATATACAAAGTGGCTTTACAAAACCTACAATAATGGCAAATTTTAAAAGGCTGTGAGTTATTGGTTATTGGACTTTTTGTGTCCATTATATACTGTGCAAACCCCTATGAGCAAACCCATTTTATAGTTCACCAATGGAAGACTTAACCAATCACGAAGTTCAAAATATTCAATGCGACGTGTATACAAGGCGGCCATATTTTTCCGAGTATTGGAGTTCAAATACGATTCCGGAGAGTGTCTGATTCGAGACTGATAGTCTTTGACGTTGTTTCATTGAACAGATTACGTGCGGCGAGGATACTCTATATCCATATACTATTACGGACATGGTCAACAGATGCCAAGAGGATACTCTATATCCAGGAACGTTGTCAACATTACATTCAATCCCTTACTTTGTGACCATCATGGACTGTTGTTGCTATATAATATACATTCAGGTGATTGATTCTCTATTATAATCAATACATAAACTGATCCCTGCACTTTATCCATAAATTATGGCGAATTTTACCAACACTGGTTACCATAGCAACTCGCGCTATTAGCTTTCCGACAGCAGATCGTTTTCGGGTTCCAGTGGAGTACTTAAAATGGGGGAAGATGTTCTTGAGCTGAGATTTATTTTACATGAAGCTTTATCAACTTCATGTAAAATAAATCCTTGCTCAAGAACATTTTCTCCAACATTTTATGTACTTTTCCCCATTTTTTATTATCATATCGCCCCAAGCAAGGAAGTCTACTGCTACTGGTGCAAAGAGCATTACATAGGAGAAAAGTTATGAGAAAAATAGAAAGGTTATAGGGTGTGTCAGAAAGTGGGTAAGAGAAGAATGAGAATACAGAAGAGAATAGAGTGGAATGAACGGAGAATGGAGCATAAGAGAGAGGAAGCAAATCAGTGAGATAGGAGATGACTATTGACTTTACACTTAAATGTTTGGAGATTCTAGTTGTCGGGGAAGCACGTAAGGGATTTCCACAGGCGGGAAGTGCTAGAAAAAAAGCTGCTGGATTAGAAGTTGCGTTTACATTTTATTGGTTTCACAGTAAAAGGGTGGGACCTAGTTGCTAATCTAGTGGCTCGAGTTTAAGTACCATTTACAACATGGCTTGCATGCCTTTGACTCGAAAACAAAGTAGGTATAGCTTCGACAGAGAAGGATTGTTTTAGCCTTCGTAGAAAGGTTTGAGTGAGTAATTATACGGAAATACGGAGGGGGAAGAAACTCTTACTACGTGTGGAATTACAGAACTTGTATTTTGGATTAATTCGTTTTCATAAATAAAATGATTTCCTCTGCCAATGTACCTAGCTCAGATAATGATAGACTTCGAGCGAGGACGACAGCTAGAGCGATAGTTTGTGGGAACAGCTGTATGAATCGATGGTGAACAAGTTCGTCACTGACTCCTACTTTAGATGCTGTAGACAGCAATTGTCGGAGATAATCTGAAGGCTTGCCAGTCATATTTGTGCGCGAAATAAGATTAGTAAAACTTTCTGGCTTTGTTCTCTCGTGCATCTTAATTACTGCTCCCTTGAGTACTTCGTACTTCTTTGAAGAGAGTGTGGGTTTTTTTTTTAATTTGGATATAGTACCTGGGGGTAGACAGGATAGCACGTGATAGAATTTAGTTTTGGAGCTGGTAATAATACGCGACGCAAATTTGTTTTCAGTTATTGCAAACAAGCTATTCGTAGCTCTTTGCATAAATTCGGAAATCTGAAGTTAGTAAACTGTCTTGTTCCATGTCGAGAATGTATGTATGGAATGTATGCTTTTGTGTTTGTTTTTTTACGAGTCAGACGCCGAAAGTTGTGACTATTTAAATTATCTTGTAGGTACGGTTGAGGATCGCCTTCTGCAACATTGAGTTATCCTCGATGTGGACGATAGTTGTAGTTTTTGTGGTCGCCGTGTTATGGTTACGGACGTTTTTTTTTTATCTTGAGGATTTAAAAGTGATGGTTTTATTTTCTGTGTCGTTGACACCAAAACTACGGTTGGTTTCATTAACACGTCGGCTTTTCCAAATGTTTCGGTGTGAAGAATATTAAGGGTTGCTGGATAATTTTTTAAATACAAACCAGTGGTAACCAGATCATGTGATTTTTTTGTACACGTTGGGGTCTCCAAAATGATGTGAACTCACTTACATCATACCAGCAGGAAATGTTGTGTTCACAGAGATAATATCATCCACGGTAATGACACTAAATGCATGTTAAATTGTAAATTAAATTCATACAAGTTTATTTATTTTAATAATGTAGAGCAGTGGATATCGGCTCAGAGAGAAAACTCAGAGAGCAGAGTTTGAGCTCTAGTTAAAATTATTGCATTCAATTACGCGTAAATATCCTTGGGAAAGGTATTTATCCATTTCTTCTCCCTCTAACTATGGATTAAATATCAGGACAGATTTAGTTCTACAGCCTTGGTTGGCAACCACTTTATGTAGGAAGTACCAGGAAAATTTTTTTCTGCCTAGTCAGTCAAGTCTCTTTCCATACATGATCGCCCAAGCGTGTATCACGTATGGCACTTTACTGAGTGGCAATAGTCAAAGAGAGAATATTAAATATCAAGTCTGATTTTTAAATTCTCTATATATTGTCTTTCTAATTTGATCTATTTTAAAATTTGTGAAATTCGTCACGACCATAAAGTAATCCTCCATGTATAATCTAATATCTTCAGTATTTGTCTAGTTATGAATTGTTTAACACAAAAAAGCGAACCCAGTTCGAGGACTCGGCAGTCTAAAGATCCCAAAATAGGATACTTGGCCATCTATGCACCTCTACTTTCGAGAGATGAGAATATTTATTCTTCATTGATAAGATAAAATGTTATTGGATTTGATGAAACGAAGTAATTGAAGTCTGATTCCACCTTGAACTTACGAGTTTTACCATTTAAAAAAGTGCTTCAGTTATAACACTATGGTCGGCTGGTTGGTTGGCTGGTTCGCTCACTTGTTCGGGAACGGATCCTGCTGCGATGATGTTGAAACGATACCAGTTATGTCGACGCTTTTGGGCCGCTGATGGTGGTCGTGATGATCTCGTCATAGAAGCTGGTCCTCAGGACGTCTATTACAACAACGGATCCACTGCCCACGTTGCGATTTGATCTCAGAAAATAGCATTGTGCAAATCCGGCAGCCGTATTTCTAACAAATCCAGACCGGACACTTGTGTACATTTGTGGTTAGAATAAAATAAACACGGTATCAAAAAAAAAAATAAATAAATAAATAAATAAAAAAATAAAATAAAATAAAATAAAATAAATACTTCCTGCTCGGACGAGCTTAAGTCACTGATGCCTCCTCAACAGGTGTTTACTCGTGCAACCAGACTGGCAACTGGGTCCCACCCATTCACAGTCAGGTTAGCCAAATGCAGACGACAATTCTACTCCTGCAGCTTCTTCTCTCGAACCTCCCGCCTGTGGAACTCGCTCCCGTATTCTTGCTTTCCTGACGGCTACAACCTCCAGAAATTTAAATGCAAAGTCAATACTCATCTACTAACCACTGGACTCTAGCTCTCTTCCCTCCCCTGTATAACCTTCTCTTTCTCTCCACCTATGTATCTGTCATCGCACCTGCTTTCTCAGCTTTCTATTGTTCCTTTCTTACTAGTTTGTACTCCTCACTCTTTTCTAATTAATCTTTTTACATTTATGTACCCCCCTGCACATCAGTGGCGTTTCGCCTTGCTCGGGATGAAATGATTAAAAAAAATAATAAAAAAATAAGGTCAAAGACACCTGGAGAGTTACGAAGAAAGTCTTCATGAAAAAAATTATTATTAGCTACAGGAGCTGATAATAGAGTTGTCGGAATGCCAGTTTACAACGGAGAGAGAGAGGGAGAGAGAGAGAGTTTTCAAAATATCAGAGCCTTCAGCTTCAAATAAAAATGTCTTTTCTTAGTTTCGTTAAAGTAATCAGAACTCTTCAAATTTTCAGTAAAGTCTTTTCACATATTTTCTATAATCAGAGCTCTCAATTCTCTATGTAACTTTTAAAACAACGAAGTTCTTTCGGGTTCTTATCAGAGCTTAACGGAATTTACCGAATTAGAGCGAACGTGGAATCAGAAATTTCAATTCTCCACATATTTTTTAAAACGATGATGTTTTTCGGGATTCCTATCGGAGGCGCGTTATTTAACATTAACTCTTTAAGTTAATCAGCGGTAGGCTTCATTCGACATTAATTCTTTAGCCATAAGTTCTGTGGTAGGCGACCAGCTGCTTGAACGTGACTCCCCAGTTGAGAACCCTTTCCACAGTCGTTACATTTCGACTGCAATTTCAAAACCTCTCCAAAATCTCTTAAATCTTCCTTTCATAGCAGTGCGAGCTTTTCGTTGTTCTGTGATGGGCGACCAGCCGTGGGTCGCGGCTCCCCAGTTGGGAACCATTTCTGCAGTCGTTACATTTACTGCAATTAAAAAAAAAACTCACTCCACAACAAACTTTTCTCGATGAGTCTCTATTTTTATAATCATCCCCTATCCTCTCCGGGGATCTAGCCGACTCAAAGCTTTTGACCAATGAGATTATTTTCCACTCACACGATTTGCGGGGAGCCATGGATCGACGAATGAAATATCAACAGCTCACATGACATAATGTCTTTCTGTCTTCCATCATCTGTCTACCGATCCTGCAATCTGTTCCCAGGAATATTAGTTGAAGATCTAACCCTACCTGACTTCATCAAGGAAATCCTGACATTTTGTTATGCCTACTTACATATTACAAAATTTAACTGGCCCAAACTAATTCGTTTCTAACACGAAAAAAGAAGAAAAATTATATTTTTCTCTTTTTTCCCAACCGTCAGCCAATTTTTCTATTCCCCGGAATTTACAAGTACATGTTAGTATTAAAAATAACTTTTTACATAAGCTCACATCTCCGATTACAATAAAGCACAACTAATGAGACCACTAATATTAATTTCTCTCTTTCCGCAGCATTAAATTAAACAAAAAAAATATTTCAGCGGGAAATAATGTCACAAAGTGCTTAAAAAATGATAATCGGTGGGTGAAAGATCAAGAGAATATAGAGGATATGGTAAACTTCTGAAAATTAAAATAAAATAAAATCAAAGCAAAATCATGACTTACTATTAAAGTTGTTCCCAACCCAATAAAACACGTGCTAAACCAGTTGATAGAAGAATTATATTATCTTTTTGTATACTACGTGCTGTATATGCGGAGTGGGGGGCGAGTCAACTAACTAGACAATGGCCGAGCAAAGAAGACGACAAATTTCTTTTAAAACTTACTTAACTCAACGCCCCTACTTTTTCTTTTTCTTTTTCCGGCTTTCTCTTTTCCAATCTTTTCACTTTTCTTTTTCTTGTTTTTTTTTTTCAATTGGAGTAGATAGACTAAACTATCGCCCGGTCCACACTCAATCCACATCTGTTGTACAGGTGTAGAGGCTCATCCCTTGTTCCCTGTTTAGGATGTGGTTTCCGGCTTTCTATTTTCTAATCTTTTCACTTTTCTTTTTCTTTTTATTCTTTTTTTTTTTCAATTGGAGTAGATAGACTAAACTATCGCCCGGTTCACACTCCACCCACGTCTATTGTACAGGTGTAGAGGCTCATCCCTTGTTCCCTGTTTAGGATGTGGTTTCCGGCTTTCTCTTTTCCAAATCTTTTCACTCTTACGTAGCCCCCTGCACATCAGTGGGGTTACCGCCTTGCTCGGGGTGATATGATTAAAAAAGAAATCCCAAGTCTGTGAGTTTTTGCAAAGTCATTCTTGCAACAAGTGGCCGAGCATTACCGCGGAGGAGAACTAGACCACGTCGATTCACCAATGCAGATTTCATTTTTGTATATGGGTTCATGCATATCAGCAAGTTTATTGCAGTAAAGCTCTGCATTAATGCCCTGATTAGCTTCCAGAATGATGTAGTGGATAACATCAAATTACAAACATACAGACAGATAAACAGACACACACACAAACCTCTTGCCTTTTTATATATATATATTATCGATTTTCTGCACTCTTGTAAAAACTGCAACCTTGAAAATTCTGAATATCGTTTCTTATGCCTTTCTCTATGAGTATATCAAATTTGATAACCCGATTTAATTCATTATTGATTTTCGATATTTATCGGGGGTACCTCGATACAAAACCTAGCTAAGAACCATCGCAGATGCTTATAGTATAACTATGTAAATTTACAAGAAAATCGGTTCAGCCGTTTCGGAGTCTATAGGTAAGGGACACACACACACAGACACACACAAATACACACAGACAAGGTTCCATTTATAAATATGTTTAAATTTGAAGAACTAATCATGATCAAGCAATTACCTGATCGTTTACGGCTATCATAAAGCATCCACTTTTCACCACAAGTGACTATTCGGTCAAGAAAGGGATCACTGGTGTTACGAAGAAAGAGCATCGAGCACTCTTTAAAACGCCTAAGTGCTTGATTTCCATTGAAATAATGAAGAACCCATTTATCAAGCTTTCCACTTTGCCAATACTCTGCAAATGCCGCGAGACTGTTGCAGTGCTGATACCAAGCGTCTCAGATATTTCTTTGATGCATGGACGTGGGTTTTGATCAACAACTGCTTGCAATTGTTCCTTCTCAAGACTACATGAGCGTCCTTTACCTTCATCAGCCTCGTAGCTCTCATCATCAGTACGGGATTTCTGGAACCACCTTCATACTGTCTGATCATCTGTGGACCAATCTCCCCATTCTCTGTTGATACTGACAGATGTTTGGAAGGCACTGTGATCAAAGTTGAACTCATGCAAGAAAAATAAACGATGATCTTAATTAAAGACTTCTACGCTTCAAGAATGTTTCTGTCTTAAAATATGTTAAATATTATTAAAAAGCAGACATTTGTTATTATGTATACAAAAAGTCACCTAATATATACAGTAACAACAATATTAAAATTGCTTTTCAAACTACAACCAATCGAGCGGCTAGTAATTTTGCAACAACCTAGTATGTATATACAGTTATCCGCAGGCAGATCTGTTTCGCTGTATCACAGCTCATTAGTATGTTTAGACATCCGATTGCATTTAGCTAGGATTGAAACCCGATCGAATTGATATCAGTCGGCGATTCAACCTCTGAGCTATGCGCACCCAGTAGAAACAAACTTTTAGCATGTGATATTCCATGTAACCATACGCCAGTAACAGAGTATTATAATTAATTACTGAATGAACAGTGCGTAGATGCTAAAGTAGTTACTGTTTTTTCAAAGTCTACAATTCTTCCAGAGTTCTCATATATATATATATATATATATATATATATATATATATATATATATATATATATGTTATAAGTTATAGTTTAGAACATGTACACATTATAATTTAATACAAAAGTGTACATGTTGTTTCGACATGGAAAAAACTGTCTCATAGTTAATAATGATGGTACTCAACAAAGAAGATTAAAAATCTGAGTTCCCTTCCATTTTTGAAAAAAAAAAAATTTGTACGAGGTAAAGAGGAAAGAAAAGATGGGAAAACAAAAAAGAAAATTGAAAAAGGAGGGAAACAAAAAGGAAAAAGAGATACATTTTTTTTAATCATATCACTCCAAGCAAGGCAGTCCACTGCCACTATAGAGCAGGGGGTTACATAGAGCGATTGGGTATAGGAAATGTCAGAGGTGGGTGATAGACGAGTTAGGACGTTTGTAGAGAGAGCATTGGAGGAAATGGGTGCGAGTTAGTGTGTTAGGAGGTGTCTATTGACCTTACATTTAAACTCCTGGAGGTTGTAGCCGTCGGGGAAGCAATCATGCGGAAGGGAAATCCACAGGCGGGAAGTGCGAGAAAAGAAGCTATTGGAGTAGAAATTGCGGTTACATTTCATCAGTTTCACTGTAAAGGGGTGGGACCTAGTTGCCAATCTAGTATCTCATGCAAATTCACACCGGGGGGCACCAGTGATTTAAGTTCATCCTAGCAGAAACCGTGAAAGTACTTACAGGGAAGCCACGTCACGGTGAGAGAGTGACTTCAGGCGGTCAGCTAAGTCGGTATCGATCACATTACAGATTCTCCGCTGTATTTTGTCAAGAAGCCCGAGGAGAATAGCAGTGGCACCCGACCAGATGTGGCAGCAGTATTCAATACACGGGCGGACGGTAGATTTATATATGTGCAGGATAGATTCACAGAGAGCCGACTTTCATAGCAGCGGATTTAGCAATGGATTCGACGTAGTCATTCCACTTGAGGTTAGCTGAGAGTGTCAGGCCAAGCAGGCGTAGTGTTTTACTCTCTGGGAGGCAAGCCTGTTCCATGCTAATGGCGTTGTGTGTGGTGGTTAATTGACAGCAGCTTCGTTTTGGAAGAATTGAATTTTACGAGCCATTTCTTCCCCTAATCTACCACGGATTGGTGGTCGTTTTCAAGCTCGGCAGCGAGGTTCGCCTTGTCACGAACATCAGATTTTTGATCAAGGCGAGAGTAAACTGTGGTGTCATCGGCATACATACCCACTTGGGATGTTATGGCATCGAGGAGATCATTGATGTAGATTAGAAAGAGCGTAGGAACTAGGATAGAGCCTTGAGGGACACCCGCGTTTGTAGGATAGTTCTGAGAGGCATGTTCGTTTAATACCACCTTCAGAGTGCGGTTAGAGAGGAATGACTGGATTATGTCCAATAAAAGTCCAGTTATGCCGTAGCTTCGCAGTTTCCGTAGAAGGCTGTCATGCCATACTCTGTCGAACGCTTTAGAGATGCCTAAGGCGACGGTTCGGGCTTCACCATTCTTGTCGAGAGCCTGGAATATATGCTCGGTGATGGTCGTTAGCATAACAGCAGTGGACCTTGTGAAGCGGAAGCCATATTGCTTGTCCGAGAGTAGCCTGTGGGCTGTGAGATGTTGAACGACCTCAGCGTTGATAATGGCTTCGAACACTTTGCCAAAGATCGGAAGAAGGCTGATAGGGCGGTAATTTGCGGGGTCCGAGGGTTCACCAGTGTTCTTAAATATTGGAACCACAGTAGAAGACTTCCAACAGGCAGGAAAGCAGGAGTAGGATAGGCAGAGGTTGTAGAGCTTAGAAAGGACAGTGGAGAGTGCAGGGGCACATTTCTTCAAGACTATGAGTGGGATTCCTGCCCCACCACTCGCTTTGTGAGGGTCAAGTTTTGAGATTATGTTAGAAATCAGTGAGGGCGTGATGTGGACGTCGTTCAATTGGAGTGTATAGACTCCCTACGAATCCAGACACGAGTTGGTCGAGAATCTACGGGCAAAGCATTCAGCCTTGTCCGCTGAGGAGGTGAGGACCTCAAACTCGTTGATTACTGGGGGTATTGAGAAGTTACTCATGTTAAGCACGCTTTTACAGATGCGCCAGTAGTCTTTGGCGCCGAACTTAGAGGATGCTATGCGTTGCTTCATTCTGCCAGCAAACACCATCTTAGCTTCGCTAAGTACCTTTTTGCACTTATTACGAGCTGAGGCGAAAAGGCGCCTGTTTTGGTCCAACGCGTGGCTACGGTAAAGCCGGAAGAAGTTTATATTTAATTTTTTGCATATATATCTTCTTTGAAGTTAGTTTAGAAGTCAACTGGGAAGCATATGTCATATTAAATGATTTAAATGAGATTTTCTAGACTTTTAAAAGTGCAAATTAAAATATCTACATTATTTTAAAGTAACGCAGATATCAGTTTAAGTAGCAAGACTGAAATATTTGTATATATCTGTATATGCATTTGTATATATATATATATATATATATATATATATATATATATGTATAGTAAAGTTTTGTAATTTGCTTGAAGCATTGCGTAAAATACATAGACATAATATATATATATATATATATATATATATATATATATATAAACGTTATTATAATCATACTTGTCTCGAAAACCTTCCTCGAAAACTATCGAACGAAGGAAAAAATGGTTGTAAAAATAAGAAAGAGCTTAGGGCATGAAAGTCAGTCAAAAGTGTTCGGACCGAAATCAGCACAAAGCCCAAAGAAAAAAACCCGACACAATAAACCATATAACAGAAAGCGCTCAATTCAAATATAGAGCAAACTAAATAGGACCTAATGTGCCAGACAAACATATCTAGGTTTCTCCGAAAAAATGTTTGTATGAAAAAATGTTTGGAAAAATCGTCTAAAAACAACAGATCCCGTGCCTTTTACCAAATTAATTTGCTAGCTCATTTCCTCCCAGAGGTACTTTCTCTTTCTAAATTTTCTTTTCATGTTGGAATGTATCTTCGAATATCTTTAGAAACAACTATCAAAATATAAGAATCTTGAAGAGGAAATTTCAAAAATTTGGCATATGAGGACATCGATAATTTCAGTTGTATTTGGAGTAATCGGATTGATTGGAAAAGTTTCTTTCGCCCATGCCTCAAAGAAGTTTAAAAATTATACTTACAAGTAAAACCCACACATTGTGAAGAGTTTTGTCTATGTAAAATTTGTGCAAACTTAGGTTTCTTTTTATGCAATAAATGCTGTCATGAAGCCATATATGACTTTAGGTCTCTCGCTGGGACCCTTAAAAATGTGTATATAACAGAAATCTAAGGAAATAATAATAATAATAATAATAATAATAATAATAAGAAGAAGAAGAAGAAGAAGAAGAAGAAGAAGATGAAGAATTAGAAGAAGAATTAGGAAGAGCAGTCAAAGAGCGCAAACCTCCGCCAAGGCAATACCGACATCATCTCAACGATTAATGAGAAGTAAAATGAATGACTGCAATGAACTTGATTATTCTCAAGAGTGAAAATACTAAAATTAACTCGACCGGTCTCAAAAGCACACTTAAAATGAAACAGGGGAGGTAATTAAGTATTTGACATTTGAAAGGGAAATATTAGATTTTATTAATTTACTAGAAGAGAGATCATCGAGAAACTTTATCCCTTACCGGATCGAACTCCAAATCTAATGAATTGGTGCCAGTCACGAGGACAAGTTTCATCCAAATCCGTCTAGCGGGGCCTGTAATATTTTGACCACGGATAGACAGACAAATAAAGCATACACACAAGCAAACAAACCTAATTTTGGACTGGGTTGCCATTGTTAAATCCAGACAGACAGAAAGACTGAACGAATACAATACTTCCGCCTGAAATAATAACGAAAACAATTTAAATGTAAAGTCAATAGTCATCTCCAATTTTACTAACTTGCATCCTCTCTCTCTCTCGTGCTCTTTGCTTCGTCAATCCCACTCCTATCAGTAATCGCATCCTTCTCATACCCTCTTCCTGCCATCCCCTGTACCGTGTCACTCTTTCTCATAACATTCCTCCTGTGTAACCCCCCTGCACAACAGTGGCAGTAAAATGGCTTGCTTGGGGCAACACGATTATAAAAAAAAATCCTTAGTGTATAAAATTCCCTAAAAAAACTTAGATATCTCTGCTTACCCTAAATTGCTGGCTCATCGTAATCTTAAGTATGTCAAAAATCGTACTAATTCTTTAATCGAGCGCGTGGCCTCAAACTGTTGTATATATATATATATATATATATATATATATATATATATATATATATATATGAAAGCGAGAGAGATAGGAGAAGGAGGAACAGCGAAACTGAGATAGATTGGGACAGATATCCATCATAACAGTAGATAATATATATAATTTCATTTTCCCTTTCATGTTTCATTTCAACATCTGCGTACGCTTAAAACTCAGGAGAATGTTTGAATGGGATCAAATTTTCCCCAGTGGTCTCTTTTCATTTTATTAATGGTGTAATTGAAACATATTATTCTGAATCGATTTCAGTTCTGAAACGTTAAACCTGGTTAATTCTATTTCGAGAAAATTTAATCACCAACATTTACAAGTCATGAGTTTGATATATCAATATTTGTCAATACTGGGTTTAGCATTTTTTTTTCTCACTTCAAAAAATCAAAAGCTATTTGTTATGTTAAATTTTGATCATTTTAAGGCAGCAAGGATTATGAAAAATACCAAAATAAGCGATTCATAAACGTTTCTATGAATACAATGTCTCTGTTTTGTGAAGATATCACTTATAGAATCTGCGTTGTGGTGCAATGGATATCTGATTAGAGCGAGAAATCGGAGAGCCGAGTTCAAATTCCAGTTGAATTTCTCGCATTCATTTACGCACAAATACTCTTGGGAAAGGTATTAATCCGTTTCTTTTCAGCTATGGATTAAATAGACTTTGCTCGGGTGGAATGAAAGCTTTAAAACTAATCCATGGACCTGGAGCTCAGACTCAGCCTAAAGAATATATATATATATATATGTTATCGATTTTCTGCACTATTGTAAGAACTGCAAAAATTCTGAATATCGTTTCTTATGTCTTTGTTTATGAGTGTATCAAATTTGATTAAAATCGGACCATCGGATTTTCTGCACTATTGTAAGAACTGCAAAAATTCTGAATATCGTTTCTTATGTCTTTGTTTATGAGTGCATCAAATTTGATTAAAATCGGACCACTCCTTCTATAACCCGATTTTTTTCGATTATCGATTTTCGATATTTATCGGGGGTACCTCGACACAAAAACTAACTAAGAACACACTCAAACGCTTATAGTACAACTGTGTAAATTTTCAAGAAAATCGGTTCAGCCGTTTCGGAATCTATAGGTAACGGATACACACACACAGACACACACACAGACAAAGTTCCATTTATAAATATGTTTAGATATCCGTGGTTGGCAACCTATCTACCGCAGAAAGTAATGGCAATCTACTTCGGAAAATTTTCCTGTCCAGTCAGTTATGCCTCTTTCGAGATATAATCGCCCAAGCCTGTATCATGTATGGCACTTAATTGTCTGACTGATCACGAATTATTTAAATATTCGAAACCATATCCCAAGCGAATCTTCTACCAGAAAATAGCATTCCTATTTTCTCTAATGAAACGAATGTAATGATAATGAAGGGTTCTATACTGATGACATAGTTATTGATAGTTGGGATAAGAATAACTTTGAACAAAAAAAACATCATCCTCAGAAATAGAACTTAAAATCAAAAGCAGAAAAGTTGATCCGAAATTGGAATACAAGCCGTGATAGGACATACCCAGAATTTAGGATCATGGATCAGTTTTAACACATTTATTGGTACATGGATCAGTTTTAACACATTTATTGGTACATGGATCAGTTTTAACACATTTATTGGTACATGGATCAGTTTTAACACATTTATTGGTACATGGATCAGTTTTAACACATTTATTGGTACATGGATCAGTTTTAACACATTTATTGGTACATGGATCAGTTTTAACACATTTATTATAGATAGCAAAAGTAAACATAGGCTAGGCTACGCTTTGGTTAATTTCTCACATCACCTCAAGTTGATACTAAATTAAAACATTAACCCAAGAGCACGAATCATATATTTAATTACATTCGCCAACTCGAGACTTTCCTGTGGATGTCATGCATGGCATCAAACTCGTTCAGAAATATCAAAATTATAAGCTGCATACAACAGATTTCTAAGATCAATAGTTAAAATGCTTTTGAGCGAGTGAAGCCTGTGGATCCTGCCAAAGATCATCCTTATTCGAACTTAGTGAACTGACTCTACAGAATTGCAAAGAACTGTACTAGACAACAGAAAATATATCATGAAGACTTCCAATAGTAGCAACAACTAAAATGGATATAACATATAACTCGAAAGAAAACGAATACATAATCTAAATATTGACATTTCATATTACTGCAAAAAATGATTAGAAAGAAAAACTTTCATAACATTTAGTGAACTTATTTTTCTGAAAAATTGATTTAAGAGAAAGCCAGCAGCAGAGGCCGTAAGAAATGCAAATGAGTAACTTATCTAAAGAGTTGAAAATGGGTAAATAGTATAAGGTCTCTAATGGATAATAAGGGGAGATATATTGCTAAGAGAAACAAAGGATAGGAAGTTAAGGAGAGCCATGTTTACCCACATCCTGACAGAACCCGGCAGATTTACTCTTTTCATTTCATTATTTTCTACTTTATTTTATTCAACTTCATATTTCCATCTTCCAAAAAAATTTTATTCCCGACAAATAATCGTTGTGGGTTTCTTTTGAAATCTTCCAAATCTTCTAAGATCAATGGTTAAAATGGCTTTGAGTGAGTGAAGCCTGTGGATCTTGTTAAAGATCATCCTTATTCGAACTTTGTGCATTGACGCTCCGGAATCGCAAGAAAAGAACTGTTCCAAACAGCATAAACGACATAATTTTAATTTAAGGATATTTTTCTTAATTTTTATAATCTATCTTGTAAAAACTCGAGTCCTGTTCTTAAATATCCTCGTCAGACAACCGCACCTCCCTCCCATTAGTATGGAACAGGCTTACCTCCCAGAGAGTAAAACACTACGCCTGCTTGGCCTGACACTCTCAGCGTACCTCAAGTGGAATGACTACGTCGAATCCATTGCTAAATTCGCAGCTATGAAAGTCGGCTCCCTGTGCAGGACCCGGAAATTTTTTCCGCCTGAATCTATCCTGCACTTATATAAATCTACCATCCGCCAGTGTATTGAGTACTGCTGCCACATCTGGTAGGGTGCCAACTCGAGCGAGACCCACTTCTATTCAGTTTGGCAGAGGGATATTTGTTTAATTCTTGCTCGCACACCCGCACTAATTGCAGGTCGCAATTGTGCGGGAATTTATTTCTTTAACACACATGTGCACACACATATTTTCCAAGTGGAACTTTCTTCAACTCTATGTAACTGACATCAACTCTATTTTCCAAGTAGTTGTATGCTTTTCTAACCTTTTAGTTTCATCATTCATGGAAATTTTAATTACGTTCAACAAGTGACTTTCTCTTGTGTTCCTTAATGTTGCAAGGGAAACAACTTTTTCTTCATTATTTCCATGCTTAATCAACTCTATGTAACCTATTGTTAATAACACATGTTTTAATTGTTATTTACTCCGGTGTCGTTGTTTTATTTCCTATAGCATACTTAGGCCGAATCGAATCGTAATACAAATATCGTTAGCGGATAACCCGGTATCCGCTACAGGCGCAAACTGCTCGGTTAAGGAATTGAAACAATAAGAAAAAGAAATGTCATTTGAGATAAGGAGAACAGATACTAAACTGCGATTCAAGCTTTGTAGACAGGGAGTGAAAAAAAGTAATTCAAACATCACTTGTTACGTTCAGTGAATACCAAATATTTTCTTTATAAAGAAACGACTTTATTTTCTTTGTCACTTCGCAACGCAGGCGATCATGGCACTCCACAATTCCTCGTCCTTTGAAGCTCTTTACCAATTCTATCGTTTTTTAATTTCCTAAAACTTGCTTCGCCATACATTTACTGAAAACCGCTAAGTAGGTTATGCGTGGTTTACCTTTATTCTTCTTACCTTAATATGTCCTCAGAGTATCAAATTTTCCAAGCTCTCTTTCCTCATTATGCGCCCGAGTAACTTCAACTCTCTCTTCCCGATGTTAATTATGAGGGATCTTTTTGTTTCGACTTTCTCTAAACATTCAACATTGCTCACGTGTTCCGTTCATGTTATTCACAGTATCCTTCTGTAGATCCATATTTTTGTTGCTTTAAGTCGTTTCTCCATCTGCGAGGAGATTGTTCAGTATTCACTACCGTGTAGGGGGAATGGTCTTGTATGTCAGTTCAGTACAGTTTTCTTTGTTTCGTGATAAATCACACTCTCGCCCGGTCCATACTCCTCTCATGGCTATTGAACTGGAGTTGAGGCTTGCCCATTGTTTCCTGTTTAGGATGTGGTCTTCGGCTTTCTCTTCTCTCTCTTCAGACCTTGGTATTGGTACTTCCGTGAGTTTCCTGCGATCTGGCCGGTTGGTGGCAACGGCTTATCACAGTGAGGTCACCGGGTTGGCAGTTTCCTGGTTGCTGCTTCCGACTGGGAGTTAGGAGCCCTAACTCTTGGGTAGCGTCAAGAGCAGCTGCTCTGATCAACAGTTGTATAATATCGGGGTTCTTGTAGTGCCATGTCGCGCATGGATAGGTGTCCCTGCAAGCGCTTTCGGTGGGCAACCCCGAGGCCACACCTTGTTGCAGCCCTAGCCAGTTTCCCTCCCAGCACAGATCGTGGATAATGACCGCCTGTATCCTCTACCCTAGGTCCCTTTTTAGAAACAAAATCATGACGAAACAAATCAGAAACGACCCTAAACCAGTTAAATTCAAACCACCTAAACCCATTAACCTTTCTTTCACTAATATCCGGGGCATTCGTACTAACTTTCCTAGTGTAGAAGCGTTCCTCCATGAAAAGTCCCCTGACATCCTTGCGCTCTGCGAAACTAACCTCAACTCAGCTATTCCCTCCTCTGACCTCTCCATCCCTGGTTATATTCCCCTCCTAAAGAAGGATTCCACTGTCCACATGCATGGGCTGGGTGTCTACGTCAGCGAACACCTCCCCATAACTAGGGTGACTTCACTCGAATCTACTGACCACCAATACATATGTCTCCGCTTGTCTCTCCTCAATTCGGTTAGCTACCTATTCTTCTTTTACCGTTCTCCCTCCTCTCCTGACTGCTCCCTACTAGATAGCATTGCTGACGACATAGATAAGGCTATTTCCTATCACCCATTCGCCCACATATTTGTATTTAGAGACCTCAATGCCCATCACTCCGAGTGGCTTGAAAACGCCGTTACTGATCCAGCGGGCATTCACGCCATGAACTTCGCTATTTCCCAATCCCTTACACAAGTGGTGGACTTCCCCACTCGCTTCCCAAGCACTCCCTCGGGTCATTCCTCACTACTAGATATATGTTTCACCTCTGCGCCTGACGCCTGTCAAGTCTCGCAGCTTTGCCCTCTCGGCAACTCCGACCACGCTGTAGTCTCTCTCAGTATTTCTTTCCAATCTCACTCCCCCCAGGAGCCCCCTACCTATAGGACCACCTACCTCTACCAAAAAGCTGACTGGGATATATTTCGCGATTTCCTCTGCGACGTCCCTTGGGGAAAAGTGTTCGACCTATCAGTTGATGATTGTGCCTCTGAGGTCTCGTCATGGGTGAAAGCTGGCATTGATGCCTTCATACCCACCAGGAAGTATTGCTTAAAACCTCATTCCTCTCCGTATTTCTCTCCGGCCTGCTCAGCCGCCATTGCCCACAGGAACCATTACTTCCGTCTATTCCGGAGACAGTCATCTGATCACAATAGGCGCCTGTTCATATCTGCTCGCAATGAGTGCAAGAGGACCCTAAATGACGCCAAACGGTTGTTTGATGAGAGAATGCGACAGCGCATAGCTGACCGCAAGTTCGGCTCCAAGGACTATTGGAGGATTTGCAAACGAGTGCTCAACAACGCTCTTCCTTATTTTCATCAACGACCTCCCAGATGAGATCCAGTTCCAAGTAGGAATCTACGCAGATGACACTACAATATGCTCCCGCACCAGTAATAAACCTGTCGTGGCGGACAGATATAATCTCGCTGCTGACCTTGAACGGGATCTACACTCTGTGGTGAACTGGGGCAAGAAGTGGCTTGTCAACTTCAATTCGTCTAAGACCAAGCTGTTGTCTGTCAACCATTACAGGCAACCTCTCCTGCCTCCCATAAGCATGGACCAAGCGATTCTCCCGGAGAGCAATAGACTACGCCTCCTCGGCTTTACCCTGTCCTCAGACCTCAAATGGAAGCACTATATTGAATCCATAGCAAAATTTACTGCTAAGAAGGTTGGGTCACTATGTCGACCCAGAATGTTTTTTCCGCCTGAATCCATCCTGCATATATACAAGTCAACCATCCGTCCGTGCATGGAGTACTGCTGCCATTTATGGTCAGGTGCCCCTGCCGTTCTCCTCAGTGTTCTTGACAGGCTCCAAAGAAGAATCTCTAATGTGATAGGTACTGATCTGGCGGCTCGACTGCAGCCACTTCCCCACCAAATGTGGCCTCCCTTTGTCTGTTCTATAAATACTTTCATAGCTTCTGCTCGGGCAAACTTAAGGTGTTAAACAGGTGTTTACTCGTGCAACCAGATTGGCAACTGTGTCCCACCCATTCACAGTTAGGTTAGCCAAATGCAGACGACAATTCTACTCCTGCAGCTTCTTCTCTCGCACTTCCAGCCTGTGGGACTCGCTCCCATATACTTGCTTTCCTGACGGCTACAACCTTCAGAAATTTAAATGCAAAGTCAATACTCATCTACTAACCACTGGAGTCTAGCTCTCTCCCCACCCCCGTATAACCTTCCCTTTCTCTCCACCTATGTGTCTGTCATCGCACCTGAATTCTCAGCTTTCTATTGCTTCTTTCTAACTAGTTTGTACTCCTCACTCTTTTCTAATTAATCTCTTTACAGTTATGTAGCCCCCCCCCCCGCACATCAGTGGCATTTCTGCCTTGCTCGGGGTGAAATGATTAAAAAAAAATTGATAGTTTTTAATAATTTGCTTAGCTTCTTGTAGGCACTTTCACTGTTACTGTAATAAGAAACGAAACTAAAGATGTACCTCGACGAAGGATTTAATAAACAGAGTGGCCGAAAATTGTAAGAGCAAATAAGAATACAAGTAATGCATATATATATATATATATATATATATATATATATATATATATATATATCGAGTAGAAGCATCCATCCAGTGGTTGTTGTGACTGTTTGAGCTGCCGCTGCTGTTGTGTTTGAGACTGTTCTGCCAGCTGCTCTTGTTACCGCTTCTGGACATTTGATGATGGCAATGATGCTCCCTTGATTGCTGCTTCCTCTGTTGTTTCAGTTGTTGCTGTTGTTTAGTCAAATAAAATAAAAGAATACATGTCAGAAATAATTAAGGAACTTATCGAGTTTTTTTTATTCGCCCTCAACAGAATGCAGAAAGCATTGGACGGCCGTTTCGTCCTTTATGTGGGACTCATCAGCTGTGCGCATCCATTACAGGGAATTGAAACCCAGACAGTTAGGTTATTAATCAAACGTCATACCAACTGTATCACGGGCCCTGGTGACGAAGAGGTAACAAATTAAACTCGATGACGCGCCGCTCGTTCACATATTCCGTGGTGGAACTCATTCAAGTTCCTTTACCCATAGGACGGTGCCTCCGAGAGCCACGAATACTCTCACCAAGCCGCTCACTTCAGAACATTATAAGCTGGTTCAAGCAACGATATAACAGAAATAGTAGGAGGATTTGAAATAATTAAGGAATTCATTCGACCTCAACAGAATGCAGAAAGCACTGGTCGTGCTGTCCTATATTTGGGACTCATCAGCAGTGCGCATCCTCTACCAGGAATTGAAACCCAGACAGTTAGGTTATTAAGCAAACCTCATACCAACTGTACCACGAGCCCCGGAGTTAGACACAGAGTTAGCGAATGAAACTCGATGACGCGCCGCTCGTTCACATATTCCGTGGTGGATATATATATTACAGCAATAGGTGGATAATTCCGGATGGGTTCAAGACGAGGGAAGTTAATAATTATGATAATCTCAAAGTGCCTTTGGATTTCAGTGTCGCACTTTCTATCCTCTGCTAAAATATATCTAGATATTAAAAGTGTACTTTATTTTGTTATCTCCAATTTGTAATTTGCATGTCGGACTGTCCCTTTTGTTAACAACGATGTATTCAATATTCTTACAATTGAATTTTACCATTATCATTAACCATTACAATCAGAGTAGCTTTTATGCAACTCGTTAGACAAGCATTTTATTTATTTGTTAGTTCTTTATTGATGAAAGATAAAAGAGAGAGCATAAAAGAATCCGTTCGTGCGAGTTATTCAGAATTTCTTTTGCTTCGCCGTGCGTTTCCGAAATTTCTCAGAATCACTCCAGCAAGAAATAACGAAACCTATTCTCTATCACCGAGAAAAAAATAATTTTAAAAAACAAAAACAAAGAACGATTATTGAGTTTGGTACTTTAATAATTTTTCTTTCTTATTGATCAAAGTTTCGGATCGATTTTTTCTTCAGCTAAACGGACGGAAAATTGTCTGGCTTGACTCTAAGAACTTAACATGCCCAACTAAACAAAGTTTTCCGAAATGCCTCATTGAATTTAAGGTTTCTACCTTTGTGATAAAAATATGGTTTTGTTACAGGAGTATTTTGATTTATTCTGACACACTTAATTCTGGTCGTCCATTCTTCTGTCTAATTCTTTCATGCTTTTAAACATTTTAAGACTTCAAGTAAAATCCCGGATGATAGGTTTCACGTTACTGTACATGCTCGGATGTAATTCATTAAAATATTTTTTCTATCTTTGAGTGCATGAAAAATCACAAAGAAATTTCACTGTTAATTCGTTGGTTTATCTATCTATGGTGATCTGTCTAGATGTAGCAAAATGTCGGAATTATGCAGCACCCAGCGAGGATCGAACTCACTGCTCGGTCGCAACTGTTCTAGAGAGACCGGCTAACTAAACAGTTAGAGTTCGTTCGTTTGTTTGTTTGTTTGTTCTTTCTTTCTTTCTTTCTTTCTTTCTTTCTATCTATCTATCTATCTATCTATCTATCGTGGGATCTCTCCTTTTGTATATGATAATGGTCTCGACTGAGTATACATATACTCCTGCCATAGAGAGTTGCGAGTTAGCAATCGTAGAGACCCGTGCGAGTTTTCGGAGAGTACCGGAACTGATACCTAAGATACCGAAGTTACCCAGAGACTACCACATCAGAAGTCAGACTAGTTCTGATCTCCACTCAACTAGAATAGTGTACATGGATATACTATTTCCAACGACTTCACTTTAAGACTTGTACATATTTTTTTCTTACTAATAGCACTCCTGGATTTACTAACCTGCGTTCAAGTTTGTATATTACGTTCAATATAACCTACGTTTCTATCTCAATATCTCTTTTTGTTCATTATTTTTTGCGGCTCCACACTCGGAATCCACAACACTATCTGTCTTGGGTACGTCGACGTGGTGTAATGGTTAGAAAGCTTGGCTTGATAGAACCAGTTACAACTGAGTTGTGAGTTCGATCCTCCCTGGGTGTCGTATACTTTCGGCCTTGTGCTACATCTAAATGACGCTGAAAAAATCATCTGTCTCTTCTTTGTTTCTTGGATAATTAGAACGAAGTCGACCATCGTTCTACGAAACTTACCTTTCTTCCGATTTCTTGCAAATTTCTCTTTCGCACCACTTCTAAAAGTTGCTCATCGTTTACAAAACCTCGACAAGTAAATTTCTCGCTGCTTCGCTCTGTCCTGCAAGTGTCACATTTTCTAAGTCTCCTTCTCTCTCTTTATGTATCCCAGAAATGTTAACAGTTGATCCCATATCACTTCATATTTCTTTCTCATTTACATGTTCCCTCCATGGTATTCTCAATTTCTTTCTGTAGAACCTTATTTGTGTTGCTTCTAGTCACTTCCTCCTTCTCCGTGAGGAGATAGTACAGAATTCAATCATAAAGGAGGACCGATATTACAGAAAAGTCAGATACTCTTTTCTTTGTCTATAACGAAATTTTCCTTTTACTAAATCGCTTAAATCGCTTCCGATTTAAGCGTCTTTTATTAAGACACTTTCCACATCCTTAAACAACTGTACTTGTTCCATCTTAGCATTCTCATTTTATATCTCACATCCTGAGCCTTTTCCGTCAAAACATACGCAAATTTCGCTAGCAGTAGGGGTCGTGTTCATAATCACTTCTGCGCTTGAGTTCGAATCAACAAAACCCGAGAGATAATAATGGAGGAAAGAAATAATTGCGAAGTATTGTCTCAGCAAAACGGAAATATGTAATAGGGAGACAGCGACTAACTTCCCTGAGGAGCCTGCGTAAATCAATGGCAGAATATGAAGAAGTGGAAAAAATAGACGGCAAAGAGACAATCATTAATAAGAGCTGGAAAGAGTAAAAAGTTGTTGAAAGCCGTGATTAGTAATGTCCTGAAGAGTCATTCTATATAAATCAAGAAGAATGATACCGAGGAACGAGTTTTGACGAGACTTTCTGTCTACAGACAAAACCTACTCATGCATATGATGCTAAGACACAAATACATGAAAAATAATTATACTGATCAGAACAACCAGTCGGGAAAACCAGATTTGATTGTTGTAATTATGGTAGGGGAATACGGCTGATGTTTTTGAATTAAAAAGAAGTGTCTCCCTAAACAACAAACTGGCCAATGATTCTTCTTTTAGAGCTTGTTAACTGTTTTTATTTCAAAATGCTATGGTCGACTGTTTATACCACTTCAGGAAGAACCTGACTCCACCTACCATGTTCAATCTTTACAAGAATCCGCCATAAAATAAATGGAACAATGTTGCTGAGATTAACAAGAAGCTGCTTTTCCAGTTCCAGTGCAAAGATCTTCATACGTCCTTGAAGGCAATGGATTCATTTTCTACCCTATAAATCTAAACTTATTTATAAATTGAACTTTGTCTGTGTGTGTGTGTGTCCCTGTTACCTGTAGACTCCGAAACGGCTGAACCGATTTTCTTTAAAAATTACACAGTTGTACTATAAGCGTCTGCGAGTGTTCTTAGCTAGGTTTTGTGTCGAGGTACCCCCGATAAATATCGAAAATCAATAATCGAAAAAATCGGGTTATAGAAGGAGTGGTCCGATTTTAATCAAATTTGATACACTCATAGACAAATACATAAGAAACGATATTCAAAAGTTTCAAGGTTGCAGTTCTTACAATAGTGCGGCAAATCAATACTATATATATATATATATATATATATATATATATATATAAAACGCAAGACGCTTGTGTGTGTGTCTGTTTATCTGCCTGTATGTCTGTAATTTTTTCAGCCCTTTTATTTTAGTTTTTGCTTTGGCTTTGGCTCTAAGTAGCTATAATTGTAGTTCTTAGTCTCAGCCATGATACCATTTACTCAGAGGATTTATTTAGCCTATAAAATTCAGTTTACGACGGAAAACATTATTTGATATAGATCCCAGGAAATCAAAATTTGACTTACATCCATTCATTTTTCTTTCAGTCTACGGTTTCGCTTTAGCTGGAAACAACTATTGCTTTTTAGTCTTTCGTGCCAACGTCCAAAGAGTCTGAGCTCCAGGACAATGGATTAGTTTTAAAGCTTTCATTACACCCGAGCAACGCCGAGCTATACTGCTAGTTTTTCAAAAACGCAATGTCCCAGACATAATTAAAAGTGATTACATGACTTTGTCGGTGTCGAATTATTTTCCACATTTATCGCACAAACGAAATGCTGCTTCGACTTTATTGCAATTTTGACTGAAAATATTCTGATGAGCTACATTCGTTACTGCCGCCTGTTCAGACATTTACATCTAGGAACCGAAAAAAACTTCTTTCTGCTTCAAACAAACTATAACGTGTTTATAAACCGCAAAAATGAAACCAGTCAATTAACATTTATCTGTGTTTGATGAATGTTTCATGGCATTTGTCTTATCATGCCTTCCAAAATATTGGTTGAGTTCTATAAATGCCGAATCTGAACTAATTGTTTCACATTTTTTTTAAGTGAATTTCTAATACAATATTTAAATATTTTCACTTTCTAGATGTGCATTATTGTTTTTAATTTCACTGCTTTTACCTATCTGTGTTGGTCATGTCTGAGAGGGGTATTAATTTCCAGAGAATTTAATCTTTTCGCATTAAGGGAAAATTGTAAGGATCAAAATTAGTCAGTCAGTCAGTCAGTTAAGAGCCGTACGTGATACACGCTTTGGGCGATCATTTCTCGAAAAAGACAGGACGGATTGTCTGGTTTCCTACTTAAAAAATAATATCAATATTTAATATCCTGTTATATTTTGGTTTTGGACACCTTGGAAATTTTAACAAATATTTCCGCTCGAAAACACTACATTAGAGAAAAAGTAAATATTCACTGCCTTAAAGGTCTTGATAGAGAATTGGGCAATAAGCTGATAATTATGAGGTATTGGCTAATTCAGTCAGTTAAGTGCTATACGTGATACACGCTTTGGGCGATCATATCTTGAAAGAGACATATCTGACTAGGAAGAAGATTATCCCGCAGTAGGTTGCCATTGCTTTCTGCGGTAGACTAGTTGCCAGCCAAGGCTACAGAACCCAATCTGTCCTGTTATATAACCCATAACTAGAGTGAAGTGACGATTTAATACTTTTCCCAAGGGTATTTGCGCGTAAGTAAATGCAAGGAATTCAACTGGAATTCGAACTCGGCTCCCCGATTTGTCGTTCCGAGTCGATATCTACTGTGTTACGAGGATGCATTTATATATAAAAATAATATTAATAATGTCTAAAATGATTAAAATTTATACTAAGACATTCTACTGAGTCCTACTTGTTATTACAAAAAGTTTCAATTCATGACGTAGTTGTTAAGTAGTGAAATTAGAAATAGAACGTTTGGAAGATCCTAGAATATTCCAGAAAAATCTAAAGAATTCGAGATGATTCAAGAAATATGCAAATTAGGTGTTAGCCCCGATAAAAATAGGCCTTGGGAAGAGAGCAGGCAGTTGTTAAAAAGATTTGCTGACATTATCAACTTCGAATTGATTCCAGGATTTATATTCAGCGGAAAGAATCTCTACGAAAAGTCGCCGACCAACAAACCTGAAAAAGAAAACTCATAGAACAAATCAGGTAAATAGAATTTTTGATTCTTTCATTGACCATACTAAAAATTATTCTTTATATACATATTTGAGGATTTCCAAAAATAGCACTTAAAATACTCGCTGGCGCAATGAATTAAAAATACTATACCCACCCCTTACTTCTCCCTTCGTAACATTTTCCAGTAGTAAATTGTGTTTATGTTTTGAATACAAAAATTGTATATTTGTAAATATTTTTAATTTGTATTTTTTGTAAAAATTAAATATTTGCCTGTGATTTAGCTCTGTGTTTTGGTAAATCATTTTTTCTAGCGTATTTAGTAGAATGTCAGTATGACTGATACTAACCTTCATGTCAGTTTTCTATTGACATGAAATGAGAAAATTTTATTGCAATATGAAATCCGGTAAAGAAAAGTGTAACTGAACCTTAGGTTGATAAATCCCCAAAATTCAGTTGTTCTTGTTCTTGAGGAAACATGGCTCAGTGGATATAGACGTTGGTTAGTTCCTGTGAACTGACTAGTGAGTTCAATACCAGGCTACAGCAGTGGTGAACAAGTAACTTACAAGGTTAGAGGGAGATAACTCATGACTACCAGAATAGTCACTACTACGCAAGGAATGAAGTTCATATACCCCAGTGATTGTAATAAAGGCTTTGGTTCGAAGAAGGCCGGAGCGTACAACGGCGGAACCTTCTTACAAATGGCAACAAAGATGAGAACAATAGTTCAAATAATGTAAATACTATATTGAATCAGTTGCTTGGTCTGATGCTGGGAAAGTTGGTTCTCTGTGTCGTGCTAGACAATTTTTCAAGTCAGAATCTATTTTCTTAAATTTTTTAAATGAAGGTGAAACAGTGTTTTACAGTGATAAAAAAAGCTTGCATAGAGATGGCGTCGAAGAGACGATAAAAGACGGATTGGATTCAATGATATTAAAGATGTTAATTGACGTTACATCTAAATTTTTGGAGATTGTAGCTATCAGATAAGCAAGGAAATGGAAGGGAATTTCAAAGGCAGGAAGTGTGAGAAACGAAACTGTTAGAGTAGAAGAGTCGGTTATATTGAATTATTTAAATAGTAAAAAGGTTGGGAACTAGATGCTAATCTAGAAGATTGCTTAAATTCATGTGGTCAAGACATCAGGAAAGAATTGTCAGAGCAGTTGGCATAAAAAGATGAGAAAAAGACTGAAATCAAGTCAGTGCCGATTACATTGCTGATTCGTTTTTGGGTTTTGTCGTGAACATCAAGACAAATAGCAGGAAAACTTGTCCAGATATGGAAACAGTATTAAATGCCCGAAAATGTGGTAGATTTATAAATTTGCAAGATGTATTTTGACTAGAAAAACTTTCTAGCCCAACACAATGAGCCACCATCCTAGCAGTAGATGAAACTATAGATTCGATTTCGTAATTCTGTTGTGGTTGGTCGATAGAGTGAGACTAAAAAGGTGCAGTGTTTTGCTTTTCTCGATGTTAGCATCATCTACCGTGATGGCTGACAGGAAAGTTTGTCTATGACGGTTAAAGTTTTGTTTGGAAGCATTAAAATTTAAGAGCCATTTCCTACCCAACTCAAGCTCTGATTAGAGGTTCGTTTCAAGAGCAGCAGCCAGCTTTTCTGTTGATACGGGAGTAAATGGTGCAAAGATGACTACTTTGAAACTGATTACATCAGGATTATGATTAATTAAGATCAGAATAAAGCAGAAAGCCTTAAGTGACGCCCGCGTTCGTATGAAAGATCTAGAAACCTGCCCGCTCAAAACTACCTTCATTTGATAGGATCGATTGGATTAAGTCTAACAATCGTCCAGAAATACTGTAGCCCAGGAGCTTGCGTAGAAAGTCGATATGCCAAAGCCTTTAAATGCTTTTGAAATATCTAAAGCAACAGCCTGAGCTTCGTCATTATTATCAAGACCCTGATATATATATTCAGTGATGGCAGCTAGCACATCAGTGGTAGACTTGACGAAGCGGAAACATTGCTTGTCACAGATTAGGTCATGAGGACTGAGATGCTTGACTATTACAGTGTTGATTAGAGCCTCGAACACTTTGTGAAAAAGTAAGAAGAGGCAGATAGGGCAACAGTTAGAGGGGTCAGAGTGTTCCTCAGAGTCCTTAAAACGGGAACTATAAAGGAGGAATTCCAACAAGCAGGAAAGCATGAAGCAATATTCAAGTTTGGAGAGGACAGGAACCAGTTCAGGAACACATGTCAAGAATTCCATCATCTCCTCTTGTTTCATGAGAGTCTAGTTGATGTCAGAGACCGGAGACGGGTTTATGCTGACACCAGTCAGTTATGAATCTGTTTTAGAAGGGAAATCTGGTATCTAGTGGGCGTCCTTGATGAGAATCTTCTGCCACATCTGGTCTGGTACTCTTCAGATTTATTTAGAAAGCCTCCAAATTGAAATCTCTTATATTATTTGTCTTGCGCTGTCATCTTGGGTTCAGTCACTTTTCAACCACAATAACGTAGCTTATCTATGCCTTTTCTAGACATATTTTCATGGTAACCTTTCTAGTAAACATTTCTTTATGTTACTGAGATATAATGAATTTAAGCTCAGTACATGATTATGTCAGTTCTTCAGTATGGCAGTGAATGCTTGACAATATCATCAAAGATGAACGAAAAACTGAAAGCAACTGAAATGTGGTTTTGCAGAAGGATGCTGCGAATATCATGGATTGAGCATGTGAGCAATGATGAGGTCTTGGAAATGATGGAAACGAAAAGGAGATTAATACTGAGCATCAGGAAGAGACAGCCGAAGTTCCTGGGACATGCAATGAGGAAGGAGGGCTTGTGGAACCTGATACTCACAGGCCAGACAGAGGGAAAAAGAGACAGGGGAAAGCAAGGGATAACATATTTGAAGGACCTGAGCAGGTGGATGACAGAACAGGGGCTTGCAGACGTAGAAGCCATGATCGCCGACGTCCTGAAAGGGCAGGGCGCATAGAAGAAGAAGAAGAAGAAGAAGAAGAAGAAGAAGAAGAAGAAGAAGAAGAAGAAGAAGAAGAAGAAGATTGGCAGCGAGCTATCATCATGTTAGAGTTAAAATGGCTAGATTTAACTTCGTTACTCACATTTTCTCGCTTCTAGAACTCTTTTCCGGATTCTTCCTTCCTAGTCAGATTTTCTATGGCTATCGTTATCATCTGTTTTCTTCTTTTATTGGTATCTTTTCTTAATAGTGTCTTCTCATATTCTGTTTTAAATGCTATGGAAATCACTATCGTCTATTATTTTTTAATGTTTTTTCTCTCCTTCATAATGACTTTTTTCTCGTATTCTAATTTAATTTAAATGTTCTGAAAGTAGTTGACTTCTGTCTTCTTCTTTTTTTATCCTCTCTTCTTATTTGTTGTAGGGGAGTTACCCACTTAATAATGGACCCTTCTTTGCCTATATTAACCGAGAGTTAATTACTCTCGAGGACGTGTGCAGGAGTGAGAGATACTCACGGGAGGACTCTCGGGTGGAGCGAGCAAATGCGACAATGACTCTGGTTCCCAGTACGACTTCAGTTCAGCGCAAGCTGTTATTACTTTCCTATTTATATCTTTTTGTATTTGTTTGTATTTCTTCTTGACGTAATATATGTTCTTGGACCTACCACCTTGTTGACTTATTATTTTATGGTCCCATACTAGGTCCATATCATTAATAAGTGACTTTTTCCCATATTCTCTTTAACTGCTATAACAATCGTTATCTTCTGTCTTCCTTTATTATTCACTCAATAGTGACGTTCTCTCATATTCTTGTTAAATATGTCAAGCATGAACTCCTGGGTCTTTTTATGTTTCTTTCAGTGTCTTTTTCTCATATTCTCTTTTAAATATTATGGCAATCGTAATCCTTTGTCTTCTTTTATTTTTCTCACTGCTCCTTAATATTATTTCTCTTTTTCTTATTCTTTTCACTAGTTAACCAAGTTGCTTCTTTGTGGCTTTATTGCCTTGTTTTCCTTGAAATAACTGAACAAAATATTCATATATATCAACCATACCGAACAAATTTCTTGTCAGGCCTGTAAAGTGACGTTGAGTCTTGTGTTGTCCTGATGGATATCGATTCACCAATTCTGAATACTTTTCATGAATTGCATCCTTAATTGATTCATTTGGGAAGCATATTTCTCTGCAATCTAGCCATTTCAACAAATGCATTTTCCAAATGATTTGTCTCTATGGACACAGCCCTGATACTTCTATCTGGAAAGCTGGTTCATTAATTCCCCGCCGCCGTTAAATCTTGAGGTTCCCAAACATCATAGTGATTTATATATCCAAATGGGTTCAGTACTTACAACGTTCATATGAGATATGTGGTGTATCTCTGTGAAGTCTCATGATGTGTGCTAGGGTTAATTTTTAATCAACGCTTCGATTAGATTGGCATCATCGACTAAAATATTCAAATCTAATCCTCACGAACCAATAACGAACTGTACTACGGCACCATTTCCATAAAGGGCTCATATATCTTTTGCTACTTGTACCGTTTTTTTTCTTCCCGGTAATGAACAAACATCAAATGAGGAAAATGCAACTGATTCTCCTCCGTGTCCACTTTTAATAAAATTATTAAAAATTTATTAGTACATATCCCCATACGAAAAAGAAAAACATTCATATAGGTTTTCAGAATATTAGCCGGTCATAAACTTTAGGTCAGCTGTGAAACTATATCTTCGTGTTCAAAAGCCAATAGTTCAAAAGAAAGAGATGTTGTACTTCCAACCAATGAATTAAATATCGGTTTCTTGAGTCTTCTTCTTCTTCTTCTTCTTCTTCTTCTTCTTCTTATTATTATTATTATTATTATTATTATTATATACGAGCTGTTTTAAGCAATGCTGCCACTTGCACATTCCAGGAGATGTCAGGTATCTCTACGGCGTACTGTGAGTCTGAATAAAGATTGCCTGGAAATGGTCCTGGAAAGTCAGTAAACCACAAATCAGGGGATAAATGAACTGCTACTTAACCTATTTTTCTATTTTTTTTATGCCAAGTCATAGTGATACTCCATACTCGCCAGTCCTGCTTTAACAATGTTCTTTTCCCAAGTTACCGCAACTTTTAGCAGGGTTCTTTTATGGCTGGTTTTGTGCACGAGGTGTGGTATCAGGAAATTGCTCTCCAAGCGATTATTATTATTATTATTATTATTATTATCATTGTTGTTGTTGTCCCTTAGTTTAAACCAGTGATTTCAAGTAACATATTCTTTTAAAAAAAGTATAACATGCCAAACAGTGGCGATGTCATGCAATCAGAGAGAAAATTGCTGAAATGTTTGTGTCGACTTGGCTTCCTTGAAGATATGTGTCCGTAGAAAGTTTGAATGGCGTAGCTTAAAAATTGTAGGCGTGCATAGGTTACAGTCACACACAGATTGCCTTTTATATATAAAGATTGTGCACTTTTTAATGCAACTGTGAACTGGTTTAATTCAATTCTGGCCAATAGCTTGTTAATATGTGTGTGTGTGTTGTCACGCTTAGTCTTTCTATTACCCTTTACGTTGTTCCTGGCGTCTTATCTTAAGGAGCGGCCTATTTCTGATTCATATTTCTTGCCACAACTGCATGGCCCGGCGTACACGCATTTCTTAATCGTGTTCGTATTTATTGGTGGTCTTACTCGGAAGAGGTGTTAGCGAACAGTTGAACCACTTTTAGATTTTACCCTGATGATATATGGTCCACGGATCTTTCTTTTTTTTTTTTTTTTTTTTTTTGATAATCTATTCACTTGAGTTAGGCAGACCGAGGCTGCTTACTAGGTGTTGTTATCTTCTTGTAGTCTTTTATCTCCGTTTGTGGGAGCTGCTGCCATCTACCTAGGGTAACTGTTGCGATGTAGGATACTCCTTATACAGATCATTTCTTGTGCGTATGTCTATGAGCCGCATCTTATGACTTTTGCTCGATGTTGTAGGCAATAGACTCTATGGCCCGTGAAGACTAGATGTTGAGTTAATGTCCGGTGAATGTTGTCTTGCCGTATACGGATGTCTTGGACACATGCTCTGTTCGAGATATTAGTGTATCCAGGAATGCTAGTTTGTTGTTTTCTCTCTTCATTAGGAACTGTATCAGTGTTCTTATTTAGTTCACATTATCATGACTGAACCCCTTTTGGACACCTTGATGTGGTCTAGTGGTTAACAAACTTGTCTCGCTAGAATCATTACAATTGAGTAGTAAGTTCGATCTTTACTGGGTGCCCATGCTTTCGGCCTTGTGCCACATCTAAGCTGCGCTTAGAAAATCACCTTTTCCTGATGTGGACAGTGTATGAAGGTGTCATCTACTTATCTCAGTCATAGAGATGGCTTTAGTGATTTGATTCTAATACTATTTCCTCGAGGTATTCCGAGCATATGTTACATATTGCTTATAACAGTGAGCCCATTGCTAAACCTTCACTCTGCCGATATATGTCTGGTACTATTCCGAAGTGTCGTGATTGTGTATAAAAAGTCAGCATCACCATCAGGTTATCTGTTGGTATACAATTATGTTATTCTTGGGATGAGTCGAAGACCAGTCTATCCCTAAGTAACGATGGTGTTTTATTCTTGTATATCTTGGTGAAAAACTAAGTCTAAACTCACCATTTTGTTGGATTAGATTGGGGCATTTTTTTACTTTCTTACTGGGTGTTTTTATCCTCTTGTACTCTTTTATTCCAGTTTCTGAGAACTGCTGTCATCTACCGAGTTTAACTGTTACGATGTAGGATACTCCTTATACAGATTTTTTTTCTTGTACGTATGTTTATGGGTCACGTCTTATGACTTTTACTCTGTGTTGTAGACCATAGCTCACTGGTGCCCCCATATATATAAATTTACTCTAGCAACAAGATTAACAACTAGGCCCCACCCTTTTACTGTAAAACCTATAAATCATAAACATAAATTCTACTCTATCATTTTCTTTTCTTGCACTTTCCGCCTGTGAAATTCCTTTCCATTTACTTGCTTTCCAGGCAGCTACAATCTCCAAGAATTTAAATGTAAAGTCAATAGTCATCTCCTATCTCAGTAACCTGCATCCTCTTTCTCGTGCTCCTTTCTCCGTCCACTCCACTCTCATCAGTATTCTCATTCTTCTCTTACCCTCCCCCTGAAGCCCCCTATAACCTATAACTCTTTCTCATAACTTTCTTCCTAGGTAACCCCATTGCAAAACAGTGGCAATAAAATGCCTTGCTTGGGGCGATATGATTATAAAAAAAATAAACTCTATGAGTCATGGAAACTAGATGTTGAGTTAATGCCCGGGGAATATTGGCTTGCGGTATACGGATGTCTTGAACCCATGCTCTGTTCGAGATATTAGTGTATCCAGGAATGCTAGTTTGTTGTTTTCTCTTCATTACGAACTGTGTAGATGGACTTATTGAGTTCACGTTGTCTAATCATAACTTGAACTGTTTTGGGCACCTCGATGTGGTTAAATAGTTAGCAAGCTTGTCTAGCTAGAATCATTACAATTGAGTACTGAGTTCGATGCTCACTGGGTATCCATACCTTCGGTCTTGTGCCACATTTTATAGAAAATCGCCATAGCTAGACCTCTTCCTGGTGTGGACAGTGTATGAAGGTCTCATCTAGTTATCTCAGTCATAGAGATGGCTTTAGTGTTTTGATTCTAATATTTTTTCCGCAAAGTATTTCGAGCATATGTTACATATTGCTTATAACAGTGAGCCCATTGCTAAACCTTCACTTTGTCGACAGATGTCTGATACCATTCCGAAGTATCTTGTTTGTTTACAAAAGTCAGTATCTCCATTAGGTTATCTGTTGGTATACAATTATGTTATTCTAAGGATGAATGGAAGACCAGTCTATCCTTAAGTAACTGTTATGACCGAAGGGCCATAGAAAGATAACATTTACTCGGATATAAGGTTGAATATATTCTCGGGAAACGTAGTACAAAGGGAAACGTGTACTGGGGATTACCTTTTATCGCAGGCGTCCTGACTCACTCATTCACTCACTCTGTGGCTACTACTCAGTGATTCAGAGTTGGTAGCCATATTATAAAGGTGTGGACGAGTCCGTTTGTAGGTAAGTCTCCACAATACTAACAATAGTGTATTTTTCTTGTGTATCTTAGTCTAAACTCACTAAGTCTAAACTCACCATTTAGTTTGATTAGATTGGGGTGTTTTTGATTTTTTCCACAAAGTTTACGGAGTTTCGACTTTCCTAATAATAGGTCCAATTACAGAAGGGTCTACGGCTATATCGTGTTCAATACACCAGTTCCTGTCCGATCACGTTAAGCAACATCGATCCTGGTCAGTACTTAAATGGGTGACCATTTAGGAATACCAGGTGCTGTAAACGTAAAGAGCAAGAATGGTCCACCGGTCCTCCAGGTTTGGGGGTTGGGCGCAGAGATAACAACCCTGCCCCATAAAACAAGATTGTTACAGAAACAGCAACAAAAAGTTGCTGCCCAATGCACCATCTGGGTGTGACGGATAAATGATGATGATATACAGAAGGAAGTAACACAGAGGGTGGCACACACGGCCTTGGCAGCTAACAATTGGCCTGAGAGAAATACCATTTTAAGAATATTTGGGAGGACCGTATATGTGAGGTAGCTTGCTTTAACTTTGTAGCATCTGTTTGTATATTTTTGGTTGGATGTGGCCCTTGTTTTCGAGTTGGATTTGCGATAGATGTTTTTCTCTGTTTTCCTTGTTGGGTTTTTTAGCTAACATTTTTAATGGGGTCTTCCAGTTTTTCTGTATATTTCATTTTGTCCATCACCAGAGTCACATTGACTTTATCAGCTCTTATGATGATGATGATGATGATGATGATAATGTCATTCCTCTGTAGGGTTTTGATTGCCAGCCTCTCCGGTTCTGTGATGTTCGATTTGAGCGACTTGGCTCTCTCCAGCATCTGCCTCTCTTTCCATCTTAGCTCATCCGCCTGAGCCTGAGGAATGTTCAAGGCTATTTCCTTGTTTCGGGTAATGATATCCAAGTATGGTATCTGCCTAGTGGTTGTTGCGAAGCTGAGATCCTTGTTCAGTACTGACTCCTCAGATGTACTCAGCCGTTGTTGACTGATATTGATTACTGCCTTGCATTTCATTCTTCTTACGATTTCTCTTTATCACTCCATCCCTGATTAGAGTTCTTTTCAAATTATCACTTCTGCTGCTGCGGAAGGAAAGGCGATTTCTACGTGGAAAATATATTTCTCTCGTCTTTCCTCTCTAATCAATTAATTTTCCCGCTTCGTCAACAGTCAGCCCGAACCGGCAAGTCAGCTGCTGATTTTTGACGGTGAAATTATTGCCTTGTAATATGTTATTAACATGCTGTTCTATTTGGTGTGCAAAAGAGAGCCTACTTTCTGATTAGCAGCACCTTTTACTTATTTTCCAGTTAAGCCGTTACCCAGATCACGTGGTCAACTTTTTAAAAAAATCATGAAACAACAACAACAAGACTAAAAACAAAAACAAAAGCTGGAAGTACAAAATAAAAAAATAAAAGTAAAAAAAAAGTTAGCACTGAACAATTTGAAACCTTGAAATTCTAGCAAATTTCTCCTCCACTAACAGATGGCAAAAAATGAAAAAGCCCCCCCCAAAAAAAAAGTAACGCAGACACGGTCTTTAACTTTCGAAATCAAGCTATACCGAAAATTTTAATATCTGGAAAGGTTTTTAACAAATGACGCAAATTGTGACACCGAAAGTCGAAGAATCATTAGAATAAAGATAAATCCTAATCTATGTTCTATCTTTACAATAGTCAAACATCAACAAAAATTGAAGTGTATGGGTAGGTATTTGAAGGCTATCACAATGCGTTTAGTGTAATAAATGAAGCTAAAGAATTTATTGTTTATTATTCATTAATATTTCGAGATCAGAATCTCATCTTCAGAATGATAGGAGATCTTGATTTCACGTCCGTCCGCTGGTGGACCGTGTCTTTCAACAAAAATTGAAGTATTGTTGGTATTGCCAACTCCTCAGTGTCCAACATTGACAGTATTCAAATACATTTACATTGCCTTGTAGGTTATGAACTGTTTTCTACTGTGCAGACGAAACATTGTTAGCATCTCGATACTGTCTCACTGCCTCTGTAGTAAATGTTTTAGCTGTACAAGTTCAGACCCTCACAGACAGGAGCCACAATACTAGCTACAAGGTGTCAGCGTATCATTAATCCAATTCGTATTTTTAACCACTCAAACAACTTTTTTCTCAAAACTGTAACTTAGCTGAAAAGACTCGCAAGAGGATACTTCCCTAATTATTAATTTCTTAACTGTTATCTAAACTTATTTATAAATGAAACTTTGTGTGTGCATGTGTGTGTGTGTTTGTGTGTGTCTGTATCCGTTACGTATGGACTCCGAAATGGCTGAACCGATTTTCTTGAAAATTTACACAGTTGTACTATAAGCATCAGCAAGTGTTCTTAGCTAAGTTTTGTGTAGAGTTACCACAATAAATATCTAAAATCGATAATCGAAAAAATCGGGTTATAGAAGGAGTGGTCCGATTTTAATGAAATTTGATACACTCATAGACAAAGACATAAGAAACGATATTCAGAAGTTTCAAGGTTGCAGTTCTTACAATAGTGCAGTAAATCGATAATATATATATATAAAAGGCAAGATGTTTGTGTGTGTGTCTGTTTATTTGTCTGTATGTCCTTAATACAAATCCACAATTTTATCCGATTCTCACCAAAGTTCAAAATTTGACTTACATCCATTCAATTTTCTTTCAGTCTACGGTTTCGCTTTAACTGGAAACAACTATTGCGTTTTAGTCTTTTGTGCCAACGTCCAAAGAGTCTGAGCTCCAGGACCATGGATTAGTTTTATAGGTTTTATTACACCCGAGCAACGCCGGGCTATACTGCTAGTCATACATATTCTCATAACAAGCACTTCCTTGTTTTGTGTCCTGGCAAGAAATTCATTTAGCAGCATTCTGCATTGAGTTGCTCTTACATCTTGTATTGTTGAACAATAGTATAAAAATCTGAACAAAATATTAAGAAACAGAAAATTTTAGTTAAAAGAACCTTATAACTGAAACTCTTCGATCTACTCGGACCAGCCATTCAGCTTATATAGAAGCAAACCATAGACACTCCCTCCGTATTCTATTGGCGTGAAAGAAGTTCCATTTAAAGGGCTTCATTCCATGAACCACTGCCCTATCGAACATACTTCTAAGAGGATTTTCTCCCGATCATTACAATCGGGACATGTTCAAGTCTACAGTTATCATCACCTTTTAACAATATAAACAGTTATCATCACTTCCTATTCATATAAACTACACCTTAAAGTAATCTTCTATCTCAATTGACACCGGTACTTTAACAGGGTGAACAGTGCTAGGAAAAAATTAAATGCATTTTGGACAATTTCCTCACAGGTGAAGGAGATTTGAGAGAATAGAGGTGTGGGTTTACAGAAGGATGCTGAGAATAACAAGGACAAAAAGAACTCGTGAGTAACGAGAAACTTTTAAGAAAAATGGAAACAGAATAGCCATTTATACTTACAGTCCTAAATAGCCCGTTTCTGCATATATAATAAAGACAGAGGACTTGAAAAAAAAACAGAACATCCTTAAGGTAAGAGTGGCAAAGGGTAACATCGAGTATCCTGCCTGGATCTTGTGTAAATGGATGGAAGAATATGAACTAGGAGTATGCTAGGATAAATATTAATTAGGATAGGAATTATCCTATATGTTTCGTTTTCGTATTCTAGGCCGTGTTCTTTAGCTATTTCATCTAGTTTGGAAGATCCTAGTAAATGTCTTACTTTGTCTAAATATGTTCCTGGTCCTAAGAAGTTATGTCCTGGTAGTGTTAAATCCCAGGGTTTTCTTTTTTTGTTGTTGTCGTTTTTTTTTAGGTGGTGGTATACTGCATTGATTGTGTTAAGTTGTAGTTCATAAATGAAACGCCGGTCCAATAAAAAGACACCACTTTAATCGGCTAATCCGCCTGCAGTATATTGCCTCACCCACTTTACTGTATAATCTTTTTTTCGTAAAGTGGGCGTGGCAATATGCCGCTATTTTTCATGTCCGAAGTAGAAGAACCAAAGTTTCTTTCTCTAGCTCTTTTCAATGAAGACTTGTCAAAGGGTCATGCTGTGTTCGTTTGAGAACCGTGGGGAACTTTCCAACGAAGTTTTACCTTCGATTGACATTGGAATTGTCACTTCTGAATGAATAGCTTGAAGTTTAGCAATCTGGTAAGCTTTCGATGGTAAAAGGGTTTACTCGCAACCATCACAGATGTAAATATTTATTAAATCTCAACACTAACGGCTCAGTAAATGAACGTCAAATGTTTCCTTGTAGCTAATATTTTCATTACTCTATAACGCTCTACCTAGTGTGGCTCTTGGGCTTTGTATACAGTATGTTTTTGAAAAAAAGATTTGATAAATTTCAACAGCAGCACTAGATGCTTAATGAATGAATGCCGAATGTTTCCTGGTAGAGAAACGGCTTATATTAGCATTTTTCTGTAACTCACTAGCTTGAGTGGCACTTGAGTCTTGTATACAGTTTGTTTTTAAGAGAGAGATTTAATAAGTTTCAACCGACAGCAAGTCTAGCTTCTCGGTCAATGAATGTCGAATGTTTCCAAGAAAACAGTTAATATCACCATATTCATTACTATCAAGTCGGTGCAAAAGTTTTTGCTGATTTAAAATTTCATCTTGAAAATGAGAAACTGAGCGTTTTTGAAAATCTTTATTCATAACAATAACGAGCTCTGTAACTTGATTTCATCTGTCAACGAGCTTATAAATGCTTTGCTTGTAATATTCTTTAGGTTTTGAGGTGAAATATGAATCTAACTCATGTTTAATCTCCTCTCGTGATGTTAACCTAAGGCCATCTAAATGATCTTGTAATCCTCGAAATGAGTGATAATCCGAGGGAGCTAGGTCGGGAAAATATGTATGATGGGGAAAGATGGCACTTATCGTCACCTGTGACAGGCCTACCCAAAAATGGTGTCTGAAGGTGCCGTGAAAGCAAAGATTCGCAACAAGAAATATTGTTGCCGCAGGTTCTTTGGGGACAGTTCGTGCGGGACCCATTTTTCGATTACTGAAATCTTCTCCATTCTTTTCAGTTGGCGTGACGCAGTTGTATGGGAGACATTAAATTGGTGTGCAAGTTCTCTTGAGGTTACCGTAGGGCTTTGAGTCACAGCGGCATTCAACACATCTGAATCAAGTTTTTAGGGGCGACCAACTGTGGCCTCATTTTGTAAGCTGAAATTTCCTTTCGGAAAACGGGAAAAACCACCACCTACAATTTCTTTCTTTCGCTGCATCAATTCCATAAGCATCCTGAATAGATCGTGCTGCTGCATTTGCATTAAAACATTTGTGAAACTCATAAAATAGAGCATGCCTAATTTGTTCTTTCGATAGAAAGAACATGGGTGAGAATAATGCAGACAAATATGAATGGTGCTTTAATAATCTGAAAGAAAAAGTTATAAATTAATCATGGTGATATGTCTAAGTAATAACAATATGCATAAAATAAATTACAATGATTTAAAATGCTTCTCATACAAACCGGCATAAACTTTTGCACCGACCTGATATTCTGATATTTTGATATTCTGTGACTTCTCAATTGCAAAAAGATGTCTGCATTCCACTCTTTCTTGTAATCAACTTTTAACGGAATTCTCGGATACTTCTGGCGATACAGGTCTTTACTTTCTCAGCGACTGTGATGGCAACTTGACTTTTTTCTCACTCTCTCTCTCTCTCTCTCTCTCTCTCTGTTGTGGAGTAGTTGAATGTTATAATAGTGCTATGTCTGTTGCTAATCAACTTAACACACCCAAAATGTTAGGAACTTGGTAATCTTCAACTGTAAGCTGACTCCTTAGTATTCGGCTAACTGCCAACTAATATCAACTGCCTAGTAGCTCTACTGAACTTCAATAGAACTCTAAAGAACTCTCTAGAACTTCTAAGAACTCCTATGTGGCCTCCCTTTGTCTCCTCTACAATTATTTTCATTGCTTCTGCTCCGACAAATTTAGGTCACCGGGTGTCCCCTCCACAAGAATTTACTCGTGCAACCAGACTGCCAACAATGTCCAACCCTTTTACAATTAAATCAACCAAATGCAACCGACAATTCTAGTCCATCAGCTTTCTTTATTTTCCCGCTTGTGGAGCTCCCTTCCGTATACTAGCTTTCCTGACGGCTACAACCTCTAGAAATTTAAATGCAATGTCAGTTCCCATCTCTTATCTACTTAACTCCAGTTCTTTCTACATCACCGCGTGTATCTTGTTCTTTTCCTTTCTCTCTACCTTCTCACCTGTCTTCACGTCTGTGTTCCCATCCTTCTCTTGCCCTTTCTTTAACACTCCCTGTAATTGGTTCGTCTTTCTCTTAACTTTCTTCCTGCCTATAATTTTACTCTCTCATGTAACCCCTGCGCATCAGTGGCGGTACTACCTGGTTTGTGGTGAAATGATTTAAAAAAGTTCGATCTATAATAGTCTCTAATTTTTTATATATGGCCTGGTGCTTCTGAGTATTTAGAAGATTTCTGATAAAAGACAAAGAATCTGCAATGTTATTGGTCATGACCTGGTATCTGTTAGCTTCAATTACTTTCACACTACCTTAACGCACATTGGCTGTGTGTGTTCTATTGTGGTTTTTATTTAAATACAATGTCAACCGCTATACATTGTCTTTTTAATTACTCTTTTATTGTCCTCGCTACTTAATAATGTTTGTTTTCTAAATCTTTCACACACAATATACCCTTGTATCTGACCAGCTTAATGAGTTGCATAGAGTCATGGAAAAACATAAAAATGTTGTTTATTATATAGATGCAAAATTTCCTTTACAAAATTAGTCTTTGCTTATATTTCTGAGATGAGGTAGTATTTAAAGTATTTACATTATTCGGACTATTGTTCTCATCTTTGTTGCCATTTGTACGACGTTTCGGCTTTCATCGGGTGCTAGGAATTTCGTAGCGAACTCTTTATCACAATCACTGGGATATATCATTCTTACTCATTGCCTAAAGCCTCTTCTGGTAGTCAAGAGTTATCTCCCTTTATCACTGTAAGCTACTTGCTGTAGTCTGGTATTGAACGCGCAACTCTTTGGGTCAAGTCACAGGAACTAAACAACGTCTATATACACTGGGCCATGTATCTTTAAGGCCAAGAACAACTACTTTTTTCATTTATTTATAAACGCAATGCCCAGTAAACCATTTGTTACCAGAGTTCATATTGCAGTGTTTTTATGTTAATGGTTTTCTCAAGTCATTTTTTATGTTAATGGTTTTCTCTAGTATTTTTTATGTTAATGTTTTCCCTAATATTTTTTACCATTGCATTTTGGACACTAATGATTTTCTCTGGCACTCCGTATTACTGGTTCCCATATTTTGTTCATCTCTATGCTTAGTTGGATTAGAAGATTTTTGTAGCCTAGTATATGTGCTGATTCCTTAAGTTTTCGTAGTTTCCAGTGGCATTCTCTATATATTATTTCAACTTCATCCCATAGTGGGCTGTGAGTTCCTTTCTTCCGCCATATGTGGTCAGCTACACCTGATTTTTCTAAAAATTTCTAGCACCTGAAGAAAGCCGGAGTGTACAACAGCCGAAACGTCGTACAAATGGCAACAAACATGAGGACAATAGTCCGAATATTGTAAATGCAGGAAATTACTTTTTTTTCTTTATTTATTTTCAATAATTTAAATATTCAGTTATCTGGAATTTTCAATTATCCGACCATATTTTTCCAACCAGTCTCAAGTTGTCCGGTTAATCGGGAAAGTACGGTAAAGTAAAATGCTGGTGGCGCGCGTGTGAGGAAACACTGTTGTCGGGTCAACAAATGAAATAATACAGAAAGATTCGTCAAAACAAAATGTCTCATGGGAAACAAAACATTTTTTCTCTCTTCCTTGATGGAAGATGGGGAGGTCCTTACCCAAGTACATAACGGTCATGTCACGTTGAATACACCGGTTCCCGCTCGATCACCGAAGTTAAGCAACGTTGAGCCTGGTCAGTACTTACGTGGGTGACCACTTGGGAATACCAGGTGCTGTTAGCGTTCACGGATGTGCGTTGTGGTGCGGTGGATGTCGGCTTGGAGGGGGAAATCGGTGAGCCGAGTTCCAATTTCAGTCGAGCACACTGCACTCACTTGCGCACTAGTACCCTTGGGAAAGGTATTAATCCGTCCGTTCCCTCCAGTTATGGGTTAAATAACGGGGTAGGACTTGGGACCCTGCCCTTAAACAAATCCCAATGAGACTTGCTCCGTCAGGGAGGAAGCCCGCTCAACCCGACTAGGGTGAATGCGGCATACATACATACATACATACATACATACATACTGGTGCTGCACTTCTGTAACGAGGGAAGGTTTTCAGGGCTGGGTTGTTAGCTGCGAAATACATTAACATAATTTTACACTGTTATACAACTAATTTTTCTCCATTTTCTATCGAGTAAGCGGTTACTGGAGGCGGTGGAGATGTGTTCAATTGAATTGAGAGAGAGAGAAAAAAATTGTTGGAATCATATTTGGATGATGTCTATTATTTACACGCGTAAACGAAGTTTTTAGCTGAAATGTTTTTCGTGCCTAAAATTACGGGAAAAATAAAGGAGATGATCACAAAAGAGTTTTGTCTGTAGCAAAGGCGTGAACAAAACCTCATTATCTCTGAAATGATAATACGTTAAAGGCTGGAAGGGAGATTTCATTGGATTGCGTTCGCTTCTTTTTCAAGAGGATAATGGACTAGCTATAGAAAGTCGAAGAAGAATGTGTCGTACTGCACAATAATCTATACATCGCCTTTATTCTCGCTGTCCTTCTCACTCCTTTTCACTACCTATCTACCTACAAATATATATATATATATATATATATATATATATATATGAATTACATAAAGATATAAAATACAAATTTTTATATATTAAACAGTATTGAAGGGAAAATATATGACAAATTGTGGCGTCTTTCATCACACGAAAACTATTTTATTGTACATTTTTACACACACACACACACACACACACAAACACACACACACATATATATATATATATCTAGAGTGATAGATAGATAGATAGATAGATAGATAGATAGATAGATAGATGCTGTCACTAACATATAATATAATGCCTTTTCTAACTTTTTGCTGGGTTGAATTATGCGATGATGATATTTTTCTCACAGATAGTGCCCAACTGACCCTACTTAAATGTGCAATAGATGAAGTACTACTAAAACCTACTAAAGTGTGCAATAGATAAAATAAAAACAACGTGCATGAGCGAAATTTAAAATATAAGATGGAGACAATTCATTCATAACACACACACACACATATATATATAATGAATTATTTTGAACATTATTTTTACCGATAATCGTATTTAAGTAGATATTCTGTTTTTAATTAAACAGTATTTTATATTTACCGGGCTGATTATTTCACGATAAATTTTTATGACGAAAATGTGTGCTACCCAGCAGGATTCGAACCTGCGACCCTTATTACATAGGGGAAGCATACCATTTGATCTGGTACCGTCTTGACCACTCGACCACGGAGAGCCACTTGACCAGACGAGGTTTTTATCATGCTTATATAACACAATTTTCGATCTATTGTAAACAAACCATATCTGCTCTGTAATGTATCGTAATGTCAAACAAATGTAAACATGTTACGGAAATTAACGAAATTTAACGAAACTTGTTCAAAATAATTCATTACAAATTGTCGGTTGCTTATAACCAAGTTTCGTTAATTTCCGTAACATGTTTACATATATATATATATATATATATATATATAATGATTATGTAACCAAATCTGTATTCCATTGTGGTTGAAGAGACCACTGTCTAAAAAAATATATTTTTTATCAGACAGTGGTTTCTCACGCATATGACACATACTTCATTATCCAGTTTTCTTGAGAGCGTAGACATAATAAACATAATTTTAAAAGAGGGGTTCTAATTACTCAGGGCTAACCTCTAAAGTAACTTTTGTGATAATTAAAAAGTATTTCTTTAAAAAATTCTGATAAAAATAAAAGAGAAACCTGTCTTTACCGACATGTTTTGTCCTGTGTGGACATTTGCCTTCATAAAGTTTATCAAAGAACAAAAAGCCTCGGTAAAGCAATAAAAAAAGAAAAGAAAAGGCAAACACTCAATACCATCAACTATGAATACAGTCACAATGTGCTGACTGTGCTTGTAAAATTAAACATTCTATAAATGCACTTCCACAGATTAGCGACGCCAGTTTTTTTAAATTTTCATAACTAGCCAGAATATCTTTTGAATATATATATATATATATACTTTATATATGTCTACATATATTGTTTTTTAATCATTTCACCCCAAGCAAGGCATTCCACTGCCACTATTGCGCTGGGGTCTACATAGGGGGAGATAAATAAGAAGAGTGGTTAGATATAGAAAATGTCAGAAGGGGGGTGATAGATAGTTGGGTGGGTGGGAAGAGTGTTTGAAAGACTGGAAGTTAGTTTGTTAGGAGGTGTCTGTTGACCTTACATTTCAACTCCTGGAGATTGTAGCCGTCGGGGAAACAGTCATGTGGAAGAGAATTCGACAGTCGGGAAGTGCCAGAAAAGAAACTGTTGGAGTAGAAGTTGCGGTTGCATTTCATCGGTTTCACTGTAAAAGGGTGGGAGCTAGTTGCTAATCTAGTATCTCGTGCAAATATATATATATATAATATATATACTTTATATATATATGTATACATATATAAAGTATATATATATATATATATATATATATATATATAAAGCCATTGCTAAAGATAGTGAAAAATAGTTGGGACATTTTATTACTTTAAGCGCTCTACAATCTTAAAATCTACACGCTAAAAGTCAAATGTGTCATTACATTTCCGATGCTATTAACTTCCTGCTTCCTACTGTCATATTCATATCGCCCACCATTCAGTAACCATATACTTGCATTACTCTTTAGCCTAATATTGTATGAACATTAACATATATATATATGTGTATATATATATACATATATATATATATATATATTCCATTTGTAAACGGGTTATTACGCGACCATAAGTGGTCTCTTCGGGCGATTTTTAATAATTGATTTTACCGTTGACCGTTTTTCTTTTTAACAGCACTCATCTAACGGTGTTTTTTTTTTTTTGAACGCTCACGTGGCAGGGAATTTATGAACGCGTAATTTTAAAATTAAAACAAATTATGGCGTTTTTATCCATGGTTGTAACGTGGAGCATTGTAAAAACAGCGAAGCCTTACAACGGTTGTAAAAAATATAGACTGTTCCAAGAAAAAAAGTTAGAGATTATGCTATTTCCAAACAAAAACGAACTGTCAAATGAAATAACGGAAATTGTGAATAAATACATCCACACTAAGAAATAACACTTAGGTTCATATACATGAGCGTTCTTAAAACAGTAAACGGTTAAATCATTTATTAAAAATCACCTGAAAACACCACTTATGGTAGAAACCTAGGTCGCGTAATAACTCGTTTAAAAATGGAAAATATTCAGAAGTTCTACAATATAATTGTACTGAACACTTTTTAATACAAATGTGCACTGGTCTAACCCTATAAGGACAAATACTAAGTATTAAACAATCAATCAATCAGTATATATATATATATATATATATATATATATATATATATAAACCAAAAATAAAAAATGAATGAATAAATTGAGGAGCACTAATTGAAAAGAAAGTCTTTCAGGCTGAAATCAAGAGAGGAAAGCAAAAATGTTTACCGATTAGATTAAGGTTCATGTCGTTCAAATTTCGGCTGTTTCGATACACCTACAAAATCACAAGCTAATTAAATTAGTCACGCCTGCTGACCAACAAGCATTATCGACGTCTGATTAATTTGTTTTTACGGGTTATCGATCCTTTCATATGTATTTTAAAGACAGAAAATATTTTTAGAATTTTGGAAAGATAACAATAATCTACTGATACAAATCCTAATAATCTAAACTTATTTAAAAATGGAACGTTGTCTGTGTGTGTGTGTGTGTGTGTCCGTTACCTATAGACTCCAAAACGGCTGAACCGATTTTCTTGAAAATTTACACAGCTGTACTATAAGCGTCTGCGAGTGTTCTTAGTTAGATTTTGTGTCGAGGTACCCCCGATAAATATCGAAAATCAATAATCGAAAAAATCGGGTTATAGAAGGAGTGGTCCGATTTTAATCAAATTTGATACACTCATAGACAAAGACATAAGAAACGATATTCAGAAGATTCAAGGTTGCAGTTCTTACAATAGTGGAGAAAATAGATAATAAATATATATAAAAGGCAAGATGTTTGTGTGTGTGTGTCTGTTTATCTGCCTCTATGTCTGTATTTTTTCAGCCCTTTTATTTTAGGTTTTGTTTCGGATTTGGCTCTAAGTAGGTATAATTGTAGTTCTTAGTCTCAGCCATGATACCATTTACTCTGAGGACTTATTTAGCCTTCAAAATTCAGTTTACGACGAAAAATACTTATTTGATATCGATACCAGGAAATCAAAATTTGTCTTACATCCATTCATTTTTCTTTCAGTCTGCGGTTTCACTTTAACTAGAAACAACTATTGCTTTTTAGCCTTTCGTGCCAACGTTCAAAGAGTCTGAGCTCCAGGTCCTTGTATTAGTTTTAAAGCTTTCATTACACCCGAGCAACGCCGGACTATACTGCTAGTTATACTATAAGTGGTGGATGAAGATGTGGTTTTCCCAAGGTTATTTGCGCTTAAATGAATATAAAGAACCCAGCTGGAAATGAAACTCTACTTTCCGATTTCCAATCACGAGCTTTTATCTATTACATCCCGCGCATCCTGACTTACAACACCTGTTCTTCCAAGCGGTCACTCACCTAGGTCGTGACCAGTCTCGACGTTACTTGACTTTGTTGATCGTGTGTGAGCCTGTGTTATAATTTGATATGGCCGTGAGCTAGCATCATCTAAAATACAATTCTTACCTCCTAAAACCACCGAAATAATGTCTCATAAATGATAGATGATATTTATGGCAGGTGTCATGTTGATCGTGTAATCTGATTGTCTGTGTGTTTTGGCCCGAGGCTAACGAAGTATTCATCGTTAATCTAAGAAGTCAAATATCCGTACATGAGAAATTATATTCCAATCGTGTTTACAGTGTGTGCGTGTGATTGGAAGCCAAACGAGATCGATTTAGGTGCTAGTTAAAGTACACCGTGTGTTTAGTAAGCGACCGGCTTTGATTTATTCCAGTGAATAGCGGAAATCTTACTCTCGAAACATTTCAGTAATTTTCCGATGCTAGAGGCTAAAATGACTGACGATTGCTTGCGGGCGTCTGTGCTTCCAATTGCAATCGAAAAAATCTCGGTCATGCAAAAAAAAAAAAAAAAAGAAAAAAAAAAGAAAAATGAAAATAAAAGATATCAGTCAGTTAAGTGCCATACGTGATACACACTTGGGCGATCATGTGTCTTTCGAGGCATGACTGACCGGGCAGAACATTTTCTTGCAGTTGGTTGCCATTGCTTTCTGCGGTAGACTGGTTGTCAGCCAAGGCTTTAGAACCCAATCTGTCCTATTATTTAACTTATTACTGGAGGGAAGACATGGATTAATACTTTTCCCAGAGCTATTTGCGCATAAGTGAATGCAGGGAATTCAACTGGAATTCGAACTCATCTCTCCGATTTCTCATTCCTCCACCAAAGAGTCATGTGGACATGCTATATGATGTCACTCCTTCTTCTTCATGTGCCGTGTCCCTTCATGGACTTCCACTTGGCTCTGTCTCTTGTTGCTCTCAATAATTTTTCTCTTAGTATCTCTTCTAAGCCACGCTCCATCAACCATTTGCTCGGACCTAACAAGTATGTCTCCCGCTGCTTTCCCGTGTCTCTTCTTCCATTTATCCGACCTGTGAGTATGAAGTTTTCCAAGCCTTCCTTCCTCATTATGTGTCCCAGGAAACTCATTCATCTCTTCCATGTATTTATTATCAGTTTTCTTCTCGTTTGCATCCTCTCCAACACCTCATCGTTGCACACATGCTCTGTCCAAGGTATCCTCAGCATCCTTCTGTAAAACCACATTTCTGCTGCTTTAAGCCTCTCCTTCATCTTTGATGAGATTGTCCAGCATTCACTTCCATACAGAAAGGCAGATATCACATAGCAATCCAGTACTCTTTTCTTTATTTCTAATGATATTTTCCTGTCTTTCAGTACTCTGGTTAGCTTCTGAAATACGTCTTTGGCCATGCCAATACAGCGAAAATGCCGGTCATTTTTCAGTTCGTATTCAGCAGCCTAAGGAGAATTTTGTTTTCTTTAGCCGTCTCCTTCAAAGCAGTGTGGGAAGGTGAATGATGGCATAACGTTGTTATCACTTGTGATCATTGCAAAAAATACTCCTAAGCTACTGCCTCCCCAGTAGTGCCTATTACCTTTGGGAATATATCTTTCCAAGATATAGAATGAAATTCCAGCTCGCAGCCCTCAATTTGTAAAAAACCCAAGACTCGCTATTTCCTGATTGTGCATATGTCCTCGTCTGAGACATAGATAAATCCTGCCCATTCGAATATTGAGTCATATAAATGGCTTCTCCAGGCCGGGAATATATCAATATTATATGTAACATCCTTCCTTATTGTTTGTACTTACACTCTGCTTTGCAGATATAAATGATATATTATTCCCCGCTTGGGACATATGTGTATTTTTGTATTTAGTTTTGTACATGCCTTACTGATATAAAAGTCTCTTTGCGAATAAAACATCTTTGTAATTCCTTTTTCTTCCATCTATTCTGTTCGTGAAATGCGGTGTTATTATATCACAGATATAATAATGGCCTTATTGGGGAAAATTTAAATGGGAAAAATAAATCTTTCTTCTGATCTATCTATCTATCTATCTATCTATCTATCTATCTATCTATCTATCTATCACGAATATAATAATGCCCATAATGAGGGAAATGTAAATGGGAGAATAAACTTTCCTTTTGATCTATCTATCTATCTATCTATCTATCTATCTATCTATCTATCTATCTATCTATCTATCTATCACTGATTTAATAATGTCCATAATGGGGAAAATACTCATGTCAGAATAAACCTTTCTTTAAAACGGCCTGATTACAAGCGGAAACATATTTATGCAATAATTACATTCCCACAGGAACCCTCCTGTAGACCGTTAAAGAAAAGCTTGTTGATAATAACTCCGAAATCTGCTAGTTCATCTTCCTATTTATTTAATATATAATCAATTTACTGTTATAACGAGTAGATATGCGATGTTACATCGAACTCAGAAACGCTGAATCATATTATCTGCTAAGAAATCTCACTAGAGGGTAGACTTCTCTCGACTAACATTATACCATCTTTTTTTAAATCGTAGTCAAGGTATATTTGTGTTTCTAATAAACATTTTACTTAGTCAGAGCTTCACCAGAAAAACATATACAGGGGGAATGAAAAGTAACTCCTTATTTTATGTAGGAGTGGCCAGCCAGGAGTACTGACTTAACATCCTGTGACTTCTTTCTTTGAGGTTGGCTAAGAGAAGGAAGTCTACTATAACAAACTAAGACTTGAACGGCAAATACAAGAAGTTCTATCAAGAGTTCCTGGTGAGATCAGGTGACAACTCTTGGGTGGCTTGAGAAGCTGGTATCAAATTCTGGTGGCCATATTGAATTTTAAATAAAACCTCACACCAATCGCTTTCCTCTCATATCTATTTCTTTTAAAAATTATACTTGATAAATGAAATATTTGAAATTGGGAGTTATTTTTTGATCACCCTGTAATAAAAGGTTTTAATATTATAGAATAAGTTTTTATTTTGTTTTTTTTTTAATGAAATATCTTTGCATTTAAAAAAAATTATAAAGGGTGTTTATTTGTGAATTCTTTTGTGTTATGTGTGCGAATGTATGTAAATATGTTTGGCAATTAACTTGTATATTATATTATATTATATTATATTATATTATATTATATTATTGGTCTTGACCTGGCATTTTCATTTCACTGACTTTCCTATCACTATAACAGCCTCTCCATGTCTAAATGTAACTGGAAGTTCTATGCTAAGAGTTTATTCTATCATATTTCTTAGGCATCTTATTTATCAGTCAACTTTGATCTTCAAAAATATGATATTATATTATATTATTGGTCTTGACCTGGCATTTTGATTTCACTCACTTTCCTATCACTATAACAGCCTCTCCGTGTCTAAATGTAACTGGAAGTTTTATGCTAAGAGTTTATTCTATCATATTTCTCAGGCTTCTTATCAGTCAACTTTGATCTGGAAAAATTTAAATGCAATCTCAAATGTTATCTTCTATCATAATTCTTGTTCTTTTATTGTCCTCTTTATTCTCTAACTGTAACCAGAGTGTCTTACCATTTTTTTGATTTTTTGCAAAATGAATTTAAAGAAAAAAAATATAGCCATAACACAGCTTTCCATGTCTTTCATGACAAGTTTCCACCCACCCGCCATACTTCTTCAGTTATTCTTTTAAATTTAGTTACTTGTCTCCTAAATTGCATATGATACTACACACATTTTAACAGTAGTCAAAATTTTAAGTCAACCAACCATAAAGGAATTGCATTTGTTAGATATACAGGATATCAATTTTATATAACTTTTTTTTTTTGGGGGGGGGATGGCTTGTTTCCTTTAATGCCTCCAAAATAAAGCTTCTCTATTAATCATCTGAGAGAAATCCTTTCTGCTGTCCATTAGCAGAAACCTCTAGGAGAGTGACTCATTGTGCCTTCTTAAAATAATCTTTTCCATTGACATGAAGCAGAGTGATTATATTGAATCAATTGCTGAGTCAGCTCTTACAAAACTTGGTTCACAGTGTCAAGCTGGACATTTTTTCTTGCCAGAATCTATTTTACATATTTATAAGTCCACCATTCCTCCATGCCTTGAATATTGCTGCCACATTGCTCCTACTATATATCTAAAGATCCTTGATAAAATCCTAAGCAGAATATCCAATACCAATATTATTGGTCTTGACCTGGCATTTTGATTTCACCCACTTTCCCATCACTATAACAGCCTCTCCGTGTCTAAATGTAACTGGAAGTTTTATGCTAAGAGTTTATTCTATCATATTTCTCAGGCTTCTTATTTATCAGTCAACTTTGATCTGGAAAAATTTAAATGCAATCTCAAATGTTATCTTCTATCATAATTCTTGTTCTTTTATTGTCCTCTTTCTTTATTCTATAACTGTAACCAGAGTGTCTTAGCTTTTTTCTTTTGTTGCTTTTTTGCAAAATGAATTTAAAAATGAATTTAAGGAAAAATATTTGGAATGATGTTTTTTTTTTCCTCTTCTAACATTTTAATCTTTTCCATTATCAAGACTCTTCATATACAGGGTGATTGAAATTAACTCTTTATTTTATGTACGAGTAGCCAGCCAAGAGTCTTAATATCCTGTGACTTCTTTCTTTGAGGTTGGCTAAAAGGAGAAAGTGTACTATAACAAACCAAAACTTTGAAAGAACTTTAAGGGCAAATACAAGAAGTTCTATCAAGAGATCAGATGACAATTTTTGAGTTGTCTTGAGAAGCTGGTAGCGAATTCTGGTGGCCATATTGAATTTTAAATAAAACCTCACACCAAACGCTTTCATTTCATATATATTTTTTGTAAAAATTATACTTGATAAATGAAACATTTGAAATTGGGGAGTTATTTTTTGATCACTCTGTAATAAGAGGATTTAATATTATAGAATAAGTTTTATTTTGTTTCGTTTTTTTTTAATTTAAATCTCTTTGCATTAAAAATAAGAATATTCATTTCATACATTTTCATTTAAATTATTTAAGAAAAATGGCAATTTAAATACTTAAAAAAACATTAGAAAAACTGTATAAACATTTAGAACACGCAAACCTTAAACTATTATTTACAAGAGGGGGGAATATTTAAGAAAACTATTGCCATTACTGTGTGATTTTATGTTCCGTTCCCCACATAATATATATATATATATACAGGGTGATTGAAAAGTAACTTTCTATTTCATGTATGAGCGGTCATCCAGGAGTCCTGACTTAACATCATGTGACTTTTTACTTTGGAGTTGATTAAAGAAGCAAGCTTATTCTACCGAACCTTAACTTTTAAAGAACTTGGAGTGCAGATACGAAAGTTATGGCTTCCATACCACAAGTGTGTTTTCCTGGTGAAATCACTTGCTGCGATTCCTGTGTGGCTTGTGAAGCTGGTAGCGAAGTTTGGTGTCTATATTAAATTTTAAATATAACCGTATGGCAAACGTTCCTCTCATTTTTATTTCTTGTAAGAATTATTATTAATAATAAAATTGTAATTAATTTAAAATAGAGAGTTACTTTTCGTTAATCCTGTATACAGAGTAATAGACTTATTTTTATTAATTTTCCCATAATACAAGTCTTAAGTGTCGCTCAAGGTAAAGATTTATCGAACAGGGATGCCTTAAGGGCGTGGAGAGAGAGGGAGCAAGGGTTGCATATTTCGAGATGTAATCTTTTTATACATGCTCGAAAACTAATCAATGGGTTGCTCGTGAAAAATCAAGTGTCTTTCCGGTAATAGTCCGGTTATTTTAAAATTTCAAACCGGTTACGCGGCTTTGATGTAATGTTGTCACTAACCAGAGATAGCCTAGACAGACACTCGGTCTGAGAAATAACAGAACGAATGTCTGGAAAGGTTGAAGCGATAGATTCAGTCTTATTCTAATAGAATTTGCGTAAAATTAAACATCACAAACTTGGTCGGAACGTATGCCCGACTATCTAAGTATTTTTCCCAAGCCGTTAGCTATTACGTTTTCCACTTTTTATCCGAGGCCAAAAAGTAGTTAATAAATCGTTTATTTCCGTTCATAACCAGCAGATGTATACTTTGAAACAATATAAGTAGTCATATACATTTATTTCTATAGTTTTATATTTCTTATTGTTGTAAAGATGTTTGTTTCGGGGTTGCATATGTTTGAGTTATTACCACTGCATTTATAAAAGTTTATTAAACAATCAAAATGACAGCAAAAATAACGTTTATAGCAGTAATAAATAAAATCGGATAAGAAATCTTTGCAAAGATAACTATAGTTTCATATATAATATACAACATAATATATAAATAAAATCACTACTGTTTCATATACAATATATAATATATAAATACAATCATTATAGATTCATATAATATAGTATAGTTTCATAATATAATATAATATAATATAATATAATATAATATAATATAATATATAGAATATTATATAGTTTCATAAAATATAATATATAATATCAATAAAATCTCTATAATTTCGTATAGAAAATATAATATAAATTATAATATACTAGCAGTATAGCCCGGCGTTGCTCGGGTGTAATGAAAGCTTTAAAACTAATTCATAGTCTTGGAGCTAAGACTGTTTGGACGTTGGCACGAAAGACTAAAAAGCAATAGTTGTTTCCAGTTAAAGCGAAGCCGTAGTCTGAAAGAAAAATGAACGGATGTAAGTCAAATTTTGATTTCCTGGTATCGACAAATTTCTGCACTATTGTAAGAACTGCAACCTTGAAACTCCTGAATATCGTTTCTTATGTCTTTGTCTACGAGTGTATCAAATTTGATTAAAATCGGACCACTCCTTCTATAACCCGATTTTTTTTTATTATCGATTTTCGATATTTATCGGGGGTAACTCAACACAAAACCAAGCTAAGAACACTCGCAGACGCTTATAGTACAACTGTGTAAATTTTCAAGAAAATCGGTTCAGCCGTTTCAGAGTCTATAGGTAACGGTCACACACACACAGACACACACACACAGATAAAGATCCATTTATAAATAAGTTTAGATAAATGAAATATCTGTAGTTTCATATATAAGGTATAATATGTAATATATAACAATATATAAAAATCAGTATAGTCTCATATATAAAATATATAATGTAATATATCAATAAAGTCTCTATAGTTTCATATATAAAAATAATATACAATTTTGGGAAAATCAACTCTCAAAATGGAAAATATGTTTTTGTGTGACGCGTTTCGTTCTTTAGGACTTCATCAGACTAAAGTGATGCTGATTTCGTTGATGTGACTACGCATGCTCATCGAGAAGAAGAGACGTTGAAATTTTAAATTTAATAATTGAGAAATATTGTGACATTAATTTTTAAAAATTCATAAGAGCGAATGAAAATTTGGGATTTTTTTAATAGCGTTTACATCCTATATTTATTTCGTCAGTCGAATTCGTTGCATTCATTTACGCACAAATACCCTTGAGAAATAAAGTAATCCTCCGCTACTCCCTCCAACTATGGGTTAAATAGCTGGACAGATTGGGTTCTATAGCCTTGGCTGGCAACCAGTCTACCCCAGAAAGTAATGGCAATCTATTGCGGATAATCTTCTGCCCAGTCAGTCATGTCTGTTTCGAGACATGATAGCCCAAGCGTGTATCTGTATGGCACTTAAATGACTGACTGAATTAAAATTTTATGGATTTAATTAATAGATAAATTTAACAAGTAGGAGAAATACTTTGTATTTGTTGAAAACATTTTAATTTCTTGAAACGTTTTATAAAGCTTAATCGAGAGTGAATCTTCTGATCTAAGTTTTTTGTTTGTTCTTTTTTGTTTGCTTAATACGTTTGTTTTTAAAGAAGTAATTAGACAATAGATGTGCCTTGTGGTGCAGTGGATATCGACTCTGAACGACAAATCAGGTTGCCGAGTTCGAATTCTAGTTGAATTCCTTGCATACATTTACGCACAAATACACTTAGAAAAGGAATTAATCCGTTTCTTCGCTCCAGTCATGGATTAAATAATAAAACAGATTGGGTTCCAAGGCTTGGTCGGCAACCAGTCTACCGCCAAAAGCAATGGCAACCTACTGCGGGATAATCTTCTTCCTAGTCAGTTATGTATCTTTCGAGATATGATCGCCCAGAGCGTGTATCACGTATAGCACTTAACTGACTAAATTAGCCAATACCTCATATTTATCAGCTTATTGCCCAATTCTCTATCAAGACCTTTAAGGCAGTGAATATTTACTTTTTCTGTAATGTACTGTTTTCGAGCGGAAATATTTGTTAAAATTTCCAAGGTGTCCAAAGCAAAAATATAACAGGATATTGAATATTGATATTATTTTTTAAGTAGGAAACCAGACAGTACAATATTTGGCGCAACAAAATCTTCATGATATCATTTTCCAAAATAAATTGATATAAGATAAATATGATTAAAAAATAGTATCGACTGTTTTTTTTTAATCATATGACCCCGAGCAAGGCGGTAACGCCACTAATGTGCGGGGGGCTACGTATGAGAAAGCCAAAAACCACATCCTAAACAGAGAACAAGGGATGAGCCTCTTCAGCTGTTCAATAGACGTGGGTGGAGTGTGAACCGGGCGATAGTTTAGTCTATCTACTCCAATTGAAAAAAAAAAGAAAAGAAAAGGAGTGAAAAGATTGGAAAAGAGGAAGCCGGTTTAAATTAAGATAAAGTTTGAAAACTAAATTCTGATTGGCAGTTGAATAACTTACGTTAGAAGCTAATGTTATATTTGGGATTAGATTGGAGTGAAGATCATTTACTTCATATTTGCCAACTGACATTTAGTGTTCGCTCTTTACGGGCATCTGCTTTTAGATGTCGTCGCCAAGCAGATCACTGGCGTTTTGTGCTAAGTGAATAAACCTCCGATTGAAAACGGAACTTTTTCAAGACTCTGCCGAGAAGCCATTGATATACAAATAGTTTCTTCTTTCCGCAGGGACCGCAGATGATGTCCACCCTGGATCTGATCCGCCGCTGAAATGTCACTAATGTCACTTACATCGTTTTTGACAGTCTTCATTGTTTTTACTGAAATGTAACCAGGTCTATTTAACTTAGTCATCAATGCAAAACTCTTTCTCTCGCTCTCTCTCTCTCTCTCTCTCTCTCTCTCTCTATCTATCTCTCTGACTCTCTCTCATATATATATATATATATATATATATATATATGTGTGTGTGTGTGTGTGTGTGTGTGTGTGTGTGTGTGTGTTCTTTCTTCATTTTTTGTTAGATATTACTAAGTCATCCACTTAGGCAATAGGTGCACTTCGAGGTTTCATTTCTTATAATTGTGCGTTTAGGACTCTTGCAGATTCGATTTTCTTAAAAGAAGGTAACTTGTAAGGAGTCAACTCACTTTTTTTTTTCGCAATAATAGTGTCGTTTTGTCAGTATCTGAATGTAAATTGATCTAAATGCATATAGTTTTTGGCGTAGGTTTTTAATTCGTTTTACTCAGCGTATGTGTTGACTTAATATGCGCTTTCACTTGTTCGGGGTTTAAGATTTAAATTATATATCTATGTAAGTTCTCATTGAACTTATAGGCAATGGTGAAGATGCAAGCCTATACATGTTCATATACATACATGCATGAGAATTTCTACACTTTTGAACAAAATGTGTGCCTTCTGGTACATCCCTGAAACAAGAAACTAGCAATCACCATATAGAGTTTATATCCAAGCGTGAAGAGCATCCACATAGAAATAACGTTTAGTCGTTGTGCAAAAGTATTATAAAATTTTCATTTATTCATCATAACTATAGACACATCTATCTATCTATCTATCTATCTATCTATCTATCTATCTATCTATCTATCTCGTTTTATATATATATATATATATATATATAATATTTAATTATACTAAGCACATCAAATTGTTCCGAACAAATTAGTTCACGGAAAGAAGCTGTTCTCAAGTGGAACACACTTCGCACGGAATAAGGAGATAATGTGTATGGTTTGCTTCAATATTAGCACTATAAGCATAATATATATATATATATATATATATATATATATATATGAATTTCGTTAAGTGTTTCGACACACATTAAGCTTTTTTAATTTTTCCTGTCTTCGTATAAGTGTTTTCTTTTCTTTGCATAAATAGCGCAAAAATTGTTAAGATGTTCTGTATATCCGAGCTCTTTCAGTTATTTCTTCCGCCATTTTGAAGGATTATTACATTTTTATTTCTAACTGAATTTATAGAGTTATCTGTATGCATCCAGGGTTATAAGAATGTTTTCTTTTTCCAAACACAGTCAGCACATTATGGCCGTATTCATAGTTAATATTATTGCGTGTTTGCTTTTTCTTTTTATTATATGTGCTTCAATAAATATTAATATTTCTTTTACATATTGTTGAGTCTGTTATCTTTGTACCTCCTGCAACAATGTTGCAAATGTAATTTGGCATGTTTCCGTGTGTATTTAAACGAGAAGTAATTGTCCTAGATATAAATATCTATCTATCTATCTATCTATCTATCTATCTATCTATCTATCTATCTATCTATCTATCTATCTATCTATCCAAGTGAATAAAGAACGAAGAAAATGTTAAAAATGTTTAAAACATTAATTTAAAACAGTATATATATATATATATATATATATATATATATATATAGATAGATAGATAGATAGATAAAGCTATGAATATTCATTATAAATTATAGTTTAGAACATGTATATCTTAAAATCTACTACAAAAGTGTACATTTATGTTTCGACGTCGAACGAACAGTATTTCTTGTTCTTTCGATGTCGAAACAAAATGTACACTTTTGTAGTAAATTTTAATTTGTACATGTTCTAAGATATATATATATATATATATATATATATATATATTATGCTTATAGATGTGAAGAAGTATACATATGAGTATACATGCAGGTACACACCGATATATAAGTATTTATAAGGTGTTAATGTAACAGTGCTCATTGTAATATAAAAAAGCTACTGACTATATATTGATAAATATACACATTATCCAACGTCTAAAGCGCGACTTGGTGTTTCATGCATTACGCAATTATCAGGTGCATATTATGCATACATGTCTTCATAATTTGCATCTGATAATTGGACGTAGATTAATATGTATATTTATTAATATATATATATATATATACACACACACACACACACACACACACACATATATATATATATATAATATATAAAGATAAAAATATAAAAGCTTCATCCACAATTAAAAAAGAATAAGAATAATAGAAACACTGATAATATAAAGAAAAAGCCAGTATATAAAGAGAGTATCACCTTGAAACACAATACAACCATGGAAGTTAAGCAACGTTGATCCTGTTTGGCATTTTCAGATGTTATAAAATTGAATGTGCGAATGGTGTAATGGTTAATAACACGGAATCGTTAATCAGAGAGCAGAGTTCTAATTCCTGTTAAAAAATAAAAAATAAAAAATAATTTAAGAACCTTAACTTAGAATGATTAAAGAAAAGACTTGAGGATCGATCTCACAACAGTAACAACTGTCTTCTAGGTTAACTTTACCATCCATCGCAAAACGTCAAGCTGTACAGATATATATTTAATAAGCTCAAAATTAGTGTAAAAATAATGGTTAAGACATGAGAGTCAAATACACCATTTTATTAAGAGTCGCCTAGATTAGCTTGTGAAATCTTCCTTACCACATTACAAGTGCTCAGAAAAGAAGAACGGAATTGACAAGGCTTGCAAAAAAAAAAAAAAAAGAAGAATCACAGAAAGAAAAAAGAAAATACTAAGAATATTTTAAAAATTAAAAAAAAATTTAGTTAAGAATTTGGAAAGATAAAAAATAAAAAATAAAAAAATTGAAAAAATTGACAATGAACTAAAAAGATAAACACAAGAAAAGAAAGAAATTTTTAAAGAATGACAATGAAAGAAAGTTAAGATCGTAAATAAAATAAAGAAATTATTATAGAAAGAAAAATAAAGATGAAAGCAAAAGAAAAAAGAAAAGACGAACGAAAATAGAAACATAAAGAAATCTAAGAAAAAAAAAGGAAAGAAAAATTTATAAAAAAGGAAATAAAAAATAAAATAAAAAATAAAAATAAAAATAGAGGTTAAAGAAAGACAGAAAACGAAACAATAAAATTCGAAGAATGTTAAAACGAAGAATGAACGAAAAACAAAGACTGAAAGAAAGAAAGAGAAAGAGAAAGAAAAAAAGCAAAAAAGTTGAAAATAAGCAAAATATAAAATGATTTTACAGAAATTAACCAATGCTAAAAAACGACAACCCATCAGGCAATGTCACAGAAATTAAAAAATATAAAAAAAATTAACAAGTTCTTGAATAAAATGTCTGTCTACTTTGATCAATAACAAGCTGAGTTCGACAACACTGGAAATGAATTTTAAGGGTGTGGGGTCTGGATGAATGTGCAAAGAATTATATCGATCGCAAAGTTGTACGAGTGAAGCACCTTCACCTGGTTCTTGTCACCTCGATAACAAAAAGAAAGAATACGATGTTAAGACGATCTTTCTTTTATACAGATAATAGCTAGAGGAAGAAAACATTTGTGTTGTCGTATGCAAAAAATAAATAAATAAAATAAATGAATGAATGAATAAAATAAATAAACAATATGGTGGAAGAAAAATGTAAAGATACTTGCGTCAGAGAGTGCGTTGAAAAATCAATGGCTTTTCGTTCATTCTAAAATCGAGTTTTCTTACGGTGGTCTCTTGTATTTGCTTTAGAAAATCGAGTTTTCCGTGCGAAGAAATAATGATACAAATGTTGTCGCAAATTGATTTTCTTGACTTTTAGTTTCATTAAAATATTAGTTTAACTAAACTTAAGTATCGCAAAATTTGAAATAGAGAATTTACAAGTGGGTGTGGCCAAGAAATAAAACTTATTCTTTGTTAACATTTAAATCAGCAGTTCTTAACCTTTTCTATTTTAGTGTCTTTTTTTGTTTCTTATAAGTAAGCCAACAAGAAAGAAAGGACAGCATATAAACTACAAAAAACAACTGAATGCATTATCTTCAGTAAAAAGAGGAGCTCAAAATGCCAACAACACGCTGGGGATACTGAAATCAAGCAATTAAAGAAATTTACATAACTGGGATATATTCTGAGGACGGAAAGTGCAATGCTGAGATCCGAAGGCGTATTGGCATAGCCAAGGATGCATTCCAGAAGCTGAGTCGAGTATTGAGAGACAGGACAATACCTGGGAAATGTTCTAACAGGGGAGGGAAAGCGCAATGCTGAGATCCGAAGGCGTATTGACATAGCTAAGGATGCATTCCAGAAACTGCGTAGAGTATTGAGAGACAGTACAATACCAGGGAAGTGTTCTAACAGGGGAGGGAAAGCGCAACGCTGAGATCCGAAGGCTAATTGGCATGGCCAAGGATGCATTCCAGAAGTTGAGTAGAGTACTGCGAGACAGGACAATACCTGGGAAGTGTTCTAACAGGGAACGGAAAGTGCAACGCTGAGATCCGAAGGCGTATTGTCATGGCCAAGGATGCATTCCAGAAGCTGAGTCGAGTATTGAGAGACAAGACAATACCTGGGAAGTGTTCTAACAGGGAACGGAAAGTGCAATGCTGAGATCCGAAGCTGTATTGCCATGGCCAAGGATGCATTCCAGAAGCTGAGTAGAGTATGAGAGACAGGACAATACCTGGGAAGTGTTCTAACAGGGGACGGAAAGTGCAACGCTGGGATCCGAAGGTGTAGTGCTATGGCCAAGGATGCATTCCAGAAGCTGAGTAGAGTATTGGGAGACAGGACAATACCAGGGAAGTGTTCTAACAGGGGACGGAAAGTGCAACGCTGGGATCCGAAGGTGTAGTGCTATGGCCAAGGATGCATTCCAGGAGCTGAGTAGAGTATTGGGAGACAGGACAATACCAGGGAAGTGTTCTAACAGGAGACGGAAAGTGCAACGCTGGGATCCGAAGGTGTATTGCCATGGCCAAGGATACATTCCAGAAGCTGAGTAGAGTATTGAGAGACAAGAAAATCTTGCTGGAGTGGGAATGCGGAACAATCTCCTCAGAGATAATGGAGAGACTTGAAGCAACCAAAATATGGTTCTATAAGAGGTTGCTGAGCATACCATAGATAACATGTGAGCAACGATGAGATTTTGGAGATGATGTAAACAAAAAGAAAACAAGGATTAAGGATTAGGAAGTTTTGGAAGGCCATGATCGCTTAGATTCTGAAATAACACGGCATATAGAAGAAGAAGAAGAAGAAGAAGAAGAGGCCAACAGGCACCCACAGTGTCAAAATTGCATTGATAAATGGTTTCAATGATTTCATTGATTCGTCCTCTACGGCTTCCCAACCCTTTGCTGGTTATTTAAAGACAGAAAATATTTTTATATTGTAAGACTTTTGGGCAGATAATAATTGATCTACTGATACAAATCCTACTAATTATACCGTAGTTCGTCGAAAATGGGTTTCCATGCCTTTTTCGTAAGTGACTATAACGAACTCAAGTGGAATTGTAACTCAGATCTCCGATTAACAATTCTGCTTAATCCATTACACCACACTCATATCTCCATACATTTGGCTTTAAGCCAAACTTAAGCTTTACTTAGAAAAAACACGTTAAGTATATTAACGCTTGTGAATAAATATATAACAATTGTGCATGAAATAAAAAAACAATATATCATCAACCTGAAATCACTTAATTAGTAATGAGACATGCAGTTTTTATGGTAATTTTTTATGGTCATCCCTATAGGTTATTTAAATCTGAATATTTCATGCCAAATTTTATATTTGGGAGAGCTAACGATTGTTTGATTGATGTAATTATTACTAATTAACCTATAGCTGGGGGTAGAAAATATGGATTCATACCTTGAATTATATTTGCACGTAAGTGAATATAACAAATGTAACTGGAATTGGAACTCGGTTCTCCGATTAAAAATTCGGTGTTATTATCCATTACACTAACTGAACATCCAAGTTTACAGAACCTGATATTTCTAAACAGTCACTCATCCAGGCACTGACCAGGATCGACGTTGCTTAACTTTGGGGATTGTACGAGATCAGCGTTTTAACGTGGTGATGCCTTAAACCCACTGGTAAATGGGGCAGGGTTATTATCAACTCTTTGTGGTATACTTAAAGCCAAAACATATTTCGGTTTGTAGCAATAATTCTTTTATTTTGTGAGTGAACACTGCATTAACAATTTTTTTTTTTTTTTTAGAATAGAAATGGTATTTTCAGATACAAATCTTATCTATTTCATAGCAAAAAGGACAGATATAGATTGGCATTTTTCTCAGGGTTAAATGAACATGAGTGACCGTAACTGGAGCTTGAACTTGGCTCTCCGACTTCTCATTCTGAGATCGCTATCAGTTGATCTACCCGCTCGTATGCCCAATTATCTGGAAAAGCGTGTGTTACTTCTCGAAATAAGTTTTATTTTTATTTACGCGTGGTTGTAAAATAGATATCAGTATTTAAATTATTGTGGTATTTAAAATTCTATACCAGTATTTAAATTATTGTGGTATTTAAAACTGAATATCAGTATTTAAATTATTGCGGCATTTGAAATTGGATATCAGTATTTAGATTATTGCGGTATTTAACATTGGTTATGAGTATTTAAATTATTGCGATATTTAAAATTGATATCAGTATTTAAATTATTGCAGTATTCAAAATTTTATATCAGTATTTAAATTATTGCGGTATTTAAAATTGAATATCAGTATTTAAATTATTGCTGTATTTAAAATTGGATATCAGTATTTAAATTATTGCAGTATTTAAAATTGGGTAGCAACATTTAAATTATTGCGGTACTTTAAATCGTTCAAACTAATACTTTAATGAAGTTAAAAACCGAGAAAATCATTTTAAAATTTCAATTGTATCATTTTTTTTAAACAGAAAATTCGATGTCAGAATTGCACTGGTAAGTTAAGCAAAGTTAATTAAACAGTGTTAATATCACCTGTCAACATTTTATTACGTAACAGAAGCATCAGTCACTGAAAGGCAACAAAGGAAAAATCACTAAATAAAACCTTTTTTATCTATACACTTTACAATTACAGATTTAAATATTTTAAAATAACTCTAAAATGTATAATCGATACGTTCTTGACGCAACCACGATTGAAAGGGTTCACATAATCTGTTAAGACTACACCATCCTCCCATGAAGCCCCTAAATATTTACTGCCACCTTGTTAGTTCACAGCGACCCAAGAGAACGTTCTTCTTCTTCTATGTGCCATGTTCTTTCATGACGTAGGCGATCATGGCTCACCACGTCTCCCAATCCCTGGTGGCTCTTAGCACGCTTTCTTCTGTTACACTACGCAACCCTCGTTTTGTCATCCACCTGCTCAGGCTCTTCTAATATGTTATCCGCTACTTTCCAGTGTATGCTTTCCTTATATCTGGCTTGTTAGTATCAGTTTCTCCAAGCCCTCCTTTCTCATTGCATGTCCAAGGAAATTTAGTTATCACTTGCTGATGCTCAGAATTAATTTCCTTTTCGTTTCCATCCTTTCGAAAACCTCATCATTACTCACATGCTCGATCCATGATATCTGCAGCATCCTTCTGTAAAACCACATTTCAGTTGGATCCAGTTTTTTCTTACTTGAGTCAATCAGTTAATTGTTGTACGTGATACACGCTTGGGTGATAATGTCTTTTTCAAGACACGACGGACTAGGAAGAAGATTTTCCCACAGTACGTTGCCATTACTTTCTGTGATAGACTGGCTGCTACGTAACGCTATAGAACTGCTATATAGACCATATCTGGAGTAAGAAGAGATGGATTAAGATCTTTCGCAAGGGTATTTGTGCGTAAGTAAATGAAACGAATTCGACTGGAATTCGAACTCGGCTCTCCGATTTCTCGTTCCTAGCTGATATCCATTACATCACAACCGACCTTACTTAGTAGATTGAAATCGCTGATATAGAGTACGTTTTTCTTTCATAATATCAATTAACATCTCTATCTGAGTTATTATTTATCCGTAGTTTTCTGCTGTTGCTGAGCCGATGTTATTTGTAGGATTAGGAAGTACTGAGACGATTTAATGTTTTACGGTTTATTGTGGGTTGAAGCCAAACATATTTTGAATTGAGAGATTAATTCCTTGTGAAGGGAGTAACTATTATTTTTAATATAGCAGTTAGTTTCTAAGTTATAATTTCTACTATTTACCCATAGCTTTTGGTTTACTATTTACTATTTTAGTTTACTATTTACTATAGTTTTACTATTTACCCATATCTTATAGATTTTTCAGATATATTCTACTATTTAACCCATAGCTGGGATAAAGTAATGAATTTATATCTTGCCCAAGGTTATTTTTAAATATTGTGTGTTAGTGAATGTAATGAACTCGACTAGAATTCGAACTCGGCTCTCTGATTTTTCATTCTGAACCGCTGTCAATTACACCTGCCGTACTGAGATGGAGGATTTTCGTGTTTCTGCGAATGTTTTGAGCGTAGATCCTTGTATTCATTGTTTTTATCTTAAAGTTTTAACTGAAGTTTCATTTTGCGTTTTTTTCAGGGATATAGTTTCTCCGGTAACCCCGTATATAATTCTGTAGATTACTGCAATGAAATGCCACATAGATTGGTAGAGGCCATTTTGTCTGTTAAATCTAGAAGAATCGTCAAAGATTTTTGTTCTATCCCTAAAATCTGGAAGTATATTCACGAGGAACCGAGTATATCCACCGGGGCAAATTGTAAGGAAGCATCTTTCAAGGACAGTTCATTTTTTTTCTCTCTTTAGAAAACAAGGAAACTTTTTTACTCTATCGCAATTAATTATTAATCCTGAGAGATTCACTTTACTCAACTTTTAATAAGCCGAATAATTCTTCATCAATAACTACCTGGGTTTTTCCTTCTAATTTTTCCAACCATATCAGAGGCCGTTATTTTATTTCGGCATAAAACGCCAGAACTCTGTAGGCCGATTTTCAAAGCAGAAATCCCGTAATTCATACCAGTCAATACCAGAAGCCTGAATCGAATTTAATGTCAATAACTAACTTATGTTGACCTGTGATGGCCCAAATATATACTGGGCCAGACCTGAGATTCGGTGTCACATCAAAGTTTCACAGGTACGTGAAAGTTGTCCGAAAAGGTTTCCACATAACCACAAATAACAAAATCGGGCCTTAGAGGAAGTTAGTGACTGACACGACATATAAACAGGAAGTTAACCAGGTTGAAATTATTATATTGCGACAAACTGATGATTTCAAATTATATAAACACTCCACCTGCGCCAGAAAAGTGGCTATCACCCAAATACTCGCGAGAAGAAGATTCAAGTTCAAAGAAATTTCCAAAATTTGACGGAGAAACTTGTTACCTATACATAATAATGGGATGTTACAATCCTCTTAAATACTGGGACACTGTTGTAGTGGAAGATAGCGAGCACACCTGATTCAGACTCTCTCTTGTTCAACTCTTTGATCGGAAGCAGAGAGAGAGAGAGAGAGAGAGAGAGAGAGAGAGAGAGAGAGACTGAGACAAAAAAAAAAAGAAAGAACAAGAACCAGGCCCGGCGTTAAGCTGGGTCTACGTGATATTTTTGACTGATTTTAAGGGCTTGAAATCCCTACTTTGATTAACCTTGTGAAGGTGAGAAGTACCGATTGATTATATTGGCTAGCAATTCATTAGCAATATATCTACTTCACGCAGTGTGCGAATCTTGTACTTGTTGATATACTATTATTCCCAACTTCCATTTTGGTGATTACTCACGCAGTAACATTTTAGGGTTACAACAAAAGAGAATAAAGTGTAGTTTTGTGTATAAAAGATTTAGTAACGTATTCTCACCAAACTTGACGAAGAAAACGTAACGCTGTTCAAACGTAACGAACAATATGTAACTCTGTAACGGTCACTCACATTAGTTTGATAATAACTGGTTTTCATATTACGTAAATGGGAAAACTTTTCTTTCGGGTAGGAGCTTCTGAAACTTAATTTCAAATTGAAAATGACGACCATCTTCGCGGTTAATCATTCACGGACACAACATCTTCGTTTTCTGCTCACATAACACGAATATGTAAACACGTTTAGTTAATAGAAAACGAGATTTTTAAAGTTACCTTGTAGGAACTTATATACAGCCCATAGCACTCGATAAATCTTACATCCTGTTTACAATCTTGGCTTAGATATGAAGCAGTGTGAAGCCATATTTCTTCTCGTAGAGTCACGGCACAAACCCGGTAATTTACGATCTAACATGTATTAGTAGATCTAGTTACTTCCTTCAGTTTTCATACTAAACCAGATACATATATGCAATACAAACCAATACCTAGCGATGGGATTGAACATAAAACTACCAGTGAAACAGGTGTGTTTTAACGAACACACACACCCATCCGTTTGTCTTGTAAAACATTGTAAGTATAAAATTGAATTTCTGGGATGAAGAGTTATCATTATTTACACTATGTATATTCGAACTAATGTCCTCATATTTGTTGTTGTTACTTCAGTCCTTCGGCTGTTTGTCAGGTTTATATCGATCTGGATAACCTACAGGGAATTCTGAACGAAACCCCTTATTAGACCCTTTATTTTTCCACTGATCATGTCTAGATATATATATATATATTTTTTTTTTTTTAAATAAGCGTTTCACCCCGAGCAAGGCATGTCACTGCGACTACTGCGCAGGGGGCTACATAGGGTGGAGAAAGGATGATTAAATATAGGAAATGTCAGAGGGTGAGTGATAGGCGGGTAAGGATACCGAGAATGAGGGTCATTTAGTTCTTATTTTATTTAGTACTGTCCGGTTATATAGTGATTGCAAGTACACACTGCACGACCCACCGATGGAACTCATAACAATGAGAAAGTCCTCAAATTTACAAACTAACTCTTTAATCCTCTAGGCTTTTGTCTCTGTAAATTAGATAAAGGGTTAATTTCAGAATTCACTGTAGTTTACCCAGATCGACATATACCCGAGGAAGGTCGGAGGGTATAACGGCCGAAACGCTGTGATAGCAACAACGAAAATGAGAACAATAGTCTACTTGAGACCAACACATTCCTTGTCCTCATGACATGAAGTGAAACAAATATATCGGATCTATAGATGCATCTACTCTTAGGAAGGCTAAGTCTCCGTGTCATGCAAAAAAAATTTTTTCTCGTCAGAATCCATCTAACACATTTATGAATGTTCCATTTGTCCGTGCTTTCAATACTGTTGCCATATCTGATTTCGATCACCGAAGTTAAGTAACGTTGAACCTGGTCAGTACTTAGATGGGTGACCGCTTGGGAATACCAAGTGCTGTAAGCGTTTAGTGACGGATGTGCGTTGTGGTGCAGTGGATATCGGATCGGAAAGAGAAATTGGTGAGCCGAGTTCGAATTCCATTTGAATTCCCTGCATTCACTTAAGCACTAGTCTACCCTTCCCTTCCCTCCTCTTATGGGTTAAATAACAGAGTAGGACTTGTGGACCCTGCCCTTAAAAAAAATCCCAATGAATCTTGATACTCGAAAAGAAAAAAGTATGACTAGACACAAAAATTTATATAAAAACAACAATAAATTGTTGAAAGAAAAAGATATTACCAGTAATAAATAAATTAAAAAAAATTAGTTGGCAATAAATGACCCGCCGAGGTTGATATGCTATAAAACAAAACAACCAACCAACAACCATATCTGGTAGGGTACTACTGCTATTCATCTTTGAGGTACGCGACTAAATTCAAAAGAGGATCTGCAATATAATGGATCCTGACTTGGAAGACCGCCTTCAGTCAGGTTCTCACAGCTGTGACATGGCTCCCCTCTGTCTTTTCTGGAAATACTTTATAGCAACTGCTCTGGCAAACCTTTTTTCCCGCCTGGCGCACCGTCTATGTGAATATAAGCTTCCTACTAGATTCTAATCTAGGTCCTGCCTTTTATCGTTGAAATCGTTAAATGTAACCGTCACTTCTACTCTGAAAGTTTCTTTTCTCGCCTGGGTAACTCTCTTCCATTTACTTATTTTCCCAATAGCTACAATCTCCAAAAATTTAATAGTAACGTCAATTGCCATCTTCTACCTTCTTGAATGTCATTCATCTTTTATTCTTTCTTCAATAACCCCTGTACCCAGGCTTTTCTCTTACTGTAAACCCCTGCACACTAGTGGTGGTCTTGCTTAATTGGGGTAAAATTATTAAAAAAATAGCCCGAATATGTATAGTGTAAATAATATGAAGAAAGTAACAAGAAAAGACTAGAAATAAACTGCACGAAAACCGAATGCATGGTCATCAGTAAAAAGAGCAGCCCAATGTGCCAAATACTGTCCGAGGATACTAGAATCAAGCAGGTACAAAAATTTAAATAACTGGGAAGTGTTATAACAGAAGACGGAAAGTGCGACACAGAGATACGAAGGCGAATTGGCATAGCGAAGGAAGCATTCCAGAAGTTGAGTAAAGTATTAAGAAACAGGGAAATTTCGCTAGAAACAAGGAAGAGAGTACTGAATTGCTACGTGCTGTCTGTCCTTCAATATGGCAGTAAATGCTGGACAATACCATCAAAGTTGAAGGAAAAACTTAAAGCAACTTAAATGTGGTTCTACAGAAGGATGCTGCGAATATCATGGATCGAGTATGTAAGCAATGATGAGATCTTGGAAATGATGGAAACAAAAAGGAAATTAATACTGAGCATCAGGTAGAGACAGCTAAAGTTCCTGGAACATGCAATGAGGAAGGAGGGCTTGGAGAATCTGATATTAACAGGCCAGATATAAGGAAAAGATAAACTGGAAAGCAAAGGATAACATATTTGAAGGACCTAATCAGATGGATGACGGAACGAGGATTGCATGATGTAACAGGAGAAGGCGTGCTCAGAGCCACCAGGGATAGGGAAACGTGGAAAGCCATGATCGCCTACGTCCTGAAGGGACAGGGCACATAGAAGATGAAATAAAATGACGACCAAATTAAGTATTGTGGTGTGGATAGAAATGAAAATGATGATAGTTCTTCATGGCAAGAATAACAAACCTGTATAACGAGTTTTGTAACATGATAATGTTGATATTTTAATAGGCGATCCGACTCGATTTTCGTTTCTGATAAAATAACTAAATTTTAACAAAATCGTTAAGATCATAAATGTATTTATTTCGCGGAAAATATAAATCAAATCCCAAGGTGTTTTTTTTCTATCATTTTCGATAAAGCGAATGTTTCTTCTTAGACACGCACAAAAAATCATTTCAAATAAAACACACAACAGGAAAAAGTGAGATAAAATACAAATAATTAAAATTTCAAGAAAAACAGCCGGTTTTGGGGAAAAAAAACTACCGTGAATTTTTCACCATTAGACACAAATTAACTATTTTGCTCTCGTTTTTCATTTTCAAATATTCATTATTCCTCATTTTGAAATTTGCTCTCTCCTTCTCATTTATGACTCATTTTTCTCTCCTTTTTTCTAATATTCCTTCCCTATTTCCATCACCTTCTGTCTCACACTTTCCCTCTCTCTCTCTCTCATTAGCTTTACTTATAGTATTTTCTTCTTTACTTTCTCCAACTCTCTCTTTGTTTGCTTTTACTCTAACTATATCTTGCACCCATTCTCTCAATTCTTTTTCTTTTCGTCTTCTTTTTTTTCCTCTCTCTTCGCATATGTCTTCCATGTCTTCAGTTTTATCCAAACTCCCCTATTAGACATCTTTCACCCACTCTGCAGTTTCTTTTGTTTCGCCGCCTCATTCTACAGCCGATGGTTGCCATTTTCTTTTCCTACGTCTGCTATATATCATATCCATAATTTTATAACATTTCTCTTTTGTCTCCCTCTCTTAAGTTATTTGCTACAATCTTTTTTCTGATACTCTTCAACTCATATTCACTCACAAAGTCTTTACCGCCTTTCCCAAGTGGTCAAAATGGAATTCATTTCATGCGTTTTAAATTATAATGCTAAATATTTTCTTTCGTCTTTTGAAAACTGCAGCGTTAGAAAAAATGTCGTTCACATTAATCTTTTAATTTTATTCTTTTTTCAGCTTCAGGGAAAAATTCTTATACATTTAATTTCACGTATTTTATGACGATATTCAAATAATCAGTTTAGTATAAAACGCTATAGATTATATTAGAAATGTAAAAAAGATTTTTAATGACTCAAAATGAATGTGTCCTTCGTAAATGCTCTGTATACAAGAGTAAAAATAGAAAAATGTGTTGAGATCACAAGATATTCATTGAGCATGCGCTTTTCATATTGTACGCGGAAGTGCTGGAGGTCGCCTATTGTGGTTTGATGGTTAGAAATATTGTTTAGCATTCTAATTTTCTTATGAAATATTTTCAGTTCTCGTAGGGCTGTCGTTTACTACAGATTTGCATTGCTGAGTAAGAGGGAATAACTATTTGGAACTTGTCCTGAGGTTGGAGATTTTGTGTACTAGCCACTGATGTTAGATGTTTTTGTTCGAGGGAGAAATATGAAAGGATCCCGAAAATAGATTTCCAAGATATAAAACTATTTTCTGTATGAAATAATTGTATGTTAAGAACACTGTCGACTATAACCTTCCGGGGGGCAATATGACCCCCTTGGACGTGTGAGTCTAACAGTGTTGAATTGTATTTGTTTAAGTTTTAAAATAAATTCAGAAAAAATTCAGGAGTACTATTTCGCTAGTCTTGACTAACACCCACCCCTTATTTTAATCTTTCAGCTATGCGTTTTAAAATTCCTGTTGTGGGTTCAAAATAAAGCGTTTGGAAATCAGTTAATCTATAATGCCTGACGATACCGAAAGGTTGAAACCAGGGTAGCGTAATCGGCTGATCTTCCTACATTTAATATTCAAAAGCTTTGAATGTTAAATCTTTATCTTAAAAAAAAAACGATATGTATTAAGCACTTTTTAATACAACTAGTTTACTGGACTAATTTGACACTGACCAATAATCTATTTGTAATGTTTTTAAATCAAGAGCGTCCGGTTTGACAAATTCATTAGCTCTTTTGAAAGTTTTTTTTTGAGTATATTATTTTAACGTGTTTGAATGTGTAATTATATATATATATATATATATATATATATATATATATATATTCTAAACATATTCTGTTAAATATAACAGACAATGAATGTCTATTATGTTTAATCATGAGCCGTTTTAAACATCGTATTTTGGATTTCAATTGAAAATATAGACAAAAATTACCTAACATTTGGATATTTCTTATTATTAGGAAGATGTTCCATTGATCACTTCATGAATGACAGTGCTTCTCCACTCTTCAGTCACAGAGCCCACAGGTACTTAGATCGAAGATTTACTAGTCGATGGATAAAAAGAAATTGACCAATAGCATGACCTTGACGCTCACCGGACCTAAACCCCTTGGATTTCTACCTGTTGAAACATTTGAAAAAACTGGTGTATTTGTCTCCAAAGGATGATCTGGATTCCATAACCGAATTGTAGCAAGGTGCGAGACTATAAGAATCACGCTAGGAATTTGGCAGTGTTTTTGCGACTCTATGAAACGCCGATCTGGTGCTTACATTAGAGCAGAGGGTGCACATTTTGAACACTTGCTATAGGGCACAAGAAAACACTGTATATGTCGGATGTGTAAAACAAACGCATTCTGGTTAGCTCACGTTCAAAACGCCTATAACTAAATGGCTATAAATCCAGAATTTATTACAACAATTTTTAAAATTGCTATGTTCAAACCGTTGATGAACAAATAAATGTTAATTTCACTCAGAATACTAAAAAAAAACTTTATAACGGAGGGATTTTTAAACCAGAAATCAATTGAGAATCGATAAATCAAATCACACACACATAACACGATACTGTGTTATATATTATTGCGTGTTATATGTATAAGGCAGTGTTATATGTATTGTGTTATATTGATTTTCTAAGCGCCGCTTAGATGTGGCCCATAACCGAATGTTTTGGGCAACCTGTAAGGATCGAACTCACTACTCATGGTTGACAAGCTTTAGCTCTAGAATCTGTTACAACTAGTGAGTAGTGTGTTCGATCCTCACCGGGATTTAAGCTGGATAATGTACATTGAACTCGCTGTTTTTATCAACTTAATAATTTACATTAATTGGATAAAATCTTTTGGATTATCCTCTCCGTCTTCCGGCGTTGACATTCTCTCCAATATATATATATATATATATATATATATATATATATATATATATATGAATAATAGAATCAACCAATTATCATCCAACATTAAAACTTTCAACGCAAGTAAAAATATTTACAATAAGGCCCTTCAAAAAAAGCGGATATAAGAACAAGTTAACATATAATAAACCTACAATAGACTCCGAATCATCCAAAAGTAAAAATAAAGAAAACTGTAGAAAAAGAAAGATAATTTGATTTAACCCTCCCTTATTGTAAACTAACATCAATATTGGTAAATATTTTCTCAAGTTAATAGACAAACATTTTAATAACAGTAACCGTCTACGGAAAATTTTTAATAGGTACACCCTTAAAATTAGTTATTCTTGCACCCCGAATATGGACAGCCTTATTAGTTCCCATAATAGGAGTATTCTGGTGAACTTGCGCAATGCTGAATCTAGGTCCGGAATTCTAAACGAATGCAACTGTAATTCTGTGGACGCCTGCCCGGTCGAGGGAAAATGCAAATCCACCCAGGTGATTTATGAACCCCGCATTTCTCCATCTAACAAAAAAAAAAAACAAAAAAAACGACTTCCGGACCTATATCGGTATGTCCGCTGGTCCTTTCAAACAAAGACTGTATAACCACAGGTACTCCTTTTCGAACTCCGGTCAGAGGTACCAGACAGCACTTTTGCGGGCATTCTGGAAAATGAAAGAAGAAGGGCTGGATACTGAAATTAGCTGGAAACTGATAGGTTAAGCCCATATTCCGAGGAATTTTCGTGATAGATGCTGTCTGTGTTTACTGGAAAAAATCCAATATTAAAATACCCACAACAACACCGGCTACTGAATCTTAGGAGGGAATTCATCAGTAAGTGCCGCCACAAAGCAAATTATTCGAATACTTAAATTTAGAATTTAAATCCCCGTTAACTAGATGTTAGAATATAAATTAAAAGGATTCAATTTAAGTTTTAATCTTAATTTTACCCTAACGTTAACCTTAAAAAGTATTTTAACCCCCCTACCTTCCTATCCCAAGCTCTTTTAATTGCCTATCTTTAAAAAATATGGCTTCTTTTACTAAACCCCTTTTTCCTTGGTTAACACATATATGTATATATATATATATTTTCTCTAATATTTTTTTCTCTAATATTTTTTCTCTAATAATTTTTAAACTGGTAATTTACATTTAACTCGCTTCTACCTAAAAGGTTTAATCAAATAAACTTTTAAAAAATTTAAAATCTTACATTGAAACCCATTCCTTCTAGCCTAAATACACCTCTTCAAACAGCCCAAAATCTTTAAAAAGTAATTTAACTCATTTAGTTGTCTATCTTTATAAAATATGAACTCCTATTCCTCCCCTTCCTAAATATACCATTTCAACACCCTGTAACGCCGTGACTACCAGCTCTGTCCTTTTCCACTTTGTGACCGTTGTTAACCAAAAACCGCTCCACACTCTAACTCAGGGCCTTCGCCATTTGGAAAAACAATGTCGCTGACGTGACATAAAGTCTCTATTAGAGATCCTGTGTCGAAATGTACATCCGACACCTTTGAATTTTGAAAACTTTCTCTAATTTATATTTATATAAATATATGATGATGTGATACGTAAATTATCGGTATAAAGTATTAAGAAACAGGAAAATTTCGCTAGAAACAAGGAAGAGATTACTGGATTGCTACGTGCTGTCCGTCCTTCAATATGGCAGTGAATGCTGGACAATACCATCAAAGATGAAGAAAAAACTTGAAGCAACTGAAATGTGGTTCTACAGAAGGATGCTGCGAATATCATGGATCGCGAATGTGAGCAATGATGAGGTCTTAGAAATGATGGAAACAAAAAGGAAATTAATACTGAGTATCAGGAAGAGACAGCTGAAGTTCCTGGGACACGCAATGAGGAAGGAGGCCATGGAGAATCTGATACTAACAGGCCAGATAGAGGGAAAAAGAGACAAGAGAAAGCAACGGATAACATATTTGAAGGACCTAATCAGGTGGATGACGGAACGAGCATTGCATGGTGTAATAGGATAAGGCTCAGAGCCACCAGGAATAGGGAAGCGTGGAAGGCCATGATTGCCTACGTCCTGAAGGGACAAGGTACAAAGAAGAAGAAGAAGAAGAAGAAGAAGAAGAAGAAGAAGAAGAAGAAGAAGAAGATTATTTCAAATACACTGCTAATTTTATTTTGTCGATTGCACAGTTGGTTCAGTTGGGCACCCTTTATTAGAAAAAGAGCATAATAACCCTTCGCCAAAAATTTGGTACGACATACTTTACTGGATCACATTCGCACCAGAAGCTCGAAAACGAACATTTCAGAATGTTTTGGTGTCAATCTGTTGACAGTGCAGAGAATCCGGAGAGAGTTGGACTAGTCTAATGGAGATTGCAAAAGGGTTTCGAGTGATAACTGAACTGCAGAGCCACAACACGGAGGCCTACATCAAGTGCCTTGAGAAGGCAGAGCTGCACTGTGTCAAGAGATTAGCGGTTAAAAGATGCTATGTCTGACAATGGAACTCTGCACCAAGTCACACAATATATAGCTGTCAAACATTTCTGCGACCACATAATATCTTACATCTGGCAACCTAACTCCCTAGACTGCAACCCTTTGATTATTATGTGTAGGGCTCAATTGAGAGAGAGAAAGAGAGAGAGAGAGAGACCAACAACATTTTTGTAACACCAAAAATGAACTGTAGGCACGGATTTTGACAACGTTTACCAATTTAAACAGGGAAAATATACAGAAGAACCGCAAGAGATTCCGAAGTCGTACGGAGGCAGCGGGTAAAGCTAATGGTGATTTCATTAAAAAAATATACTCATTAATACTTCAAGGATGTGCGTTGTGGTGCAGTGGATGTCAACTCGGAACCAGAAATACGAGAGCTGAGTTCGAATTTCAGTTGAATTCCTTGCATTGACTTACGCACAAATACCCTTGTGAAAGGTATTAATCCGTCTCTTCCCTCCACTTATGTGTTAAATAACAGGACAGATTGGGTTCTATAGATTTTGGCTGGCAACCAGTCTACCGCGGAAAGTAATGGCAACCTACTGTGGGATGATCTTCTGCCCAGTCAGTCATGTCTCCTTCGAGACATGATCGCCTAAGCGAGTATCACGTATGACACTTGACTGACTGACTATTTCAAGATAGTTTTGTGTAATTTTGATAAATATGTTAAAATGAGTTATCTGTGTTATCTTCCATTTTTTACAATTTAGACGACATTGTATTGATCACATTGTGTGTGTGTGTGGGGGGGTCTGTGTGTGTGGGGGTGTCTGTGTGTGGGGGGTGTCTGTGTGTGTGGGTTTGTGTGTAACATGAAGACAAAGCCACTGGGTATTAACATGTGTACGCTTTTATATTAACATATAATAATAACGATAATTTATACCCATAAATATAACATACGTATGAAGGTATATTTTTATAGCACACACATACACACACATTCACACAGATACACACACATATGTACATAGATCTGTGTGTGTGTGTGTTCATAGAGAGAGAGAGAGAAAAAGAGAGAGAGAGAGACAGACAGACAGACAGACAGAAATTAAAGATTTTCTATGGTTATAGGGGAAGACATTTCAAAATCACAGATTAAGCATTTAGAAATATATAGATATAGTAATCTCTCATACGAGTGGTCAGTTTAAAACTGACAATTACCAGCCAAAATTATCCCTTTATTCATCTTTCTGTGCATCTATCTATTGTGCTGTTTCTTATTTTATTTTCCACACACACACACGCAATAAAAATTAATTCACACACGTGTATCTCAAAAAAATACAATTACCATACCCTGTGGGGTCAAAAACAAGGACGGCGCACCCAAAAGTTCGGACGTAGTGGAAAGCACACCACGTGGTCAAAAATATGATTTATTGACCAATCAGGACTCGACATAAGAAACCTATTTTTTAATCTCCCCGGAGCCTCACCATTCAGATATAAGGAAGGGAGAAACTCTCATCAAACCAGAGGAGGACCAGCGACAAGCTGACATCAAAGGGCACACGGACAGATTCGAGCATACACACAGAGAGAATCCAGCAGTTCACACAACAGGCAGAATCCGTATCAGTGAACCTTCTTTCACCCTCTCTTTCTCTCATCTCGCTCGCTACACATCGTCCTACCTTTCCCTCTCACATTCCCAGTTCCTTTCTTTCTCTTTTTTCTACAGCTGTAGGGATAATCTCATATTTTGCACAAAAAAAAAATAATTCTTTTATTTTTTTTTTACGAAAATAAAGAAAAGTTTATTTTACTTTATTTGTAATTCATTTTACTTTTTATTATTTGTTTGAGGGACTTCTTAGCCCCCCTAAACTATCTATCTATCTATCTATCTATCTATCTATCTATCTATCTATCAGTTTGTGTGTGTGTGTGTGTGTGTGTGTGTGTGTGTGTGTGTGTGTTCCGCTCCGAAGATCACTTTCAAAAGATATAGATTTGAGGAACCGGAAGTTGTTTTCTCAGGCGCTTGTTGACGCATATCACAATCGAGTGTGACAAGCCCACGGCTGAAAGGGGCATGAAAAATACCTGAGCTTTTCATAGTGAATGAAATTCAGTAGATGAAACAGCTTTGACGTCGCTGATAGTTTTGCTAGCATGAAGTTACATGTCATCATGGCAGAGGGTTTGATACCACTGGCATTGTTTAAATGCCGATCACACTATATAATGACCTTTCGCGCTGAAGAAATAATTAAAGTCAGTTCATCACGGTTCCAGTATCAACTAAAGGCTGGAACTTTGAACAAACACAAATATGACTAAGTAGGTCTATTCAACGTGAATTAGCTAACCTTTTTGCAGACGAGTTTACTTAGAAACAAGTTGCCATTCATTATGTATATATATATAAGTATTTATTATAAATTATAATTTCGAACATGTCCAAACTAAATCTATTACAAAGTGTACATTTCGTTTCGGCATTGAAAGAACAATGTCTCATCAGGTAGTAAACGTTATTTTTGAAAAGAGATTGGAATTCACTTCCTTTTATTGGCAAAACATTTTGTACGAGGTGAAGGAGATAGGGATGATGAGAAACCAGAAGGGGGAATCAAAAAAAGGGAAAGAACACAGAGGAAATAAAATACAAAATATGAGAACAAGAGAGAAAGAACTAAAGAAACATGAGGAAATAACCAATGAAAGACGGTTCGAGTAGAAATAGATCCCAAGTTTAGGTAGGCAGTAAAGTATAGGTATATACAAACATCGGTGACTATTATATATATATATATATATATATATATATATAAAGGATTATTAAAATTTAGTTAGAAATAAAATTTAAGGAAAAAATTTAATGTTAAAATAAAATTTCAATTTTAGAATATATATAGTCATCCGCAGACTGATCTGTTTCGCTGTATCACAGCTCATCAGTACGGTTAGACTCCGATTTTTTTAAACCCAGGATTGAAACCCGACCGAACTGGCGTCAGTCGGCGATTCTACCTCTGGGCTATGGGCGCTCGGTAGAACGAAGCACACTTTTAGCTTATACACTATCATTATACACGCCCAATAGCCAGAGTGCTCTAATTCATTACGGAATGAGCCATGCGTACATATAGGGTATTCAGGCAGCAGATAATTTTTAAAACATATACTATTAAAGATAACAGACAATGAATATTTATTATATTTAATCATAAGCCGTTCCAAACACCATATTTTGGCTTTAATTTCAGGTGAAAACAAAGACAAAAATTGTTCAACATTTGGATATTTTTTATTATGATGGTTCTAAGCTTTCGGCTTACATGAGCCATCTTCAGAGAGAGGTTACAGACATTCACCATCAAAAATGATGTTATCTTGTGTTGACATAAAACATAGCTATTCAACGGTAACACTCACCGAATAACAGACGCATGATAAAAATGTCCAAATGTTGGGAATTTTTGTCATTATTTTCACCTGAAATCAAAGCCAAAATACGATGTTTAGAACAGCTCATCATTAAGCATAATAAAAATTTCCTATCTTTTATGTTTAATAGTATGTTTAGAAAATATATATATATTGTTAATCGGTTTTGGCCATGATTAAATTAGAGTAGTACACAGTCGTATTAAAAATACTCAATACATATATATTGTAGAGTTTTTTAATATCTTTCATTTGGAAACGAGTTATTTCCGCAATCTAGGTTTCTACCTTTCGGTATCTTCAGGCGATCTATAATAACTGATTTTCTAGTGTTTTCAAACGTACAAAGGATTTTTTCGAACGTGCAACTGGAATTTTTAAACTTTCGAAATTCCTCTTCCTTATATCTACTGTGTTTTTGATTCTGTTGGTCGTCGAGCTTCGTGACTTTCTTTAATCTGCACCGAACAATACTACATTACACTAATTAAAATTTAGCTCATTCGCACTCTAAAACAATTCTGCCCCTTGACTATCATCGACCTCCTGAAATTACTCACCGACCCTTAGCGAGTTAACTAGGTGTCTGGTATTTTGCTTATTTGCGCAACATCTAAAATGTGACTCAGCTAATATCTGAAATCCTATCGGCGGTAAATGCTGTACAATCCCATTTACAGATGAGCGGGTAAACGGTTGAATCAATAGAGACGCGTTTCTACAGACGGAAAGTGAGAATAATATGAACATAGCATGCGATCAACATGGAAGTTTGAATAAAAAGTAACAACAACAAAAAAACTGATCTTTATAAAATAATTGGTAGAGGTACCTTCAGGGTCATATAATAAGGAATGACGGTGCGGAGAATTTTACATTCACATGACGTTTGTTTGTTTCATTTGCTTGAAGTAACGCCACACTAATTCCTTATGTGTCATTTAATACCGAAACTTAATGTTCTTGGGATATTTGAGGCAATAAATATAAACCAGTTTTAGCTTATTTATGCAATATTTAGAATGTAATTTAGCTAATGAGGACGGACCGGAAATATTAAAGCCCGAAGTGAAAGACGCAATGGCCAAACTGAATAGAAACGAAGCAGCTAGAGTCGGACGGAATTGTGACAGAGCTGCTGATAGCCCTGGAAGAATTCCGCATAGAGAAAATTTCAGAAAATAATAAACGAAATTTATAATAGTGGTGTAATACCAAACAACCTAAGCAAGTCGATTTATATAGCACTGCCCAAGAAGCCAGGTTCAAACGAGTGCGAACTCTACCGAACAATCAATTTAATGAGCCACATTACGAAACTGATCGTCCGAATCCTGATGAATAGAGCAAGAAGTAGAATTAGGCCAGCGATAGGACAAGAACAGTGCGTGTACGTCAAAGAGACTGGAACAAGGAACGCCATATTTATTATGAGGATGCTCTCCGAAAGGGCAATACAAATGAAGAAGGAGTTGTATCTATGATACATCGATTATGCGAAGACGTTTGACAAAATAGGCCACAAGGAATTGATGGAGATACTAAGCAGCCACCGCATATTTGGAAAAGACAAAAGAGTAATCAGGAATCTCTACTGGCAGCAAACTGCCTACATACGGACAGATAACGAATTCAGCATGTATACAAAGATAGAAAGGGGCGTAAGGATGTTTTTTCGCCGGATCTATTCAACTTGTACAACGAGACTAATCTGAGGACCCTAGAGGTTATGCCAGGATTTGTCATCGGAGGCCACAATTTGAACAACATAACGTGCTGATAACAGACGCGGAAAGAAAACTACAAGACCTTCTAAAGAAGAAAGCTGAAGAGAGTGACAAGAAAGGACTACAAATAAACTGCAAGTAAACCGAATGCATTGTCATCAGTAAAAAGAGCAGCCCAAAATGCCAAATACAGGTGGGGGATACTAAAATCAAGCAGGTACAAAAATTTAAATACCTGGGAACTGTTCTAACAGAAGACGAATTGGTATGGCGAACAAAGCATTCCAGAAGTTGAGTAAGGTATTGAGAAGCAGGAAAATTTCTCTAGAAACAAAGAAAGGTTTATTGGACTGCTATGTGATGTTAGTTCTTCAATATGGCAGTGAATGCTGGAAAATATCATCAAAGATGAAACTTGAACCAGCTGAAATGTGGTTCTACAAAAGGATGCTGCGGATATGATGGACCGAGCACGTAAGCAATGAGGCGGTTATGGAAAGGATTGAAACGAAAAGGAAATTAATATTGAGTATAAGGAAAAACAGCTAATATTCCTGGAATATGCAATGAGAAAAGAGGGCTTGGAGAACCTGAGACTGACAAACCAGGTAGAGGGAAAAGAGACAGAAGAAACAGCGGATAACATATTTGAATGACAGAACTGGGGTTGCATGGTGTAACAGGAGAAAGCGTGCTAAGAACCACCAGGGATAGGAAGACGTGGATAGTCATGATCGCATACGTTCTGAAAGGACAAGATATATAGAAGGAGAAGAAGAAGAATTTAGCTAATATTGAAAATCCTATACGGCAGTGATTGTTGGATCATCTCTTCACAGATGAGGACATATTTGATTCGATGGAGATATGGTTCACCAGTCGAATAGCTAGATTAACATGAACAGAGCATGTGAGCAACGTGGACGTTTGGAGAAAAGATAGTAACTGCAAGGAAACTGATTCTTATAAAATCAAAAATCGACTGATGAACTTTCAAGGTCACATAATAAGAAATGGCGGTGCAGAAAATTTCACAATTACATGACATTTGTTTTATTGTTTTGTTTGTTTAACAGTGTCTCATTAAGTAATAAAAACATGATAAATGATATTCTGCTTTTACAATTAACTACATCGTCGATTATACTCATCTTTAGTGTATTTATATTCTTGCCAAAATGAAATTGCAAGAGGTAGTAATATGCGTGTTTTCTGCAGAATTTTGTTGAAGTTATATTTTGAAATGCAAATTGATTTCATTCGCGTTGGATGTATGGCTGATTTTGTTCAGCGGCATATCGACGTCTATTGGTTATTTAATGCCGAAATCTAAATATTTGGATTTTGGTTGGTTGATTTTGTTTAGCGGCATATCAACATCTTTGGATTATTGAATGCCGGATTATAAATATTTTGGGCTCAATTACATGCTTTCAAGTACAGAGAAAATGTATTTCTCGGAGTTCTTACTATAAATATGTATTTTTATACATTCATAGTGTTTTGTTTTTGTTTGGAGTTTTAATATTTACCCATAGCTGAAACACTAACAAGCGCTATCACCCTGGATCATGGTAAAGCAAGAACCAACAGCAATAAAGTGGTAGTTCCACGCTTCTCAAAACATTCTAAACAGAGGTCTTGCTGTCGGATGTAGTTTATTGTCATACCCAGGATGACCCATAGCTGGAACCTCAACAGATATTACGCTACGAGTCACAATGTACAGCAGTAAATGAGTGATAGTTTCACACTCATCAAAACCTCCAATCTCCCGATCAGATACCTTGCTACTGAATGTAATTTATCGTCATACCCACGACTTTACGCGACGTATTGGAGGCAAGAGAAGCAAAGGCTAAAATTAAGGAGAGTGATTCGTTGCACCTTCGAGGCTAACGTTTTCGACTTAATTATTTTTTAATTAATTACTATGTGTGATGGTAAGAAAGCTGATCTTTCTGTGTTGTGCTGGAGAGATTTTCTCACCAGAATCTATCTTACACATTTATAGGTATGACATTCGTCCTTCCAATGAATATTGCTTCCACATCTAGTCTGGTGTTTCAGTTGTGTATTTAGAGAATAATGGAGAAACCACTATATTATCGGTTCTGAACTGGCATATCGACTTCAGTCACTTCTCCGCCTCCGTAACGTAGATTCTTGCGACTTTTTTTTAATAAATATTTTTATGGTAATTGTTTTCATTTGTTGTCTTTAATATCACGATTTCAAGAATATAAGCGCAGTACTATTTTGGCGGCTAGGTCGCATCATTTTTACAGTTAGAATGGCTAGATATAACTAAATTTTATGCTAAATTTTTCTTCTCTCGCACTTCTCGCCTATGGTACTTCCTTCTGGTTTCTTGCTTTCCAATAACCTTTGATCTTCAAAAATTTAAATGCAATGTCAATAGGTATATTTTACCTTCTTAATTCCTATTCTTTTATTTTTATCTCTCTTCTTATACTTTGCTTTTAATCATATTATTTCACACCCAGTAGTCTGCGACATCTTAGTAGCTTTATCGCCTTACTGAGTGTAAAATACTTAGAAAAATAGAAACAGCAAGTTTGAGTGAATAAATGGGAAAATAATGACGAAAGGGATAGTAAAAAAAGCTAGGTTACTTAGAATAAGAAAAACGAGAAAGATGTGGAGGGCTGTGATCGCTCGCGTTCTGAAAGAATATGGATTATAAAAACCAAGAGCTGCAGATACACATGCATATGTGCGTAGCTTCTTTCTCCGATGAAAATCAGTAGAGAAGAAACTGTGAAATTTTAGACATGTGATTTTTTCATGCGGATAAAATCCTTTCTCTCCGCCCAAAAAGTGTCTGACGAGATTAAATAAATAGATAGCAGGAACTACCAGAATGCAATTTGGTTTACGAAGCACATCAAAAGTTAAAACGAGCAGACGAATATGTTCGAAACGATCAAAAGAATTGAAATTTCACAAACGGAAAATCCGCCTCTCTCTTCTCGGAGCTTCAAGATACAAAATTGCAGCATCTCCGTTTGAAAAGATAGCAATTACTCTAAAAAGAACTCTTTTAAAATCAATAATAGTCTTACTAACCGATGCCAAGGAATTGTCTTTTTATGAGAACGGTGCTGAAAAATTATTCTCTAAAATCGACCGAATGGCCAAAAGGAATTTTTTTTCTATACTTTTTTTTTTGAAAGGCTTCTTAGCCGGGTGATATTTCAAATTGAATAGAATATCGTATGTTAGAGTTGGTCGTTATGGGATAGTGGGTTCTACAGCCAATATCTTTCTTTGACTGCGAACATTGTTGAAACTAAAACAGGTGTTTGGCCTCAAGTGGACTGATTCAATTGCGTCGTGACGTTCATTTCCACTAGATTCGTGCCTGTTGTTGAAAGTAAAACTTGTGTCTTCTCGGCAGAAGAAAGGGTTTCTTCTCCTAGTATTGTTAGCAAACCCAACCCATAAAGTCCGAACTGACTTCTTTTAAGAAAATAACTATTTGACAATAAAGGAGGGCGAGGGATGAAGTAAGAAAATACATTTTGTCGTTAATTCAATACGATTTCAGGCACGCGTGTTCACTAGGCAAAAAATTCTCACTGAAAAATTTAAAGAAAAAAAAGTACATTTAATCAGTCTATAAACTACTTTATAGAGTTCGCCATTAATATTTCTCCCTAATCTCAGCGATGGTCTCTTTAAATTTAAAATTTTTAGATTTTAATTTACAGTGAGAGAAAAAACAAAGAAAGCTATACATATAATCAGTTTGGACATAGATATCGACAATGCGTAGTGATTAATAATTTCAGCCTTAAGTGATTTTTGGAGTATCTGATGAAGGTAATATACAATTTTTAATACATTTTCATTGTCAAAAATATGGGACATTTTCTCGTTTGTTATTAAAAGATATGAGAGAACTACAGTTTTTTACATATATCTTGAGAAAGCGTTGTAACTATATTTATACATTTATGTATATATATATATAGTAATAGTTGTTACAATGGTTTATAGAAGCATAGTATCACCACACAAAAATTTTCATGTTTCGGAGCTAAATTGCTCCTCTTCGGGTGATATGTATTACTGAAAATAAATGGTGGAAACTGTTTTTTTTGAGAATGTGAGGCGTAGTTGGTTGTAGGGGATTGATAAAGTAGTTCATCAGCAGTTTGTAACCTTAGAGATGCACATTTGGGTTAGGAGAGGTGGGTAAGGTGGCTTACCTCTGGACAGATAACATTTTAGTTTTGTCTGGATAAATTGCATAGTGGGACCTTATTTTGTTATACATATCACCCGAAGAGGAGCAGTTTAGCTCCGAAAAGTAAATTCTTGAACAGTGTGTTAAAAATCTATGTGTTCTGTCACTTTCTAACAATATATATATATATATATATATATATATATATATATATAAATTTATTTATAAATGAAACTTTGTCTGTGTGTGTATGTGTGTGTGTTTGTGTGTGTGTCCGTCACCTATAGACACCGATTAGCTAGATTTTGTGTCGTGGAACCCCCGATAAATATAAAAAAATCGGGTTATAGAAGGAGTGGTCCGATTTTAATCAAATTTGATACACTCATAGACAAAGACATAAGAACCGATATTCAGAAGTTTCAAGGTTGTAGTTCTTAGAATAATGCACAAAATCGATGATATATATATATATATATATATATATATATATATATATATATATATATATATATATATAAAAGGCCAAATGTTTGTGTGTGTGTCTGTTTATCTGCCTGTATGTCTGTATTTTTTCAACCCTTTTATTTTAGTTTTGGCTTCGGGTTTGGCTCTAAGTAGGTATAATTGTAGTTTTTAGTCTCAGACATGATACCATTTACTCAGAGGACTTATTTAACCTTCAAAATTCAGTTTACGATGAAAAAGTCTTATTTGATATCGATACCAGGAAATCAAAATTTGACTTACATCCATTCATTTTTCTTTCAGTCTACGGTTTCGCTTTAACTGGTTACAACTATTGCTTTTTAGTATTTCTTGCCAACGTCCAAATAGTCTGAGCTCCAGAAACATGGATTAGTTTTAAAGCTTTCAGTACACCCGAACAACGCCGGGCTATATTGCTAGTATATATATATATATATATATATATATATATATATATATATATATATAATAAAATGGACGAATTTATAAATCCATTTGTAGTAGTTTATTTCGTGGAAATTTTACAACTCTGCTCCTCAGACTAAAATTTTTCACAAAAATAAATGAGTTATCCAGAGAAAAGGAATCGTATAAGTATGTGTAAATTTGGACATAAGGAATCGTGTATGCTTTGTGAAAGTATGGACATATGTGTCTATGGATGTACGTCTGTATGTGTATGTATGTTCAGATGTAGAGTTATATGTGTAAACGTATTCATGTGCTAGAGAGTAGGTGTGTAATGGTTTTAAGGGCAAACATGCAGCTCAATGGACATATTTCCATCTGACCGCAGTGATCCGTACTCTACATAAGGCAAAAGTTGGTCTTGTTACTTGATTTTCATTTCGTTTTAAAAAATGTTTACTCCAGGAAAATATTTATTCCAAATGAAACGAATATAGTGTGGTCTGTAGAAATGAACTAATTATTTCATAGAAATGAATTATAATTTATAACTACTTTATATGATATTTTGAGTTTTCCTTTATAGATATCCTATTGCTCTGGACACAATATCCATTATCCAGAGCTCTCATGAGAGATCTAGAGCTTAATATTTTATATTAAGTTGATCTTATTTGATTATCGTCGCCATTCATAGACTTGACATTATTATCTATATATATATATATATATATATATATATATATATATATATAGTCAGTATCTTTCTCTGTTTCTGTCTGTCTGTCTGTCTGTCTGTTTCTCTCTCTCTCTCTCTCTCTCTCTCTCTCTCTCTCTCTCTCTCTAGCCAATCAGAGTAGATATTCTCGGTGAAAGGCGTCGTGAATACATGTTCAATTTTGACTCAGTATTTTTACTTTTGTTTCGGTTACTAATATACATCCTTCAAACATAAACACGCATACACACATACGCACATACATATATATCTATATACAGGATGCCATGTGTAAATTATCGCCATAGTATATGTTAATTTCGCGCATGCGCATTTTTGTCCTCAGTTTCCTCAATTGAACAGTATAGTAGGGTCAGTTGTGCACCGTCTGTAAGAAAATGGCGCAATTAACTCCGAATTCAGGACAGAAATACCAATAAGATCATTTTAGAGTGTTTGGGTCTCAATCTAATGACAAAAGATTCGGAAAGAGTTGGTAGACTCTAGTTGGTCATTTCGATGGTACGACAACTCAGGAAAGTCACTCTGATCGTTTTGATAAGAAAAGAACTCAATTTGTTTATGAGATGCAGGCCTTGATTAAAAACGATTCATCCAAGTCAATCAGTTCCATAGCCAGTGAGGTCGTACTGCCCTGGTTCAAGAGAGTGGCAACAAGACTCTGCACCATGCTACACAAGTAAGAGAACTAAGTCATGGCTGTCAGAAAATTTTTACTACCACATCAGCCCTTACAACTAGCCACCTAACGCCCCAGACTGCAACCCTCTTGATTATTATGCTTGGGACGCAGCGAAGCGAGAGACCAAGAAAACTTCTCGTACCATCAAACATGAACAGAGGGCAAGGAATGTGGCAGCATTCACCAACTTAAACAAGAAGACAGTCAAGAAGAGTTGCAGATGATTCTGAAATCATTTAGAGGGCGTGGTTGAAGCCAACAGAGATTTTATTGAATAAAATTACTCGTTAATATTTCAAGATAATTTTGTGTAATTTTGCTGATTATATCTGTTAAAATGAGACGTCCGTGTTATGCGTAATTTAAACGACAATTTATTCATTGCACCAACACGTCTATCTATCTATCTATCTATCTATCTATCTATCTATCTATCTATCTAATATATAAATAATATCTATTTCAGTCTGTTCATTATATATCTCAATCCATTCCGTATCTAACTATTTCAGTCTGTTCACATTTATAAATCTATCAAATTTCGTATTTTTTTTTGTTTTTATCTATCTAACATGCTTAGGCATCTGGGATGTACTCAGTAATATATATTCATAATTTAAAATTCAAATTGACAATATCTTTTCACGCACTTTTTTAAAGGCGGGGTGAGGTGATCAATAGTATATTTCTATATGCAAACCCTTTATTTACCGTTGCATGTGAGACACGCGTGTGATCCAGTCGCCACCATGCTGCATGCGTGAGCAAAGTACTTTCGCCTTGGAAAAACTTAAATCATTTCAAACTTTCCCACAATTTGTAATTTCAGTTACATGAAACACGCGATGCATGGAAACACTCCGTCTCTATTTTTACCGAGCCATCTCACCTTCAATCCCTGTAAGCGTTTAAACACGGTATCAAGTAAAAAAAAAATAGGTAACGCCAGAATCTGATTTTGAAAACGCCTGAGAGCTGCACGAAATCTGATTCTTTTCATTGGAATCGAGTAAAAGCAATAAGTTGATTGAGTCCGGGAGAATAATCATACTAGCAATATGAATTGGGATTTCTACTTTCACTTTCACTTTTGCTATTAAAAGTCAGAGAAGGATTGAATAACGATTTTAGTTACTGTTGAAAATATATCACATAAACTTTGTGAATATTTTTTCTAGAAGTCTTTTTAAACTACTTTGCATCAAGCAAAATACATACACAAACATATATATATATATATATATATATATATATATATATATATATATATATAAGATTAAATAAATTGCAAACAGTTTGTTTATTTTTTAATAAAATCCATTCATACTCACGAATAATCTTTCGCGTATTATAACTGACAGATGACAGAAATGAGCTGTAGCGTTGACAAATGTTATTATCATTCATTTTTCAAGGTACCCAAGTACTTTCAATCTCTTTCCAAATGTTTTTCATGCTTTAACACGTGCATGACCATGACATTACTACATATTAAAAAATTACATTTTGGATAATTTTTATGTTCTAATGAAAGCAATTTGTCAACCGTTATATTTGAAGCAGAAAAAAAATTCAGTAATTTTTGCGGTTAATTTTTATTACCATAACTCACACCCCTGAAAATGATCATGGATACCTTTTAAAGTGTTGGGGCGCTCTCCATCTTTCCACGGAAATGGACTATTCAAATCACCATATAAAATAGTAGTGATTATACCTCAAGGAAGTAAGTCGAGGAAGAAAGTCGAGTGAACGAGTCAGTCGGGTATTTCCGGTATTGCACCGGAAGTGTTCTATTAGTCAATCTATCACGTCTCTACGACGATACTGTATACTAATTACCTTGTTCTGTATTCTACTAATCCTCACCTCTTGTAAATACTTCTCTTTCCTGTCAATACACCTACTTTTATACTATTACGTTGTTTTGTATTATTTCACATAATTCTGTTACCCGACGTAACATAAAGAAAAACCTTTTAAACTGTCAGTTTGCGATATGCACCTGATAATTGCATAACGCAAGAAACTCTGATTTGTGTAATCGACGTAGGAAAATATATATATATATATATATATATATATATATATATATATATATATATATATATTTAAAAAAAATCACCTGAAGATGAAGCAGTCCACATATAGGGCTAGCTTCGAAACCCTAAAATTTTTGTTTGTGTAGTGATACTATGAATTTATAAACCATTGTAACAACTATTACACTATATATATATTTATATATATATATTTAAATTTTTTATTAAAATTGTTTATTAAAGTATTATATCACTACACAAAAATGTTCATGCTTCAGAAAAATACCGTTCTTCTTCAGGTGATTTGTTAATGGTGAAAATGGTGAAAATTATTCATTTTGAACATAGATAAATTCATGGTTATTTAGAAAATTAGGGAATGGTAGTTGGAAAAATGATTTTGGTGAGTTAATATGATTTAATCAAAAATGAGAATTAGGTAACTATGGAGTTTTAACATTTGGATCGTAAAAGGAAGCAGGATGGCAAGATGTCTAGACATGTCGCTTTTTAATTTTGTCTGGAAAAGTGGGACTATAAATTTTTTGAATATGTAGGCAATAGTTTTTAACAGATTGGATTTTAGTTTTTTTTTTATTAAACCTTAGAATTTTTTTGCTACTATCTCATGTGTAATTCGGCTGGAGTTTTTAAGTTAGAATTAGGATTAAATAATTAGTCTTATTGTATTAAGAACAACAAGTATTATGCGGGTCATTTATTTTAGTAAAATAATTTTGATTCTTAAAAATTATGTTTGCGTATAAGTTATAAATGATACATTGCAATTAACTAAATTTTAAAAGAAAATTATTAAGCTCTGCTCTATATCAAGCACTCTTTATAAAAGTAGATGCTTGAACAGTGGATTTTAATCTACGTGTTCTTTCACTTTCTTATAAATCATATATATGTATATATATATATATATATATATATATATAGAGAGAGAGAGAGAGAGAGAGAGATGTCAAGTTCGTAAACGGCGAGGATAATCCAACAAGATCAACTTAATATAAAATAACTACTTTTATATCTATATAGAGAGCTCGATGAATAAAATCCAGAGCAATATGATATTTATAAAGGAAAAATCAACACATCAATAAAATTAATTATAAATTATATTTAATCAATGACTTTTCAATATCTACTACAGGAAGTAATATTGTGTGGTCTGATGAAATGAGCTAATTTAGCTCATTGAAATGAATTATAATTTATAACCAATTTAAATGACGTGTGGAGCTTTCCTTATATATATATATATATATATATATATATATAATCACAGCTCATCAGTACGATTAGATTCCGACTGCTTTTAACCCAGGATTGAAACCCGACCGAAGTGGCGTCAGTTGGCGATTCTACCTCTTGGCCATGGGTGCACGGTAGAAGAAGGCAGACTCTTTAGCATGTATATTATGATTATACGTGACCAATAGCCAGAGTGATCTAAGTCATTAGTAAATGAGCGATGTGTACATGCCAGGGTAGCTACTGTTTTTCAAAGTTTACTATTCTTCCAGAGTTCTCAATCAGGAAGTGAGAGCGTAAATAGTCATCCGCAGACAGATCTGTTTCGCTGTATCACAGCTCATCAGTACGGTTAGACTCCGACTGCTTTTAACCCAGGATTGAAACCCGACCGAAGTGGCGTCAGTCGGCGATTCTACCTCTGGGCCATGGGCGCACTGTAGAAGAGGGCAGACTTTTTAGCGTGTATATTATAATTATACCCGCCCAATAGCCAGAGTGCTCTAATTCATTAGTGAATGAGCGATATATATATATATATATATATATGTGTGTGTGTGTGTGTGTGTGTGTGTGTGTGTGTGTGTGTGTGTGTGTTCATAATCTCTAAAAAGCTTAACCCCCATTGTCAATTCATTTCATTGGAATATGTGTGGTAGTGTAATGAATATCGGCTCGGAATGAAACATCGGTGGGTCGTGTTCGTTTATTCCATCGACGCAATAATACACTTGGTAAAGGTATTAATTCATCTTTTCTAGGTTTTATAGTTTAGGTTTTCAACCAGTCTACCGCTGAAAGTACTACTGCGGGAAAATCTTCTGCCTCGTTCTCGAAAAGATATGATCACCCAAACGTGAAATTAACTGATAGATGAGCCATGGGTGACTGCAGCCACCATAGACCCCGTTTTGCTTTCTAAATCTGAAAGTACTACTGCGGGAAAATCTTCTGCCTCGTTCTCGAAAAGATATGATCACCCAAACGTGAAATTAACTGATAGATGAGCCATGGGTGACTGCAGCCACCATAGACCCCGTTTTGCTTTCTAAATCTTACGCTCAATTTTTTGGGAAAAATGCCTTTTATAAAAACTTTGGTTATGTTTTTTGATTTTCATTTGTTCACTCAGACACTCTCATACATAGCCACATACACTACCGGCCATAATTATTAAGCAACCCTAGTTTTTTTTAAATAAATAAATATATTTCATACTATTCTTAGTATTTATTGCCAAGTGGATAATTCTAAATGAAAATATAATGTTTTTTTCTATAATCCTATCGCCCCAAGCAAGGTATTTTACTGCCATTGTTTTGCAGGGTTTTTACATAGAAGGAAAGTTAAGAGAAAAAGTCACAGGTTATAGAGGGTGTCAGGAAGTGGGTAAGAGAAGGATAAGAATACTGATGAGAGTGGAGTGGACAGAGGAAGGAGCATGAGAGAGAGAGAGAGAGGATGCAAGTTAGTGAGATAGGAAATGACTCTTGACTTTACATTTAAATTCTTGGTGATTGTAGCTGTCGGGGAAGCAAGTAAACGGAAAGGAATTCCACATGTGGGAAGTGCGAGAAAAGAAACTGATGGAGAAGAATTTGTGTTTATTGGTTTCACAGTAAAAGAGTGGGACGTAGTTGCTAATCCTATGGCTCGAGTAAATTCATATATAGGAGGCACCACTGAACTAATTTCATCGGAGTAGAAGCCGTGAAAGTATTTGTAGAATATTTGGTTCTTTTGTTATTATTACTTTGCAAAATTTTGCAAGACAAGGAAGCAAAGTTGAATTCGTCCGAATCATCCTAACTTTTTATCATTTTTTCATTGATGAAACTGCAATAAAGATAATTATTAAATACATTTGATGCTGTATTAACAAAAGAACCATTCTATTTTCATTTACAATTATTCACTTGACAATAAATACTAAAAATAGCATGAAATACATTTTTTTAAATACTGGGGTCGCCTAATAATTATGCCTGGTAGTATACATAAACTATGATCAATTATAATGTTTCTTGAATTTGAACAGTAACGCTGTCATAATTTTCATTAAGGAAGATCATGCCTGAAATTGGAAAACTTCATAATTATTTTCCTCAGGAGAAGAAATATTTTGATTTTTGTTTTAAAAAAAATATTTGATTTTTGTTTTTGTTTTTCATAGATAGAACAATCTGCTGTACCTTACTCTGACTTTTATGGAATAAAGTGACAATGTCTCTCGAAAGTTCATTGCAATATTTATCTCTTTAGTATAACACCTTATCCTTGTTCATCTGCCCATTTACATAGAGTAAGAAGAAATTAGTGCTACGTTAATCATATACGTTATAGGCCAAAAAATGGGATAGAGATTTGATAAGATTTTGCATAGACAAAATTAGTACTACGTTAATCATATACGTTATAGGCCAAAAAATGGGATAGAGAGATTTGATAAGATTTTGCATAGACAAAATTAGTACTACGTTAATCATATACGTTATAGGCCAAAAAATGGGATAGAGAGATTTGATAAGATTTTGCATAGACAAAATTAGTACTACGTTAATCATATACGTTATAGGCCAAAAAATGGGATAGAGAGATTTGATAAGATTGTGCATAGACAAAATTAGTACTACGTTAATCATATACGTTATAGGCCAAAAAATGGGATAGAGAGATTTGATAAGATTGTGCATAGACAAAATTAGTACTACGTTAATCATATACGTTATAGGCCAAAAAATGGGATAGAGAGATTTGATAAGATTTTGCATAGACTTTTGGTGTATGGATGTGCGTTGTGTTGAAGTGAATATCGACTCGGAACGACACATCGGAGAGCCGAGTTCGAATTCCAGTTGAATTCTTTGCATTCACTTACACGCAAATGCTCTTGGAAAAGGTATTCATCCGTCTCTTCCCTCTAGTTATGGGTTAAATATTAAGACAGATTGAGTTCTATAGACTTGGCCGACAACCAGAAAGCTATGGCAATCTACCGCGGGATAATCTTCTACCCAGTCAGTCATGTCTCTTTCGAGATATGATCGCCTAAAGCGTGTATCACGTATGCCGCTCAACTGACTGGCAGATCACAGATACAGATGTCATCAAAAGATATATGATTGGCTTTATCCTTGAACTGCGTACCTACCTTGAACTACGACTTCGTGTCTCTCTCCCTTGAGATTATCCAGTATTCGCTGCAATACAGGAGCACAGACATCAGATAACAATCCAGTACTCATTTCTTTGTTTCTAACGAAATCTTCTAGTATTTATTCATAAATTATACACATAATATATACGACAAGACGAAATTATAATAATTATTTACGATACACCAAAGAAAAAATTTTTTGGGTACTTAATATTTTTCACTATACTAGAATAAACAATTTATTATACTGAAAAGACCATTTATTTACTATAAAATTGTCCAGCATGACACCCAGTACTACAATGTTCCACTACGGTAGGCCCATTAGTAATACTCATTCGCTGGGGTCGCATTATACACGAGCTATTTGAAAAAATCAGCTTTTTCACAAAATATATTCCGGGGTGGTGTTATACAAAAAACTGACTTATATTCGAGAATATGAGGCCTGTTTTCTTAAAATATAACTATTGCCGTGAATATCTATTTAGCTGGTGAGTTAAAAATTATTTTCTTTCTGGTGAGCTCAACTCACTGTGCGTCCTTACATATCTTTTGACCCAAACAGGATTCTTCTTTTCAGTGCTATGTCCGGTCAGGACAACGGAGATGATAAATATCCAATTTTTCTCTTTTTTGTTGCTTAGTGTCATTTTTGCCTCTTGATCTTCGTTCTTAAATATTCTCGTCAGGTCGAGACCTTCATACGAATGCTCTTCATGGCGCCAAACTTGTTCAGAAATGCCTAAACTGGCAACTGCATAGATCTGCTTTCTCAGATTAAAAGGACTTCCAGAGAATGACGATATAGGTCCTAGTGTTGACTGCCGCGACAAAATCACAACCAAAGAACTATACCAAATAACAGAACCACATCACATCATAACTTTCAGCAACAACGAACACAAAATCTGAGCTCGAGTATAACTATAAGAGATATAATGGCATGATCAAGATGTGGGATTTCCACACTACTTCAAACAAAGTGTTAAGATTCGAGTAGATAAACTAAACTATCGCCCGGTTCACACTCCACCCACGTCTCTTGAACAGGTGAAGAGGCCCATCCCTTGTTCCCTGTTTAGGATGTGGTTTCCGGATTTCTCTTTTCCATTCTTTTTACCCTTACGTAGCCCCCTGAGCATCAGTGGCGTTATCGCCTTGCTTGGGGTGATATGATTAAAAAAAAAATACAAAAAGAAGCAACCCCCCCCCCACAAATAATAGAAAGAGCAATAACAGCTACAGAACTTCAGAAAGGCATTTAACTGAAAACAAATTATTTTAAATGACGGATTTTATAACTTTCAACCGACATTGTCAATAGTAGCTTAAAGGCTAAGATTACCAGTATAGATGAAGAGAACAGGTACTACACTGTTTATTTATTGCTCCACCCCGTGGTAACGGGATATGACACAAGGCCGGTTGAAAGTGAGGGATTCAAATGCGCATAATTCTTTCTTCAACACCCACCTGTATCCATTTTTATCTTTCATTCTAACCGCCTGCGCACCAGTAGCGGTTCCGCCTTGCTCAGGGAAAATTGATTAACCACCTCTACCAAAAAAAAAAAAAAAAATCTTGAAGTTCCTATAACACTTGCATCTATCTAATTGCTCAAATGTCTTATTCATTACTAGTAGTATAGCCCGGCGTTGCTCGGGTGTCATGAAAGCTTTAAAACTAATCCATGGTCCTGGGGGCTCAGACTCAGCCTAAAGAATATTTGTGTGAAGTTTTGTGAGAATCGGATAAAAATTGTGGATACATACAGACAGATAAACAGACACACACACACAAACATCTTGCTTTATATATATATATATATATATATATATATATATATATATATATATATATTATCGATTTTCTGCACTACTGTAGGAACTGCAACCTTGAAACTTCTGAATATCGTTTCTTATGTCTTTGTCTATGAGTGTATCAAATTTGATTAAAATCGGACCACTCCTTCTATAACCCGATTTTTTCGATTATCGATTTTCGATATTTATCGGTGGTAACTCAACACAAAACCAAGCTAAGAACACTCGCAGACGCTTATAGTACAACTGTGTAAATATTCAAGAAAATCGGTTCAGCCGTTTCGGAGTCTATAGGTAACGGACACACACACACACACAGACAAAGTTCCATTTTTAAATAAGATTAGATAATCTCAGCATCCTACTGGATAACCACCTTTCTGTAGCTTCAAATTTCTTCTTGATCCGTGAATAATATTGTTCAGCAATTTGTTTAGGAGCATTAATGTTACAGTGGGTGGTGTGTTGTGATGCAACGGATATCAGCTCGGAACGAGAAATCGGTGAGCCGAGTTCGAATTCCAGTTGAATATCTTGCATCCACTTACACAAAAATACCTTGAGAAAGGTATTAATCCGTCTCTTCCCTCCAGTTATGGGTTTCATAACAGTACTGATTGGTCTACCGCAGAATGTAATGGCAACTTACTGCGGGATATTCTTCTGTCCAGTCAGTCATTTTTTTCGAGACATGATCGCCCCAGCATGTATCACGTATGGCATTTAGTTCACTGACTGAGTGTTATATAGAAGTTCAGAATGTTTTCCTCTCTCTTAATGGTTTGCCAAGTTTCTGAAACTCATCTTTCTGCATTCTTATACGTTTAATTTTTTTCTGTGTTATATAAATGGCAAATAAATATTTTCTGCAATTTTGCTTTTATTTTGACGATCCCAATATGTAAGTCAAAAATTGGGTAGTCTTTTTTGCTAACATTTGCATTTTCGTTTATTACAATAAACGGTCACTTTTTTTCTTTTTGAGTTCCTTTACTACTTTGTCTTGATGTCCTTTCTGTTTTATCTTTGACTCTGCATAGGTTATGCTTCTCAAAGAAAGGTATCTCTCAAATTTAACAAGCGACTCACTCAAGCGATAGTTGTTGCAGTCGGTCTTCACGAAATGCTCATTAATGTGGCCTTGTGTCATTACAGATTAAGCCTGGTAAATATCGACTTCATCATTTTCACTGATACTAATCTGACCGTGAATACGAAACATTTTTTTTTTTTTGTGTAGGTTTCATTTAAATTCAATTTAAGTTCTGTGTGAACGCTGTTGCTTTAAATTTATTATTCTCAAAAAAAAAAAAAGAAAAAGAAACGAAAAAGAAAAATATGCGAAAATCGATTTTTCTGTCTTGAATAATCGTTATCAAGATGTATTTGATTGTAAATCGATTCTCTTCGTGGTTATCTAAAACGCATCCGTCTTTGAAACCTGAGAACTAATGGAAATCCTGGTAAGTCTGGGGCGGTTTTTAGATTCTGGAAACTGATAGTATGTGTGGAATAATATACGTCGACACATACATTTGCGATTCTGTTTTTTTGTTTTTTTTTTTGCAACGACAGAGAAATTCCAACAAAACTTGAAAACTGACCTCTAACAATATTAAACATTAAATTCGTCAATAAGCGAATTTAATCCTTTCGACAAAAGATGATTTTAGAAGCACAAATACGTAGACGTAACAAATTGCTGCTATTTAATGTAACCAAGTGGCTGGGACGGTAGTTGTTCCAACCATTAGATCAAATCCTCTCTTCTCTGTCTCGGACATCATTTTCTCTACCGGTGCTGCTCTGGTGATGTTAATGTACCTTGGAAGGTAGCTGTTAGGATACCCTCCTGCAAGGAATGAACTCTTCGTTATGTTATATACTTGCATGACTTCTAAAGAGCAGTAAATTAACCGCAGTTCAACAGAGCAGGAAAGTTGGCAGTACTAGTGCAGTCAACAGTAGCAGTTACGAGCAGTCAATTACAGTAGTTAACGACAGTTACTAGTCAGGCAGCGTAATAATACCTTGGACTTATTTATTTATTTATTTATTCCTATATATTAACATTTCTTTTAATATCTTGTTTCTACTATTATATTGTTTAACCAACATCCTGTGTTCTGTCATACTTCAGGCCAAACCGGTCATTACACTTTGCGGCGAAGTTTCGCCATTACTACACAACAAAATGGCGACTAAGTTCTGCAACAGTGCGCCTCAAATTAACAGAAGAGTAATTTTTTAACTAGTTTTATATTTTTTAAAAATCTATATCTTAATAAAGAAAGGAACATAAAGCACCTGATTTTCATTTCTATGTTTAGTGTTTGTGATTTTAAAAAGGAGTTGAACGTAGTCGGGATCATCGACTGAATGCGAACGTTCCTATCCATAGCTGCATAGTATGTCCATCAATTTCAAATGTAGAATTTTCCTCCTCCGAGACCGATTGACACCCAAGTCAGTCTAGGACCCATTCAGTTCTACTATTTACCAATAGCTGGAGAAAAGAAGGGTCGGATTCATTATTAAATGAATCTAATAAAGTCGACTGGAATTCGAACTCGATTTTCTGATTCCTCGATCTGTGCCTTAATTCATTACTCTACCATGCCTCCTATGATATTTTAACCCTCTAGGGCCATTCGTATCATATTTGATACAGTATTTCCCTATAAGGAAACATTTGGTATTTCCCTATAAGGAAACATTTGGTATTCATTGACTGAGCAGTCAGTACTGCTTTCATTTGAAATTTATAAAATATTTCTCTTAACCCTCTAGGGCCATTCGTATCATATTTGATACAGTATTTCCCTATAAGGAAACATTTGGTATTTCCCTATAAGGAAACATTTGGTATTCATTGACTGAGCAGTCAGTACTGCTTTCATTTGAAATTTATAAAATATTTCTCTTAACCCTCTAGGGCCATTCGTATCATATTTGATACAGTATTTCCCTATAAGGAAACATTTGGTATTTCCCTATAAGGAAACATTTGGTATTCATTGACTGAGCAGTCAGTACTGCTTTCATTTGAAATTTATAAAATATTTCTCTTAACCCTCTAGGACCATTCGTATCATATTTGATACAGTATTTCCCTATAAGGAAACATTTGGTATTTCTCTATAAGGAAACATTTGGTATTCATTGACTGAGCAGTCAGTACTGCTTTCATTTGAAATTTATAAAATATTTCTCTTAAAAAATTTTTCAGGAAAATATTTCTTTCAAGGCTTGTTTTCATACTGTATCAAATATGATGCGAATGGCCCTAGAGGGTTAAGCGGGATGCTAAATTCCTTATTTTTTAAGAAATGGCTTAGTCCTTTCAATTTTGCTTTCATCATGGGATTTAAACCAGTTATTATCGATCTTTCTAAAGAAAAACAGATTCTTCATTAATCCCTTTACATAAAAAAAACTGTACTGATAATCTACTACGTAAAGGCTAAACGAAAATTATTATTAGAATTTGAAGGGCGTCCCAGATTTTTAATTATTCTACGAGTGCCGTGAAGTGAAACATCTTTCTTAGTAGATATGGCAAAAAGCGACTAAAATTAAAATAAAGTACAAGTATAAATTTAATAACGGTTGAAAATGTTTCATCTAAGAAAATAAAGCAACATTACATCAATTACTTCGTTTGAAAGTAGACGAAAGTCAGAGTGGTGACGGAAAAAAGTGACTGAAATTAAAATAAGTCAAATATTAATAATGGATGTATTTTCATGCCTTCTGCTCTGACGAACTTAAGTCACTGATGCCCCCTCCACATGAATTTACTCGTGCAACTAGACTGGCAACGTGATCCCACACTTTTACAGTTAAATCAACCAAATGCAGACGGTAATTCTACTCCAACAGCTTCTTTTCTCGCACTTCCCGCCTGTAGAACTCTCTTCCATACACTTGATTTCTTGATGGCTAATACATCCAGGAATTTAAATGTAATATCAATTCCCATCTCTTATTCGCTTGACTCCAGTTCTTTCTATATCATCCCGTGTATCTTGTTCTTTTCCTTTCTGTCTAACTTCGCAACTGTCTTCTCTCCTGTGTTCCAATCCTTCTCTTGCCCTTTCTCTTCCACCCACTGTCGTTGGTTCGTCTTTCTCTTCACTCTTTCTACATCATCCCGTGTATCTTGTTCTTTTCCTTTCTGTCTAACTTCGCAACTGTCTTCTCTCCTGTGTTCCAATCCTTCTCTTGCCCTTTCTCTTCCACCCACTGTAGTTGGTTCGTCTTTCTCTTCACTCTTTCTACATCATCCCGTGTATCTTGTTCTTTTCCTTTCTGTCTAACTTCGCAACTGTCTTCACGCCTGTGTTCCAATCCTTCTCTTGCCCTTTCTTTGACACCTACTGTAACTGGTTCGTCTTTCCCTTCACTCTCCTCCTGCCTAAACTTTAACTCTCTTATGTAGCCCCTTGCACATCAGTGGCGTCATGGCCTTGCTTGGATTGAAACGATTAAAACAAGGATTAATCTAAAAAAAAAAAAAGAAGATGTTTAACGTCTCTTAATAATAAAAAATGAAAGTGATCGAATGGAAGGAGAACTGTATTTCTGCCAGAAGCTTTCAAAACCCGAATCTGGCACTAACATAATCACGTGTCTAATACAGAAATCTTTCTCCTCACTATTATTGTTTACTAACTGCCTGAAAATGATGGTCTTGAGCAACTGAGATGAAATGCTTATGAAGTTAAAGAAAATTCATAGTAATAAAAAAACAAGTAATGGCTGATGATGCTTACATCTTACAACTTAAATATTACAGCAGTTATCTCCCTTGAAAGAAAATAATGCTCTAAATAATTGCGATGAAAAGCAACTAAAATTAAAATGAAATCCGAGTAAAAGTTAATAATAGGTGAAATCCTGGCATTCCCCCTACCCCAAATCAGCAGCGACGAAGCGAGTCTCCTGAAAGCAATACACTGTGCTTCCTCGGTCTCGCCCTCTCTTCCGACATCAAGTGGAATCATTACATTGAATCAATAGCTAAATTGACTGCTAAGAAAGTTGGATCACTGTGTCGGTCCAGGAAGTTTTTCCTGCCTAAATCTTGCACATATACAAATCAACCATCCGACCGTGCATTGAATACTGTTGTCATATCTGGTCGGACGTCCCTGCCATTCAACCCAGGGTTCTCGACAGGCTCCAAAAGAGAATCTGTAACGTGATCGGTCCCAACCAGGCAGCTCGACTCCAGCCACTTTCTCACCGGCGGGATGTGGCTTCGTCTGTCTATTCTACAAATATTTTCATGGTTTCTGCTCCGACGAGCTTAGCACACTGGTGCTCCCTCCACAAAAAATTAATCGAGCAACCAGACTGGCAACAAGGTCCCACTCTTTTACAGTTAAATCAACTAAATTCAGCCGCGATTTCTTCTCCAATAGCTTCCTTTCTCGCATTTTCCGCCTGTGGAACTTCCTTCCGTATAATTGCTTTCCTGACGGCTACAATCTCCATGAATTTAAATGCAACATCAATTCCCATCTCTTGCCCACTTGACTCCAGTCTTTCCTTAGTTCTTTCCCCGTTACCTAGTGTATCTTGTTTTTTTTTACCTGTCTCACTTTACTCTCGCAACTGTCTTCACATTGGTATTCCCATCCTTCTCTTGCCCTTTCTCCGACACCCCGACACCCCGACACCCCACTGTAACTGGTTCGCCTTTCTCTTCGATCTGCTTAATTTTCCACTCTTCTCTTATGTAGCCCCCTGCACACCAGTGGCAGTACCACCTTGCTTGGGGTGAAACGATTAAAAAAATGCTTCATCTAAAAATTAAAACATGACAGCAGTTACTTCCTTTGAAAGCAGGCATTGGTAAGAGTGGTTGCGGTTAAAATTAAAATGAAAAAATACAGGGTGTCCATAAAGTTCGTGTAAACTTAAAAAAATGTAACTTTATTTGTATTTGCGATAAAATAATTTGTAAAAAGGATTAGAAAGAAGTAAATATATATATTTTCAAGGTTTTATTGAAATTTTATTTAAACTTCCACATTTATCATTAGCAATACAAAGGGTAATATGATTTTGCAGTTCACGGAAAACATTTTCCAACTGATTTACAGTAATGCCTGAAAAATGCCAAATACAGGTGGAGAATAACAGAATCAAACAAGTACAAGAATTTAAGTACCTAGGAAGTGTTCTAACAGGAGATGGAAAGTGCGACACGGAGATCCGAAGGCGAATTGGCATGGCAAAGGACGCGTTCCAGAAGATGAGCAAAATACTAACACACAGGAAAATCTCAATAGAAACAAAGAAAAGAGTTCTAGACTGCTACGTGATGTCAGTTCTTCAATACGGCTGTGAATGCTGGACAATATCATCAAAAATGAGGACAAAACTGGAAGCGGCCGAAATGTGATTCTACAGAAGGATGCTACGGATATCGTGGACTGAGCATACAAGCAACGACGAGGTGTTAGAAAGAATGGCAACAAAAGGAAATTGATGCTGAGCATCAGAAAGAGACAACTGAAGTTCCTGGGACATGCAATGAGGAAGGAGAGCCTGGAGAACCTGATACTGACTGGACAAATAGAAGGAAGGAGAGACAGAGGAAGTCAGCGGATAACATATTTGCAGGGACTGATCAGGTGGATGACGGAACGGGGGTTGCCAGGAGCAACAGGAGCAAACATACTAAGAGCCACAAGGGATAGGGAGACGTGGAGATCCATGATCGCCTACGTCCTGAAGGGACAGGGCACATAGAAGAAGAAGAAGAATGAACAAGGTCTGATTGCATACACAATTGTTTTCACATGAAAAAAATCTAATAGAGTAAAATCTGGCGAACGTGGAGGCCAATAAAAGAGTCAACTTCTTCCGATTCATCTGTTAGGAAATTCCTGATTTAGAAACTGTCTAACACGCAGAGCAAAGTGACAAGGAGATCCATCTTGTTGACACACCGTATTATCTTTCAAGTTTTATTGTTCAAGCTAAGTTTTTACAGATTATTTCTATCACAAATACAAATATAGATATCATTTTTTTAAAGTCCACACGAACTTTATGGACATACTGTATTAGTAAAAAATTAAAAATCGCTAATACTAGTTCCCCCTTAATTTATACTTCAGCTGAGTCAAATATTCATTCTTCATTGATTACACAGAAATGAGGGTTTTTTTTTAAGAGAATTACGAGTTTTATTAATATCGTTCTTTTTACATGTTTTCTTTTTTTTAAGAATATACAAGTTAATGCCGGTGAAAACAGAACTGCAGTCTTAAACCGAATAAAGTTGTTGGTTGATTGGTTGTTTTGTTTTATACCATATCAACCTCGGCGGGTCATTTATTGCCAACTAAATTTTATTTATTTATTCCTGGTAATACATTTTCCTTTCAACAATTTATTGTTGTTGTCTTTTAAATATAAGTTTTTTTGTGTCTAGTAATACTTTTTTCTTTTCCAGTACCAAGATTCATTGGGATTTGTTTTAAGGGCAGGGTCCCCAAGTCCTACCCTGTTATTTAAACCATAAGTGGAGGGAAGGGACGGATTAATACCTTTCCCAGGGGTACCAGTGCTTAAGTGAATGCAGGGTATTCAACTGGAATTCGAACTCGGCTCACCGATTTCTCTCTTTGAGCCGATATCCACTGCACCAAACGCACATCCGTCACCAAACGCTTACAGCACCTAGTATTCCCAAGCTGTCACCCATCTAAGTACTGACCAGGCCCAACGTTGCTTAACTTCGGTGATTGTGCGAGAAACGGTGTATTCAACATGATATGGCCGTAAGCCCCGAATAAAGTCTTTAAGTTTTGAGAAGAGGCAGTAATATCGTCTGACACAGATTACTTCATGGTTCAAATCTTCTCATCAACGATTCATGAGTACGAACAATGTAAACAATGTGAATATTACCTCATGTCAGAAGTATAAATATTTATTGTTTCGTTTCACTTTTGTCTGGTATCTTTTACTCAACATAATCTATCTATCTATCTATCTATCTATCTATCTATCTATCTATCTATCTATCTATCTATTTCAGTCTGTTCTTATCTATCTATTTCAGTCTGTTCTTATCTATCTATCTATCTATCTATCTATCTATCTATCTATCTATCTACTAGCAGAATAGCCCGGCGTTGCTCGGGTGTAATGAAACTTTAAAACTAATCCATGGTCCTGGAGCTCAGACTCTTTGGACGTTGGCACGAAAGACTAAAAAGCAATAGTTGTTTCCAGTTAAAGCGAAACCGTAGACTGAAAGAATGGATGTAAGTCAAATCTTGATTTCCTGATATCGATATCAAATAAGTTTATTTCGTCGTAAACTGAATTTTGAAGGCTAGATAAGTCCTCTGAGTAAATGGTATGGCTGAGACTAAGAACTACAATTATACCTACTTAGAGCCAAACCCGAAGCAAAAACTAAAAGTGCTGAAAAAAATACAGACATACAGGCAGATAAACACACACTCAAACATCTTGCTTTATATATATATATACATATATATATATATATATATATTATCGATTTTCTGCACTATTGTAAGAACTGCAACCTTGAGACTTCTGAATATCGTTTCTTATGTCTTTGTCTATGAGTGTATCGAATTTGATTAAAATCGGACCACTCCTTCTCTAACCCGATTTGTTCGATTATCGATTTTCGATAGTTATCGGAGGTACCTCGACACAAACCCTAGCTAAGAACACTCGCGGTCGCCTATAGTACAACTGTGTAAATTTTCAAGAAAATCGGCTCAGCCGTTTTGGAGTCTATGGGTAACGGACACACACACACACACACACACACACACACACACACACACAGAGACAAAGTTCCATTTAAAAATAAGTTTAGATGCCGGAAGTATAAATATTTATTGTTTCGTTCCACTTTTGTTTGGTATCTTTTACTCAACATAATAAATCTATCTATCTATCTATCTATCTATCTATCTATCTATCTATCTATCTATCTATCTATCTATCTATTTCGGTAGGTTCATTATCTATCTATCTATCTATCTATCTATCTATCTATCTATCACATACTCCCCTGGAACTTTTGCCGTGATAGTTTAAATGTAATAACGATAGTGAACCATCCTAACAGGTAGTACCTCTCGTTCTGGAGGGGACTGGGTTTATTGCCCGGTGCCTGAGGCGTCGTCAAAAGGAGAAATACCGACGGAGCTTTAGATTTTTTTCTATTGTATTGTCGTTAAACCTAATTTAAATTAATCGTGTGTCACATTCAGTAGTGACATATCTATCTATCTATCTATCTATCTATCTATCTATCTATCTATCTATCTATCTATCTATCTATCAGTTTGTGAGTTTAATACCTGGCTACAGCAGTGATGAACAAATAACTTAGAGTGTTGATTTGAAGGGCGATAACTACATGGCCTCCGGAAGTAACATCGCATATGGAATGAGAATGATATACCCCAGTGATTGAAATAAAGGTTTCGGTTTGAAATTCCAAATACCTGAAGAAGGCCGGAGCGTACAACGACCGAAACGTCGTGAATATAGCAATAAAGATGAGGGCAACAGTCCGAAGAATGTAAAAAATGGATATATTTGCCTCCCATAATTTGGAGTATTGTTGGTGCTGTGGATCTGGGTGAAGAACCACAATAAATGAGGAACAACAAAATAGATATTTGAGATAGAAAAATAGATTATATTGAACGTAAATATACAAACTGGAACGCAAGTTAGTAATCCAGGAATACGATTAGTAAGAAATATATATATACAAATCTTGAAGTGAAGCCGTGTTGAAATAGTATATCCGTGTAATAATATTCTGGCTGAGTGGAGTTCAAAGGTACTATGCCAACTGACGCGCTATTCTCTGTGTAACTTCGGTATCGTTCGGTAACTTACGGATCAGTCCCGATGTTTGTAACGGATCGATATCAATCCCCCTCCCAATGGAGCAAAATGTGGTACAAGGCTTTTTTAGTGTGGGTGATCCGGGTCATATAGCCCAGCCAAAAATACCTGTCTGACTTAACCCAGTCGTTACTCTACCCTTCGGCAGAGCCACGACTGGGTTTATGCTCTTCGCCCAAAGGCAGAGAGCCGACAGTGTCAAGTCCGGAGATAAACTCTAACGGGTCGATATCAATCCACCGCTCTACTGGAGAAGAATGTGGCACAAGGCTTTTTTAGAGTGGGTGATCCGGGCCATATATCCTAGCCAAAAATAACTGTTTGACTTTGCCCAGTCAGACAAGTATTTTTGGGCTAGGCTAGTCAGACATTTATCTCTACCCTTTGACATAGCCACGACTGGGTTTATGCTCTCCGCCCGAGGGCAGAGAGCCGACAGTGTCATATCCGGAGATAAACTCGGACGGATCTCTACGGTTCTCTCTATGGAAGGAGTATATGTATATTCAATTCGAGTATATTATCATAGAAAAAGGGGAGGTCCCACAACAGTGGGTTTCCATCTTTTGTCGTTCTCTTTCCAGCTTTAAAGTTTTTGTTTTTTTTCTGTCATGATTGTTCCATCTTTTGATTTTATGCCTTCCGTCGATGAACACGTCTTTTTTTTTACTGTTATTTCTTTTGATTTTTTTTAATACTTGTCGTGTCTGTAATGTTTAATCTCTGTATCTCAGCACAGATTAAGCTGAGTCGTTCATCTTAGACAGCCGTGAAAGAGCCCAACTTTTGACTCACCCTGTATTCTACACTTAGCCTAATACTGCACTTGACTTCAATGGCAGGATTACTCCGTGAGGATCAAAATCTATAGAGTGGCAATCATTTTCGAAACTATATTCTTAAACGGCGCTATCCAGCGCGTGACAAACGCGTTTGCTTCGTTCATACCAATATGCCGTAAAGACATTTCGTGGGGAAATAAGTTGCGATCGAAATCTTTAAAGAGGCACATCTACAAATGACACCTTAGAGTCGAAGCAATTTTAAACTTAACGTGGCGTTCTAGTTTCTATATCGGACAGTGGAGATTGGACTGATTTAGTGAAATTGCATAGATCAATCTAATTTTGTTTAAGAATTATCTCTGCTTTTGACAATTCCAAAAGTAAATACATTAATGCTTTAGAAAAAATAGACAGAAAGTGCGTAAACTTAAACTTATGTTATTTAGAAAAAAAATGTCATTTTAAATAATATAAATAACTCTAATCTTTTTAGCAAAAGAATTAATGACCATATACTGCCTTAGAAAATTACTTAATTAAATTCTTAGATCCTGTTTGATACAGATTCTTCCATATTTTTATCGCTTTCCGTCTCACTTTCCTTCTTTCTTTCTTTCTTTCTTTCTTTTTAATCCGCAATTATTAATATTAATAGTTATGAATTCCCTTTTATATACTTGCTTCCCCGACAGCTACAATCCCCAGGAATTTTAATATAAGGTCAATAGACATCTCCTATACACTAATTTTTGATGTCAATGATTTTCTCTAGTATTCTTTACCAGAGTTCATATTGCAATTTTTTGATGTTAATGGTTTTCTCTAGTATTTTTTTGTGTTAATGGTTTTCTCTAGTATTCTTTACCAGAGATCATATTGCAATTTTTTGACACTAATGTTATTCTCTGGCACTCTATATTAGTTGTTTCGATATTGTGTTCATCTCTATTCATGCTTGGCTTAAGAGATTTTTGTAGCCTAGCGTATGTGCTGATTCTTTAAGTTTACGTAGTTTCCAGTGTCGTTCTCTATCTATTATTTCAACTTCATCCCATCGGGGGCGGTGATCCTCTTTCTCCCTCCATATGTGGTCAGCTATGCCTGATTTTCTACCTCCTCTTGTGCCACGGCCTAGCGTTGTTATTGTAGCCTTACCTTAAGGGGTAGCCTGTTTTCTCCTTTATATTTTTTCAGATGGTTGGGGCGCTCTCCACCTTTCCACGGAAATGGACTATTCGAATCACCATATAAAATAGTAGTGATTATACCTCTAGGAAGGAAGTCGAGTGAGCGAATCAGTTGGGTATTTTCGGTATTGCACCGGAAGGGTTCTACTAGTCAATCTATCACGTCTCTACGACGATACTGTATACTAATTACATTGTTCTGCATTCTACTAATCCTCACCTCTTGTAAATACTTCTCTTTACTGTCAATACACCTACTTTTATACTATTACGTTGTTTTGTATTATTTCACATAATTCTGTTACCCAACGTAACACACAAGGAATGGCGCACACCCAGTTCTTAGTCATGTCCTTCTTTGTTGGGAGGGTCTTACTCGGGAGAGTAAAACCACTTCTGAAGATCTTCCTGCTGTTATATGAACCACAGATTCTCTCTGATAACACCTTCACATAGAGTAGGCAGACCGAGGTTGTTTCCTGAGTGTTGTTATCCTCATGCACCCTTCCTTCCATGTTCGTTAGAGTTGTTGTCATGTACCCTGAATAATTGTTACGTTGTAGGGTGCTGCTTATACTGACTATTTCCTGTTTGTATATCTCTGGGTCGCCGCTTATGACTTTTGCTGAATGTTATATGCAGAGGACGATCCCTTTCTTTACATTGTATGGGTGGTGGGAGTTGTAGTTGAGGTATTGTCCGGTAAATGCTGGCTTGAGGTATATGGATATCTTGACCCCTCCACTTCTTTTAGTGTGGTCAGAGTATGAAGGTGTCATTAACGCATCTCAGCCATAGAGTCGGCTTTATAGCTGTGGATTTTAGTGCCATCTCTTCAAATTATTCCATGTATATATCAGCCAATGATACAATGGAGCGTACAATGGTCGAAACGTCGTACAAATGGCAACAAAGATGAGGGCAACAGTCCGAATAATGTAAATAGTGTAGTACGCTAACATTGTAAGATTTAACTCCAATGAACACCGAGTGACTTTAAATAATCGGTTTGTACTATGTTCCTGATGATTTCGTGACGCATGAAACTCCTAGTCGTGCTATCGATGTAGGAGAATATGCATATTTGATAATATATATATATATATAGTTAGTCATCCGCAGCTCATCAGTGTGGTTAGACATCCGATTGCTTTTTAACCGAGGATTCTACTTCTGAGCTATGGGCTCTCGGTAGAAGGAGTACTTTTAGCGTGTGATGTATCATACGCCAGTAGCCAAAGTGCTCTTATTCATTACTGAATGAGCGATGCGTAGATGCTAGAGTAGCTACTGTTTTTCAAAGTCTACCATTCTTCCAGAGTGCTTACTCTGGGTGTGAGAGCGTAGTCATCCGCAGACAGATCTGTTTCGCTGGATCACAGCTAAGCAGTACGGTTAAACATCCGATTGCTTTTACACAGGATTGAAACCTGACCAAATTGGCGTCAGTCGGAGATTCTACCTCTGAACTATGGAAGGCAGACTTTTAGCGTCAGTGGCCAGAGTGCTCTAATTCATTACTGAATGAGCGATGTGTAGATGTAGTCTACCATTCTTCCAGAGTACTCAATCATGGTGTGAGAGCGTAATATATATATATATATATATATATATATATGTGTGTGTGTGTGTGTGTGTGTGTGTGTGTGTGTGTGTGTGCGTGTTTATGTATATATATATGTGTGTGTGTGTATGTGTGTGTATGTATGTATGTGCGTTATATATTTAAGTGATTTCTTATTCTAACTAACGATTTTGTTTCAATTCCCTTAAAACTTCCTTGTTAAATTACTCACATTTTCAGTCCTTGGAATTCTCACCATCCTTTTGTAGAATCATATTTCTGTTGCTTTATGTCTCTTGTTCATCTGTGAAGAAATTGACTTATAGGAGGACCGATATTACAAAACATTTCGGCACACTTCTTTTGTTTCTAATAATTTTTTCTTCTTTCTTAATATCTTGCTTAGCTTTTGAAAAGCAGTTTTGGATTCCGGTGTCTAATTTCCCGTGCGAGAGTATTTTGATAGAATAGCTGACAAGATATTTCCTTGGTTATTTAATCAATCTAAGAGTTTGAGTTTGAGTTTGAGTTTTGTTTAACGGAATATCAAAACATTTGTGGGTTTTTTTTTTATATACCAAAAAGGTAGGGTTTTAAATGATTTTTTTTAAATGTTCGGTTATCATAAAAAGTTGATTTAGTCAGATTCTAATGAAAATTTTTGTTTTTATTCTTTTTTATTTTAGAAAACTGAAAATATATTCTAGTTTTATATTAAAAAACTTTTGCTGAGAATCAGTTTTTTCTCAAAAATATGTTTTGGTAATAATTTTTTCTTGAAATATGTATTGTTGGTAATATTTTTCCTTCAAAAATGTATATTTTTATATAAAAGTCTATTTTTATGTATATATTTCTATAAAAGTATTTTTATGCTTTTATAGTGTTTTGAACCCAGTTAGGGGGTTAACTATTTGCCCATAACTGGGACGCTAACAGGTGTTAGCACTCGGGGTCAGGGTAGACCTGGGAACAAAAACAATTAAGAGGTGGTTCCATGTTCCTCACAACCTACCAATCAGAGAATTTGCTGCCAGATGCAGTTTGCCGTCATGCTCAGGACCTCAAACATAAGAATGAACTTGGCTAAAGTTGGAAACGAAGAAAAGATTACTTGGCTGTTATGTGATATATGCCCCTCTATATGGCTGCAAACGCTAGGCAATCACCTCAAAGATGAAGGAAACTCTCGACGGAACAGAAATGTGGTTCTTCAGAAGGATGCTGAGGATACCATGGATCGAAGGTGTGAGCAATGACAAGGTTTTGAAGAGGATGTAAACTAAAAGAAAAGTCATATGTAATATCAGGAAAAGGCTGAAGTCTTTGGGACACGAAATGAGGAAAGAAGGCTTAGAGAACCTGATACTAACAGAGCGGATAGAGTGAAAGTGTGGCAGGGGAAACAACGCATGACATATTTGATGGGCTTAATCAAATAGATGACAGAGTTTGGAAGAAATAACAAGATACAATTTATTAAGAGCTACAAGGGACAGGAAGATGTGGAGGGACGTGATCGCCTACGTCCTGAATGGTCAGGCCGCATAAAAGAAGAAAAAGAAGCAGAAGTTAGTATCAAATTAATTTGAAATATACAAAAATAACATATTTTTCCGTTACGATGATACAGAATTACTTAGACCCATTAAATCAGCCAGTTAATTGCCATTCGTGATACACGCTTAGATGATCATGTCTAGAAAGAGACATGAATGACTGGCCAGGAAAATTTCCCGCAGTACGTTGTCATTACTTTCTACGGTAGACTGGTTGCCAATCAAAGCTATATAACCATATCTGCCCTGCTATTTAACCCATAGCTGGAGGGAGAAGTGACGGATTGGTACCTTTGGGAAAGTTTATTACATTAGAACTGTATCTGATGCTATTCAGACCCGATCTCTTTGACTCTATCGTTTTCTACTGTTACTATTCGGCCTTTAGCGTCGAAAAATATATTTCATTTACATTAAACTCCTTCACAGTGACAGTAGCACTTGATCTTTTATATACATGCAAATGTAGTTGAAATTCTACTTTCGTCTACAGACAATCGTAGCTGATATTCATATACATGCAAATGTAGTTGAAAGTAATCTTTATTCTACATGCAAATACAGGCAGAATCCACCTTGTATGCAAATGTTGAAATGTTATTGAAATTTCTCTTTGTTTATAAATTTTTGTACTTGAAAAAAGAATTTTATATATATAACTTGAAGAAGACAGACATATTGTCGAAATATTGTTCAACATTGACGAATATTGTGTTGTTTTTGTCCTCTTAAATCGCATTTTTCTCTTAACCGTCGAAACATATTGGAAGAGTTACGTCAAACATTTTGGTTAATATTATTATTGTTACTATTATTATTATTATAAATAATAATAATAATAATAATAATAATAATAATAATAATAATAATAATCAACCAGTTAACCACATAGTCCGTAAATATTCCAAGTTGGCACACAGAGAAAATACGTCACGGCATGATCGGATTCGAAAGAGAATCCAATGGGGACCTTGCTGTAAATTTGGTTTCAATGTGAAAGAGAAACGGTATGAATAGCAGACAGAGGACGGGGTTGAAAATGACCGTCACAAGATATTATATAGGATTTCTCGGGCCAGACAGATCATATCATTCAAGCAAGTAGACCCGATCTTATGGTAGTAGATAAAGAAAATAATGTCAAATTACAGATTTTGCTGTTACATACAATATAAGCGTGGATAGAAAAAAATAAATAAAAATAATAAAAAATACAAGTATCTGGTTAGTGAGTTGATGCCATGGAAGACAACTTTTAAAGTAATTGTTGTGATAATAGATTTACTTGTAAAACCACTATCTAGAAAATGGAAAGAACGCTTAATTAAAACTGGTATTGAGACGAAGAATATAGATATTTAAAAAAAAACTCCCATTTCTTTTTTATATGAGAGGATACTCTGAAATGTTTTTGATTTGTAAAGAGTGTAGTTAAAACCGTTTCTCAGCACGGAATTCACAGTGACAATGCTAAAGTGCTTAACTAACATATCTAAACTTATTTATAAATGGAACTTTGTCTGTGTGTTTGTGTCTGTGTGTGTGTGTGTCTGTGTGTGTGTGTCCGCTACCTATAGACTCCGAAACGGCTTAACCGATTTTCTTGAAAATTTACATAGTTGTACTATAAGCACCTGCGAGTGTTCTTAGCTAGGTTTTGTGTCGAGGTACCCCCGATAAATATCGAAAATCGATAATCGAAAACATCGGGTTAGAGAAGGAGAGGTCCGATTTTAATCAAATTTGATACATTCATAGACAAAGATATAAGAAACGATATTCAGAAGTTTCAATGTTGTAGTTCTTACAATAGTGCAGAAAATCGATAATATATAGATATAAAAGACAAGATGTTTGTGTGTCTGTCTGTTTATCTTGCCTGTATATCTGCATTTTCTCAGCCTTTTTATTTTAGTTTTTGCTTCGGCTTTGGCTCTAAGTAGGTATAATTGTAGTTCTTAGTCTCAGCCATGATACCATTTACTCAGAGGACTTATTTAGCCTTCAAAATTCAGTTTACGACGAAAAAACTTGATATCGATACCAGGAAATCAAAATTTGACTTACATCCATTCATTTTTTTTCAGTCTACGGTTTCGCTTTAACTGGAAACGACTATTGCTTTTTAGTCTTTCGTACCAACGTCCAAAGAGTCTGAGCTCCAGGACCATGGATTAGTTTTAAAGCTTTCATTACACCCGAGCAACGCCCGGCTATACTGCTAGTTAATAGGTAGTCACAAAATAAACTACCAGTACTATGAAAATAAATCATCAGCTGTCATACTAAATGATATACCTATTATCTTCTGGGACACGCCAATTCAAACTGTTAATAAAATTAGGGACTTACTATATATATATATATATAACTTACTGCTCATCGACATGATGGTTTCCATCGAAACAAACACCTCGCTAAAAATTAGAAAAGAATTCTCTAAATATAAAAGTCTAGAAATAGAAATTAAGAGAATGAGTGATATGAAAACAAAATCTTCTTTCATGTACCGTGTTTCATCAGGACGTGGGCAATTATGCCTCTCCATAATTTCCTAATGTTTGAAGCTCTGAGTGAGATTTCGTTTTTCACTCCTCTCAGTCCCTGTTTTTCTATCAGTTCGGTAGACAGGTTAATTGCTAATTCCTTATTGCCCTTTTAATTTCAGTATATCAGGTATTCATCAAATTCTGTTCTGTCTTATTGTCTCTTTCTTGTTCAAATTATAAGCCTCCTTTTTGTTTTCATTTACCTTTAAAATTCATCGTAAATCACATATTTAGTCCATGCTATAATCAGCATCCTTCTGGAGAACAACGTTTCAGTCAGTTGAGTGCCATACGTGATACACACTTGGGCGATCATGTCTCGAAAGAGACATGACTGACTGGGAAGAAGATTATCATGCAGTAGGTTGCCATTACTTTCTGCGGTAGACTGGTTGCCAGACAAGGCTATAGGACACAATCTGTCGTATTATTTAACCCATAACCGGAGAGAAGAGATGGATTAATACCTTTCCCAAGAGTATTTGTGCGTAAGTAAATGCAAGGAATTCAACTGGAATTCGAACTCGGCTCTCCGATTTCTCGTTCCGAGTCGATATCCATTGCACCACAACGCTTATGCGTCTTAAATTTTCTTCTTCATTTGTGAGAAGATTGTCCAGCATTCACGACTATATAGAGGCTGGTATTAAACAAATTTCAGCAGTTTTTCTTTGTTTTTAATTATTTTTTTCTGTTTCTTAATACTTTGCTTAGTATTTGGAAGGCATCTTTCCCTGTTCAAATGCGGCTTTGGGATTTGGTGTCACGTTTTCCATCGTGTGTTTAAACACTTCCCAGATAATGAAAGTTTCGGATTTTCTTGATTGCGTCAATTCATAGTTTGTATCTTGGGCCCTTCCTTTTACTGACAATCATATTTTTGACAATCTTTTAATTTAATTTTTTTTTCGAAATATCTTCTTCGTGTTACTTAAAGCCATCATTATTTTCTGGTTCTTATTTTTCTCATGTTTTCCCTTCCTTTTTCTCCGATCACTGATTTCTATTCAAATATATCGCGATTTCAGAATTTTCTTTACGGTCGCTCAGTAATGTTCGTAACTTTAATCACTTTTGATATTGCATTTATTTTATGACCCATGGCAATCTTTATATATTTTAAGATTAAACCAGAAATATGAATGTCTCTGCTATTGTGAATTTTGTTTGCAAGAGGATGAACAACGCAAGAGGGAAATATTATAATCTCACACTACCAAATAATATTTTGTAATCACTGATAATTATAATAAAAACCTCTCAATTAGCTAAAATTCACCTATATTTTTTCAAATACTTCTTCTTCTATGTGCCCTGTCCCTTCAGGACGTAGGCGATCATGGATCTCCACGTCTCCCTATCCCTTGTGGCTCTTAGTATGTTTGCTCCTGTTGCTCCTGGCAACCCCCGTTCCGTCATCCACCTGATCAGATCCTGCAAATATGTTATCCGCTGCCTTCCTCTGTCTCTCCTTCCTTCTATCTGTCCAGTCAGTATCAGGTTCTCCAGGCTCTCCTTCCTCATTGCATGTCCCAGGAACTTCAGTTGTCTCTTCCTGATGCTCAGCATCAATTTCCTTTTTGTTGACATTCTTTCTAACACTTCGTCGTTGCTTGTATGCTCAGTCCACGATATCCGTAGCATCCTTCTGTAGAACCACATTTCGGCCGCTTCCAGTTTTGTCCTCATTTTCGATGATATTGTCCAGCATTCACAGCCGTATTGAAGAACTGACATCACGTAGCAGTCTAGCACTCTTTTCTTCGATACCATTTATTATCACTGCCATCGTAAAAATATAAATTACAATTACCAAATCGTGTAGATATTTACACAAATGCACCCGCATATGTGATATATATATATATATATATATATATATATATATATATAAACTGGCTCTGAAGAACCGAAGGGTGAAACCTAGGTAGGTTTATTGGCTCTTGCTTAGATTTTCTCTCTTTGTTTGCTCTACTTTCGTATTGAGCGCTTTAGTCTTAGGATTTTCGTCTTGAGTTTTCTTTTCTTACGAGTGCTTGATTTTTTGTTCATGTACTTCATTTGTTTCTTTTTTTACTTCCTCTTCTTTTCCCTCCGAGTTCGTTCTCGATGGGTTCTACAAGACGATTGAAATTATAGCTTAATTAGTACTAGTTTTGGCAGAGTTAGTTCTGTTACTATTGGTATTGTAATTACTATAGTGAATATTATATATATACATATATATATATATATATATATATATATATATAGAGAGAGAGAGAGAGAGAGAGAGAGCGAGAGAGAGAGAGTTGAATATATGGATCGGAATCCGAAGAGATGATAAAATAAAGAAAAAAGGGCAAGTAGGGAACGCATCTCAATGTAACATGTTTCACTTTCCTTAAAGCTTCTTCAGAGACCCGGTTGTGCGTTGAGTTTAAATTCCAGTTGAATACCTTGCATTCACTTTCGCGCAAATACCCTTGGGAAAGGTATTAATCAGTCTCTTCTTTCTACAGCTATGGGTTAAATAGCAGGGCGGATTGGGTTCTATCGCCTTGGTTGGCAAGCAATCTACTGCAGAAAGTAATGGCAACCTACTGCGGGATTAACTTCTAACCAGTTAGTCACGCCTCTTTCGGGACATGATCGCCCAAGCGGCTATCACGTATGGCACTCAACTGACTCACTTACTTCAGAGACCGAGAAAAACATGTAAAATAACAAAAAGAAAGTATACTAGTATGTTGTTATTGTGAGTCAGTTCTTATTGGTTAGATATTTGTCGCGTGTATTTAAGCAATAGATAATTATTTTTAAATGTATTGTCTGTTTAAATGTATATTTTACGGTAACGTTAGTTAATATATGTGCATATGTGCTTGCGAGTGTGTATGTATTAAACAGATAAATCTAAACACACAAGTGTTTCTACAGGGAGTCCACCAGAGTTCTTTAAAACAGGAACTACAGAAGAGGAATTCCAACAAGCAGGAAAACAGAAAGCAGAAAGGCAATAGTTGTAGAGTTTGGAAGGAACTGAGGCCAGCTCAAGTGCATATTTCTTCAAGATGATAGTTAAGATTCCATCGCCTTCGCTCGCTTTATGGGAGTTCAATTTAGAAATGATGTCCAAGACCAGAACACCTGGTTATGTATATATCGCTTAGTTGAGCTTCTGTTCTAAGTGGGAAATCGGGTGTGGGTACCCCCAGACGAATCAAGTGAGGATTTCGAGGAGGATTTATGGGCAAAGCTTCATTAATAAAAGATAGTGTGCTCTAATGTATGGTTCGAATCTATTCCTCTACAAGATAGAGATGCAGGGTCGAACCCAGCCGTTGTAAGTTAATATTTTTTTACAATGAAAGTCGGATTTAATTGGTATGATAATAACGGGAAAATATTCCGGGTGTACTTTTACGAGGGACAAATGAATTTTTCGGAAGAAGGACTTCTAATACAGATAGAAGCTTACTTTTCTTTTTTCCTTTACTTATTTTGCTTCATATGTGAGGACTTAGAATTGGTACTCTAACTATAGCCCTATTAGACTCTTACTGTTTTTCGGCAAAGTGTTCGAGACTCTAATCGATGCTAAAGGTTCTCGACAAAATCCAGAGAAGGATCTGCAATACACACTACCGGCCATAATTATTAAGCCACCCCAGTTTTTTTTAAAGAAATTATGTATTTCATACTATTTTTAACTAGATAATTCTAAATGAAAATAGAATGCTTCTTTAGTCATTATTACCTTGCAAAATTTTAAAAGGCAAGAAAGCAAAGATGAACTCGTCCGATTTACCCGATTTTCTTAATTTTTTTCATTGATGAAACTGCAATATAAGTAATTATTAAATATTTATAAATTCATTTGATGCACATGTTATTGTGCAGTATTAACAAAAGAACTATTCTATTTTCATTTACAGTTATTCAGTTGGCACTAAATACTAAAAATATTATGAAATACATCATTTTTTAAAACAATAGGGTGGCCTAATAATTATGCTAGGTAGTATACATATATATATATATATATATATATATATATATATATATATCACGCTCTCACACCCCGATTGAGCACTATGGAGGAATAGTAGACTTAAAAAAACAGTAGCTACTCACGCATCTACGCATCGATCATTCAGTAATGAATTTGAACACTCTCAGCTACTGGCGCGCGTTTATATTGTATATAACACGCTAAAGTCCGCCTTCTTCTACCGGGTGCCTATAGCTCGAAGGTAGAATCACCGACTGGTGTCAATTCGGTCGAGTTTCAATCCTGGCTAGAAGAAATCGGATGTCTAACAGTACTGATGATTTGTGATACAGCGAAACAGATCCATCTGCGGATGGCTATATATATGTTTATTATTACTTTAGAAGTTAATTTTTCGCGGATTCCCATGTTTATATTTTTTAAACAGGGTGTGTATTTCATCTACAGTCCTGCACATTCGAGAAAATCTTTAAAATAAGGTGCTCTTCGTCAGTGTTCAATATGCTTCCCTATCTTGTATGAAAACATAATATATCACACAACAAATAAATTGTTGTAATAACTTATAATTATAATAATAAAAAAATCAGTTTACCTGCTGAAATCCACATGCTGTATTTATGAAAATTAAACCAGGTGAGTTTTCCTAAGGTGAATATTTCTAATACAGATAGAAGATTATTTTCTTAATTGTAGTCTCCCAGTAGTTTCACGTTTCCCATCTATGCACAAGCTTCCGTATTCCCTCAGCGTAAAAATCTTTGGACTTATGTCTCAGCCAATCGCTCACGGTAGTTTTGACTTCATCGTCACCTTCAAACTTCTTTAAACAGTTTAGCCCACTTGTAGATATTTTTGGCTGAAACATGTGGCACCATACACAGTTGACATTCTCCTTTGAATTTCAACTGGTTTGCACCCTTCAGCAACTAAAAAGTTGATAACTGACCTCTGTTCAATCCTGGAGCCGGCTTCTTAGTCGGCCATCTTAGTTAATCTCCAAAACTCTCAGTTTTTTTTTTTTCAATCAGCAAAAAAGTTAAATGCCTTTGAAAAATAAGTAAAGGAAAAAAGAAAAGTAAGCTTCTATCTGTATTCTTCTTCTTCTTCTTCTTCTATGTGCCCTGTCCCTTCAGGACGTAGGCGATCATGGATCACCACGTCTCTCTATCCCTTGTGGCTCTTAGTAGGTTTGCTCCTGTTGCTCCTGGCAACCCCCGTTCCGTCATCCACCTGATCAGATCCTGCAAATATGTTATCCGCTGCCTTCCTCTGTCTCTCCTTCCTTCTATCTGTCCAGTCAGTATCAGGTTCTCCAGGCTCTCCTTCCTCATTGCATGTCCCAGGAACTTCAGTTGTCTCTTCCTGATGCTCAGCATCAATTTCCTTTTTGTTGCCATTCTTTCTAACACTTCGTCGTTGCTTGTATGCTCAGTCCACGATATCCGTAGCATCCTTCTGTAGAACCACATTTCGGCCGCTTCCAGTTTTGTCCTCATTTTCGATGATATTGTCCAGCATTCACAGCCGTACTGAAGAACTGACATCACGTAGCAGTCTAGCACTCTTTTCTTCGTTTCTATTGAGATCTTCCTGTGTGTTAGTATTTTGCTCATCTTCTGGAACGCGTCCTTTGCCATGCCAATTCGCCTTCGGATCTCCGTGTCGCACTTTCCATCTCCTGTTAGAACACTTCCTAGGTACTTAAATTCTTGGACTTGTTTGATTCTGTTATCCCCCACCTGTATTTGTCATTTTGGGTTGTATCTTTTGCTGATGACCATGCACTCAGTTTTCTTAAAGTTTATTTGTAGTCCCTTCTTGTCACTCTCCACTGCTACTTTCTGTATGAGATCTTGCAGTTTCCTTTCCGTGTCCGCAATCAGAACTGTATCGTCCGCGTATCTTATGTTGTTCAGGTTGTGGCCTCCAATAATAAATCCTGGTGTGTCATCTAGGGTCCTCAAAATATTCTCGCTGTATAGGTTGAACAAATCCAGTGAAAAGACACATCCTTGTCTTACGCCTTTTTCTATCTTTGTGTATCTACTGAGGTCGTTACCTGTCCGTATGCAGGCCGTTTGCTGCCAGTAGAGATTCTTGATTATTCTTATATCTTTGCCGAAAATGTCGAGGTTGCCTATCATTTCCATCAATTCTTTGTGTCGTATTTTGTCGAATGCTTTAGAAGTCCTTATTCCGAAAAATTCATTTGTCCCTCGTAAAAGTACACCCGGAATATTTTCCCGTTATTATCATACCAATTAAATCCGACTTTCATTGTAAAAAAATATTAACTTACAACGGCTGGGTTCGACCCTGCGTCTCTATCTTGTAGAGGAATAGATTCGAACCATACATTAGAGCACACTATCTTTTATTAATGTATGCCTTGTTAAAAAAAGTCTCAATAGATGTCCAGTCTACTCAAACACGCGTATCAACAAAAAAAATAAAAATAAAAAATAACGTTTTCAAGGAATAAACGTTGGAATAAAAATGAATGCATTACATTTTTTAATTATTTGAATTAATCATTGTGGTGTGTTACTAACTTTTTTTTTCAAGTAACTTAGTAAAAAAATTGTTTTCGTGTCTACCTTTTGAGATAATTTCTTATCGTTTACCTATTTATTTGTGTTGGTCTTGAAAGCGATTTTTGTCTCGATACAGAGATAACATTTTTTGGATTTATTGTTATAGGCTGATGCAGTTTACATATTTTCCATGATATATTTGGTGTTTATGAATATAGTTTTTGTTTTTTACTTCTCATATATGTTTACTTAGGTTTGTGCTGTTCGTGTATTTAATATTTGTAAAAGATGTTTTGCGTGCGTAATTTACTTAAAGATTGGAAACTAAAACCTGATACCTTATAAAAGACCACTCTGATAAATATGATAAATGCAAAAATATGCGCTGTATACAACACAGATAATGCATCATTTTAGGCAGAGCTAACGTCTTAAACTAAACAAATAAGATAACAGATCATAGAGAAAAAAAACATAAAAACAAATAAATAATTGCTTTTGAGTTTCGATGCATTTCTATAGCTAAATCACGTACAAGATACAGACAGTAGTTCATTTCTGTCAGTAACGCTTATCTTAATTTCTTTTCAATGACAATACATTCTATCCTGATTTTCAAATGTCAATACAGATCTAAATCTAAACTTATTTGTGAATGGAACTGTGTGTGTGTGTGTGTGTGTGTGTGTGTGTCCGTTACCTATAGACTCCGAAACGGCTGAACCGATTTTCTTGAAAATTTACACAGTTGTACTATAAGCGTCTGCGAGTGTTATTAGCTAGGTTTTGTATCGAGGTACCCCCGATAAATATCGAAAATCGATAATCGAAAAAAATCGGGTTATAGAAGGAGTGGTCCGATTTTAATCAAAGTTCATACACTCATAGGCAAAGGCATAAGAAACGATATGCAGAAGTTTCAAGGTTGCAGTTCTTACAATAGTGCAGAAAATCGATTATATATATATATAAAGGGCAAGATGTTTGTGTGTGTGTGTGTGTGTGTGTGTTTATCTTTATTTTTTCAGCCCTTTTATTTTAATTTTTGCTTCGTGTTTGGCTCTAAGTAGGTATAATTGTAGTTCTTAGTCTCAGCCATGATACCATTTACTCAGAGGACTTATTTAGCCTTCAAAATTCAGTTTACGACGAAAAATACTTATTTGATATCGATACCAGGAAATCAAAATTTGACTTGCATCCATTCATTTTTCTTTCTGTCTACGGTTTCGCTTTAACTGGAAACAAGTATTGATTTTTAGTCTTTCGTGCTAACGTCCAAAGAGTCTGAGCTCCAGGACCATGGATTAGTTTTAAAGTTTTCATTACACCCGAGAAACGCCGGGCTATACTGATAGTTAAGTGATAAACTGTCCTGAAGAAGTACCTTTTAACTTCTCTCTCGGCGGGGTGTGGGTGTCTTCTCCCTGCTTTATTTTTACTTCGATGTAAAGTGCTCGGACGGACTACATTCCTTTGTTCCGCACATTCTAACCTTCACCTGCCATGCCATTCATATTGTAACAAATCACCAACATTTCCTTCTTATTCCGTTGGATAGAAGTATGTGCCACTCGATAAGCTTCTTCCCGAGGAGCACTACTTTCTATAACCGACACCCAAGAGGATGTTTCCGCTACCACTATAATTTTAACCTTTCTCTTGTGTTGTGGCTCGTACTATGTGACATCCGGTTGCCCGGGTGTATAAAAGACAATGTGCGCTTAGCACGGAAGTTGTCATTATCACGGACTTCGGAAACGTAACACCTATTACTGCGAGAGACTGTAAATATTGTATATACATTTTTGTAAATATTGTATATACATTTTGGTTCTGCACTATTGTAAGAACTGCAACCTTGAAACTTCTGCATATCGTTTCTTATGCCTTTGCCTATGAGTGTATGAACTTTGATTAAAATCGGACCACTCCTTCTATAACCCGATTTTTTCGATTATCGATTTTCGATATTTATCGGGGGTACCTCGATACAAAACCTAGCTAATAACACTCGCAGACGCTTATAGTACAACTGTGTAAATTTTCAAGAAAATCGGTTCAGCCGTTTCGGAGTCTATAGGTAACGGACACGCATACAGACACACACACACACACACACACACTATATATATATATATATATAATATTCACTATAGTAATTACAATGTTAATAATGTAGTTTAGCTACATTTCACTGTGTATCTCTTCATTCAACGATACGACGCTATGAGACAGGTCAAGAGATTAAAAATGATAGATTGGCATAAAGTCATATGTATAGGTAACTTACTGAGGAACAAAATTCTATTTCCCTTCTGAACTTAGGCGGTAATGCCTCTCCACTGATTCTGTTTTGTATTTTTTAATTTATGTGAATGGCTATGGCTTCCTTGGAAATATATTGGAATTGACTGACAACCAAGGCTAGAGTTCCCAGTCTACCTTGCTATTTAATTCATGGCTAAAGAGAGAATGAATGGATTCTTACTTTTCTCAGGGACGTTTACGCAAAATGAACGCAAAATGAACGCAACAGACTAGGCATAAATTAAAATTCGCCAAGCCGAGCTTCCTCGCTATGATATACTACTTGCAAATCTTCATCTCCATTAGTCTGCCGTAACAATCTGCAAGTGTTAACCATTATCTTACACTCCGATCCGTACAAATTGCCTACTAACATAACCCTCTACCTGGAGTGGCCCCAGAGCTTTGTAAAAGGTGAACCTTACTGTTAAAAAAAAAAATTAAGGAAAGCCACTTTTCAAATCAAAACGACATAAGTTAGTCTGTCGCCATTAGTCTGTTTCTATGTAGTTTGTTCAACGTGAAAATAAGTAAAGTTAAACACAGTTGATACACAGTAGAGGTAAAACTTCGCCTGCTGTAACTGGGTTCAGATGTTTTCGGTGCTAAAATAGAATCGTGATTAGCTTTTTATTTTTTTCTCAAACTTCTGCTGGAATTTGGTATGTTTCTGTCGATGTAATCATTCGAGTGAATAAAAGTTTTGATGGACTTGTTAATCAATTTTGAACGTGATATCATGACTTACATTAACAGCGACTTAATATATAAATTGAAAAAAAATGAAAGAATCAGAATGTATTCCTATTAGTTTGAGCCATAAGTAATTTCCGTTGTTGTTTACCAAACAAAAATAGAAATACAAAAAAATAAAGTACAATTACATTTTGTTTTCAATGATATTTTCACCAATACTTGCATTGATATGTTGTCACTTATCAGGCAGCCTCTTCGATATATTTCAAGTAAAATTCCACAGATTCTGATGCGAAGATTTTTCGACGAATTCTTGAATCTGATTTTCATTCGAATAGGTTTTCCCGGTCGAAGAATTTTACATCGATCTGAAACGTTAATAATCGGTTAGTGCAAGGCGAGATGAATTTGGCGGATAAAACACACCAAACAAGTTGCAGTTTTTTGTTGTGTTATTCTTTTGTTGTTATAAAGTAGTATAAAGTTTTACCTACTGACGAAAGCGAGGCGTCTTTCGATTAGGTTTCTATAGACACGGTACCACTGCTAGACATATAAATGTGCATTTATAGTACCTCACAACAACTCTAAAAAATAATGCCCTGATGATCCCAGAACATGCACAGTATTACCTTTTTGCGATGGAGTCAATTGGAGAAGTTTATTCTCGACAAACCCTTGCATTTTGCGTTGAACATTGCCATATATAACCCATTCTTCATCATCTGCTATGATATATTTAAGGAACATGTTCTGTCGTGGTTCGTATCATGTGACATCCGATCGCCCGGATGTATAAAAGACAATGTGTGGTTAGCACGGCAGTTGTAATTATCACGGACTTCGGGAAGTAACACCTACTACTACAATAGATTGTAAATATTGTATATACATCTTGTTTATACCACTCTGTTAATAAAGTAGTTTATCGACATTTCTTTGTATATCTCTTCATTCCACAATACAACAGAACGGTTAAGTACAAATAGTTTCCCAAAGCAAATTACAATTTCAGTCAGTTAAGTGTCATACGTGTTACACGCTTGGGCGATTATGTCTCAAAAGAGACATGACTGACTAGGCAGAAGATTATCCCTCAGTAGGTTGCCATTGCTTTCTGCGGTAGATTGGTTGCCGACCAAAGCTATAGAACCCAATCTGTCCTGTTATTTAACCCATAACTGGAAGGAATAGACGGATATTACTTACTAAGGAATAGACTTCCTTAGTAAGTAACCCACACATCCAAATTAATTACAAATTACTCAACTTAATACATATCAGTAGGAAAATATTAGCTTAGATGATTTCGTTTGCATTTTGCTGAGTGTCTTCTTGCATGTGGTCATGACCAAAAATGAAAGTTTGTCCTTTTGTAAAGCAATGAATATTGGACGATCTTCTCAAGGATGAAGAAGGCACATAATAAAGAAGAAAATGTGGTTCTACAGAAGGATGCTGAGGATGCCATAGACTGAGCACGTGAGCAACGACGAGGTGCTGAATAGGATGCGAACGAGACGAAGACATAGTTAACATCAAGAAGAGACATATGAATTTCGTAGGACACTTAAAGAGGAAGGAGAGCCTCGCGAATTTGATACTCACAGTACGTATAGAGGGAAAGAGAGACAGGAGAAAGCAGCGTGAGACATTTAATAGGCTTGAGCAGATGGATGGCGGAACGGAGTTCTGGAGATGTAACAAGAGGAAAAATATTGAGAGCGGCAAGAGACAAGGCCAAGTGGAAGTCCATGATCGCCTACGTCCTGAAGGTACAGGGCACATGAAGAAAATAAAAAGAAGAAGAAGTAAATAACGTCGCATAGGTTCGCAGGGTCGTCTTTCAAATTGTTACGACAGACTAATGGATGTGAAGATTTGCGAGTAATATACCTTAGCGAGGAAGATCGGCTCGGTTTGGCGAGTGTAAATTTATGCCTAGTCTTTTGCGTTCATTTTGCGTAAACGTCCCTAAGACAAGCAAGAACCCATCCATTCTCCCTTCAGCCATGAATTAAATAGAACTGAGAACTCTAGCCTTGGCTGTCAGACATTTCAGTATTCTGAATTCACACCCTTACAGAAAACATGCCGAATCAACTACAATATATTTCCTAAGAAGCCATAGCAATTCACATAAATTTAATAAAAAAAACAGAATCAGTGGAGAGCCATGACCGCCTAAGTTCAGAAGGGAAATAGAATTTTGTTCCTTAGTAAGTAACCCACACATGTGACCTTATGCCAATCTATCTCCTTTAATCTCTTGACCTGTCTCATAAAACCAGTCTGATAATTTATCAAGGGGAAAAACACACTTATAATATTATCACACTCATGTTTCTTAGAATTTATGAAAAACTCCCGGGCATTAAAATGTCACAAAAGACACTGCTTAGCGCACAGATATTGATATTATGCGATCAACCAACGAAGAACATCAGAAATAAATTACAAAATTGCTTGCAGAATTTGATTCCACGAAAACGGGAGAGAAAAATAAGGTTTGATTCGTCTACCAAATCATTGTTACTTTTTAAAATTTGCCTAAAAATGAGATGAAAAATGTCCCCAGGCAAATATTTCATAACCATGCTAGAAGCTAAGCTTCCAGCCCAGATAGAATCCAGGCAACTGAAGCTGATTTTCCTTCTAGATTAATACTCCGGTGACAGAAAAGGTACGTAACACAAACTGGTTATTATTTTTCAAATCTAGTCTATTTTACCTGTCCACTTTTCTGAGGTGAGGCATCGTAATTATTTACATTATTTACACTGTTCGGACTGTTGTCCTCATCTTTATTGTTTTATCCACGATGTTTTGCTCCTTGTACGCTTCGGCCTTACTCAGGATCTGTCTATATTTCTGAGATGAAGCATTTTGATTATATGTGCGTTGTGGTGCATTCGATACCGAATCGGAACGACAAATCGAGGAACCGAGATCGAATTCCAGTTGAATTCCTCGCATTCACTTACTCACAAATATCCTTGGAAAAGGTATTAAGCCGTCGCTTCCCTCCAGTTATGGGTTAAATAATAGGAACAATTGGGTTCTATCGCTTTGATTGGCAACCAGTCTACCGCAGAACGCGATGGCATCCTACTGCGGAATAATCTTCTGCCTAGTCAGTCATGTCTCTTTCGAGACATGATCACCCAAACTGTGTATCACGTATGGCACTTAACTGACTGACTGAATGACTTATTATATTCATCTGCCTGCATAGGACGTACACCTAATAATGAATAAATGCCCTTCAGCAATATTTGAACTTATGTTTTATTTTCTAGGAGACACTTTCTTTATTAAGGTTTTTCGATTGTGTAATTTACACCACTTTTCTTTTTTTAATCATATCACCCCAAGCAAGGCAGTAACGCCACTGATGCGCAGGGGGCTACTTAAGAGTAAAAAGATTGGAAAACAGAAAGCCGGAAACCACATACTAAACAGAGAACAAGGGATGAGCCTCTTCACCTGTGCAATTGATGTGGTTGGAGTGTGAACTGGGCGATAGTTTAGTCTATCTACTCCAACTGAGAAAAAAAAAAAAGAAAAGAGTAAGAAGGTTGGAAAAAAGAAAGCCGGAAACCACAACCTAAACAAGAAAAAAGGTGTGAGCCTCTTTACCTGTTCAAAAGACGTGGGTGGAGTGTGAACCGGGCGATAGTTTAGTCTATCTACTCCAATCACTAGACATAATAACCATTGTTTACAAAAAAAAACAACAACACCCCTAAAAAACAAACAAACGCGGTGTGCGGTGTTTACTCAAATACTGATATTCAGTAAAAATTACATTTGAAGTAAGTATCACTTTCTTCGTTATTTTTAGTGGTTACTCATAACTGAGACACTCAGAGGATAAATTAAGGTCAAAGGGGACAGAAGAAAACAACGCATAACCTACCTAAACAGTTTGTATAAATGCATAACAGAACAGTGTTTGGAAGGGTTAACAGAGGGACCAAATTTACTGCAAAGGACAAGAAATCGTGGAGAGTAATTATCGCCAACTCTCTCAAGAAACATGGCACATAGAAGAAGATATTTTCATGGAAAGTATTGAAATTATTTTCTGCAGGTAAATACATCTAATACTAATACTTTTTCTTTATTTTGAATCATTTCACCCCAAGCACGGCAGTTTTATTGCCAATGGTGTGCAGGGGGTTACATAGGAGGAAAGGTATGAAAAAGAGGGACAAATTATAGGGGAAGAAAGAGAATGGGTAAGAGAAGGATGAGAATATTTGCGCTATGAAAGTAGAGTCGACGGAGAAAAGAACATTAGGGTCAGGATGCGAGTTTGAGAGATAGGAGATGACAATTGACCTAACATTTAAATTATTGGAGATTGTAGCTGTCGGGGAAAAAGGATACGGAAGGGAGTTCCACAGGCGGGAAGTGCGAGAAAAGAAGCAAAGAGAGTAGAAGTTAGGGTTACATTTGATTAGTTTCACTGTAAAAAGATGGGACCTAACTAGTAGCACGAGTAAATTCATGTAGTGGAAGTACCAATGAACTAAGCTTGTCGGAACAGAAGCCGTGAAAGTATTTGTAGAAGAGACAGAGAGAAGCCACATGAGAAAGTGACTGCAGCTGAACTACCAAGTCGGGATTGATCACATTGCAGATTCTCCGTTGTATTTTGTCAAGAACCCCGAGGTGAATAGCAGGAGCACCCGACCAGATGTGGCAGCAGTATTCAATACATGGGAGGATGGTATATTTATATATGTGTAGGATGGATTTAGACGGGAGGCATTAATTTTCATGAACCGGATATTATTTTCGTAATCGTTATTCGGGTAATAAATACATAAACAAAATTTCGTGTGAAGGAAATTCGGGATTAGAACAGGAAAAAGAGAATAAAATGAATGAAAGAAAGAATGAAAGAAGAAAATAAGATAGGAATGAATGAAAATGCAACAAAATATAAAAAGAATAAATTAAAAGATAGCGAAGAAAGAAAAGAAAAATGGTAGAAAAAGAAAGGGAAAAGTAAATACAAAGTAAAAAGAGGAAAAGAAAGAAAATAAGAAAAAATGACAAGAGCAAAGAAATAAAAAAAGAAGCTACAAAAAAAGAAAAATAATGAAAATCGAAAAAAATACAAAGAAAATTTAAGCAAAAGAGAATAAATATCTTGATCAAATGATTTCTTTTTTACGGTTTGCCGACCATCTTAAAACTATAAAATGTGAAAAAGAAAATGAAAGAAAGAAAGAAAGAAAGAAAGAAAGAAAGAAAGGCTAGGTAAGAAAGAGATCGAAAGAAATGGAAAAGTAAATAAATAGAAAAAGGACAGAGAAAATTTTTAAAAAATGACCCGAGAAAAGAAAAAGAAACAAACAAGGTAAAAACATTCCAGTCCTTCTTTTATACAGGTTTCACTGAAGATTACTGAAAGTCATTGTGATTAATTTGTTTATAATATTTTTCTTGCATTCGTACAAAAGAGTTCTTTTTTTTTCTTTTTGACATAAAGGATGTATGAATTTTTCAAATGAATTTTGGATCCGAGCACTTTCGCTTATTCGCAAATAAGGAATAATAATAAATACTTTAGGGAAAGTATTAATCCGTTGCATCTTCCTCCAAGTATGGTTTAAATAGCAGTTCTAATGCCCTGTTTGCCGACCAGTCTACCACAGAAAATAATGGCAACCTAGTGCGGGAATATTATATATTTTTTGGATCGATGTGGAATTTCACTTGAAAGTATATTCGCATTGTTGTAAAGTTTGCAAAAAATAAATAAAACATTATCAGTAAGAGTGAAAATGCAGGTGGCAAGCTGAATTTTCTTTTGTGATCAGGGTCAAAGAGGACAACGCCCAAAAAATAACAAAACTCACCTGGAGTAGCAGGTGCAAGAGGTTAGGCTATTTAAGTAAAGTCAGACAGCAGTCGTCAGGCAGTTTAAGAGCAGTTTGCGGACGACACTTGAAATCATAACAGCTTAGAGAAAGGCGCGGCCTCTTGGCCGCTGCCCGCAATGCGTGTGTGCTAATCCTCCGATTCGACCGACCCACTCCACTTTACAGTCAATGTCACCGAAGAAGAAGCGAATAAAGTTATGTTGTCTATTTTTATTTATATACTGGAGTTGATGTGTTGTCATTTTATCAGCGAGAGAATACAGTCGTTTTTTTTATGAGAAACAATATCTTTTTGATTGCAACTTATGCTTCATTACTTTTGTTTGGAAGAACATAATACTTTTTGGGGTTGCAAGTTTAATCCCCGGCGATTTTAGCAGCCGAGAAAATCGTCATTTTGGTTCGACCTTACTATCGACTTGGAACGAGGAATCGGGGAGCCGAGTTCGAATTCCAGCGGAATTCCTTGCATTCACTTACGCGCAAATACCCGTGGGAAAGGTATTAATCCGTCTCTTCCCTCCAGTAATGGGTTAAATAACAGGACAGATTGGGTTCTATAGCCTTGGCTGGCAACCGGTTTATCACAAAAAATGGCAAGCTACTACGGGATAATCTTTAGCCCAGTCAGTCATGTCTCTTTCGAGACATGATCGCCCTAGCGTGAATCAAGTGTGGCACTTAACTGACTGGTTGATATATAACGTAATGCTCAGATTTCTTTCTGTCATTGTGTTAGTTACTGTTGTATCGCCGAGGTGGCAGTACGATACCAGATGTTGTGTGCTGAAATATCTACAGCACAATCCGTGCTAATGGATATTAAGTACAAATAAGACAAACAGAGATAAGACAGAACAGCAATAATTACAAAAAAAAGGAGAGGATAAATTGTTAGAGTCGCAGAAAGCGCAGTCCCATAATAATCGTAAATGACACGCCCAAATCCTGACTGCTATTTTGTACCCCAGACCATTTTTGAGAATGTTAGAGGGTTGTGAATATCGAATCAGAACGACAAATTGGTGAGCTGAGTTCGAATTCCAGTTGAATTCCTTGCATTCACTTACGCACAAATACCCTTGAAAAAGGTATTAATCAGTCTCTTCCTTCCAGTTATGGGTTAAATGTTACGACAGATTGGGTTCTATAGCTTTGGCTGGCAACTAGTCTACCTCAGAAAGCAATGGCTACCTACTGCAGGATAATCTTTTGCCCAGTCAGTTATGTCTCTTTCGAGACATGATCGCCCAAAGCGTGTATCACGTATGACACTTAACTGACACAGGGTTGTCAGCTGCTCTACAACAGCTACCATAGCATAGCTAAAATGGAACATCACAGTTTGCTCGAGGCAATACATTTAAAATTATGTACGTTCAAGAATAATGTAATTTTCAATCTAATTTAGAATTTAATAAGAAGTGCAGTGATTTGAATTTTCGTTGACACCAGTAATCATGATCCATGTTTTTTTTTTTTATGTTGGTTTATTTGTCAGAAAAAATGAAAATAAAATCAAACCAACAACGAAGAAAAAAGAAAGTATTTATAATTACTGCAGAAAATTATCTTGACACCTTTTAGTTTGTGATAGAAATATTTTGATCATATTTTTGTTTATTATTGTTTATTACAATTTTTTGACAAACGGACGAGTATCATTATTTTGTGTAAATTTTGTTTATCACATACTTTACTTTTTCTATCATGAAAGATCTCCGAACCCCATTACAAAAAAAGTCTTTTTCTAAATTTTAAAAGTGCACATTCAAAAAAACCATGTAAAATATTCTTAATAATTAGGTCTCGCTATCACAAATCGAGTTAATTTTAAATGTCAAAAATAGTTAAAATTTGGATAATCAAGAAAGCTTCATCAGTCACTTACTTGCCATACGTGATACACGCTTGGGTGATCATGTCTCAAAAGAGACATGACTGAATGGGCAAAAAAATTTAGGTTACCATTACTTTCTGCTGTACACTAGTTGCCAACCCAGGCTATAGAAACCAATCTGTTCTCTTATTTAACCCAAAGCTAAAGGAGTAATATCTTTCCCAAGGGTATTTGCGCGTAAGTGAATGCAACGAATTCAGCTGGAATTTGAACACGTTATCCGATTTCTCGTGCTAGGCCGTTATCCACTGCATCACTGAAATATTTATTTAAAAATTCTCCTAATTATTAAGGATCATTATTATTAGCTGAAATATGTGTGTTAGGGTATAATGCATGGAGACCAGAATTTAGAGAACCTAATTCGAAATTCCAGTGGGGAAGGTGGAATTCATCTGTTTTTGCGTACAGATAGCCTTTGGAAAGGAATGAGTTTTAGTTTTAGTTTAAGTTTTGCTTAACGGCATATCAGACTCTGTGGGTTATTTAGTGCAAAAAAATAGGGTTTTAAGGTATTTTTGTAATGTTCGGTTAACGTGAAAAGGTTGATTTTGTCAAACTTTGATAAAAAAAGTGATTTTTTTTTATCTGAAGATGTCTTCTAGTTTTGTATTCAAAAGTGTATTGCTGGTAATATTTTTTTCCTTCAAAAATGCATTCTGACAATTGTTTTCTTTAAAAAATGAGTTATGGTAATAATTATTTTCCTTCAAAAATATATATTTTCTATAAAAGTCTATCTTATGTATAATTTTTTGACAAAAGACTATTTTTATACTTTATAGTGTTTTGACCCCCAGTTTGGGGGTTAACTATTTTCTCATAGCTGGGACCCTAACAGGTGCTACCACCCCGGGTCAAGGTGGGCCTGGGAACAACAGCAATTAAGAGGTGATTCCATGCTCCTCACAACATCCCAATCAGAGGCCTTTCTTTTTGAAAGAAAAATGTTACTAACAAAAATACGTTTTTGAAGGAACTAAATGACCCCAGGGAGTTGATATGTCATGAAACAAACCAAGCCAAACTAAATATAATCAACAATAATTTCATTCTCATTGCTTTTACTAATACTTAGAAATGAGTTAGGTATGTTATCATTGGATTCAATATTATGATGAAAGATAATTTTATCCACATTGCTTTCCCTATTGCTTAGAGGGGAAAAACGAGAAATGTTATCATTAGAGGCAATGTTATCATCAACGATAGTATCATTCTTTATTGTTTTCTCCATTTTTTTGGAAATAAATCTGACATTTCATCAAAAGATCCAATATTATCATCAAAGATAATGTCATACCCATTGCTTTCTCTATAGCTTGGAAAGAAATCAGATATGTCATTATTGGAACCAAAAATATGATGAAAAATAATTGTCACACCCATTGCTTCAACTATCAATTGGAAAAGAACCAAACAGTTCATCACTGGATCCAATATTATGAACAGAGGTAATGTCGTTTTTCATTCGTTACATTATCGCTTGGAAAGGAATTAGATATACCATCATCGGATCCAATCAATGAATTGTACGAGGGTCATTCAATAAATGAGGTGAATTTTTCTAAAGTGAATTTTTATAATACAGATAGAAGCTTACGTTCTTTTTTTTTTAATTTTTCAACGTAGTCTCCCAGCAGTGTCACACACTTTTCTCATCTGTGCACAAGCTTCCGTATTCCCTCAAGGTAAAAATATTTGGACTTATGTCTCAGCTAATCATTCATCGTCACTTTCAAACTTCTTTAAACAATTTAGCCCACTTGTAGACATTTTTTGGCTGAAACATGTGGCAACATTTTCATATGACATTTTCATATGAATTTCAACGGGTGTGCACCCTTCAGCAACCAAAACTTGATAACTACCCTCTGTTCAAACCTGGAGCATGCTTCTTGGTCGGTCATCTTTGTTAATCCCCAAAACTCTCAAAATTTTTTTTTTCAATCTGAAAACAAAATTAAATCTCTTTGAAAAAGAAGTAAAGGAAAAGAATTTTAAAAATAGTAAGCGTCTATCTGTATTAGAAGTTCTTATACCAAAAAATTCACCCTATTTATTGAATGACCTTAGAACTAGAATCAATGGTGATGTCCTCATTGCTTTCCTTATCGTTTGGAAATGAATAAGACATCTCATCATTGGAGCCTATTATGCTTAAACTTTTTTTAAAAATATATAGACTGCGATTAAGAGGATTATAGGAGACTGCGGATTAAGATGATTATAGGAGACTGCGGATTAAGATGATTATAGGAGACTGCGGATTAAGAGGATTATAGGAGACCGCGATTAAGAGGATTATAGGAGACTGCGGATTAAGAGGATTATAGGAGACTGCGGATTAAGAGGATTATAGGAGACCGCGATTAAGAGGATTATAGGAGACTGCGGATTAAGAGGATTATAGGAGACTGCGATTAAGAGGATTATAGGAGACTGCGATTAAGAGGATTATAGGAGACTGCGGATTAAGATGATTATAGGAGACTGCGGATTAAGAGGATTATAGGAGACTGCGGATTAAGAGGATTATAGGAGACCGCGATTAAGATTATTATAGGAGACTGCGGATTAAGAGGATTATAGGAGACTGCGGATTAAGAGGATTATAGGAGACTGCGGATTAAGAGGATTATAGGAGACTGCGGATTAAGAGTGATAAGAACGGTAGAGCTACAGAAAAAAATATGAATAAGTAAACTTCATCACGCTAGGATTTACAACAGACATGAACTCTGATCTAAAAATACAAAATTTTCTCTCTATAACATTCAATTTAAACAACAACACTTACAAACTGTTGTATCGCCAAGGTAGATACGATAAACAGAAAAAGTGTGCTGCGGTATTATTTAGCACAATATCCGGTACTACACGGATATACACAGAACAGTACAATCATTACAATGACAGACAAGACAGAACTTACAACACAAGAGATTTAGATCGCAATAGTCGCCGAAGTAACTAGTCCTAATATTACTCAAATGAGACTCGAATATTACACCTCTAATGCTAGTATATACTTTACTTGAATAGACCATTTCAAGCTAATCATTGAGAGTGCTGCAGAGGTGTCAGCCACTCTATAACACAAACCATGCAGAAAAGCAAACAGTGACCTATATACATTTTAAAAAGCTCCAAACATCTCCTATCGTATTCAAACACATACTTATATCTAAAAACAAAAGAATAACAAGGAACTTTAGCAAATTAAAAAAATGCTCAACGAAAAACGACATAGCAATCAGCACAATGACATATCCGTTATTCGAACAAGCTAAAAAACATAACCGAAAACAAACCAAACAAAACAGAAGAAACATCACCTGGTTCAACCCGCTCTATAATAATACTATAAAAACAAACATAAGATACATTTTCTTCAAAATAATTGAAACAATTTCCCAAACATAGCAAACTATCGAAAATCATCAATAAAGACACAGTCAAAATCAGTTACAGCTGCATGGATAATAGGGAGAAAATAATAACCAAAAACAATAAAAAAATACTCAACAAAACCAATAACAACGACAATAATATAAAATATAAAAAACACCAATAAATGCAATTAAACAGAAACAACTGTCCACTTAGCAACAAATTTCTAGCCAGTAACATATAATATAAAGCTACCGGAAAAAAATAACATTAACACGAAAGAAAAAAATTGAGAGCAGTCACCGAAACAACCTTTAAAGAAAAATTTAAACATCACAAAGCGTCATTCAAAACATACAAATACTTGACAAACACATTATTATCAAAATGAACCCAAAAAGAATATAAAATCACCACCAAAATTCAATGAGAAATCATAAAAACGGCCACTCACACAATAGCAATAGCATAAATTGCTAATTGTGTTTGGAGAAAACCTTAGCAAAAATCACCTTTAAAAACCAAAGCAAACTACTGAAAAATGAAATAATGAGAAGATACCGATATTCAATTAAATACCTATAGAAATAAAACAAATAAATATAATATAAAATAAAGTAATAAAAAAACAATTCACAAAATCTAACACCTTTTGTCCACACCAAAATCCAACGAAAATTAATTCGAAAAGAATAACCAGAATATAAAAAAAGCTAATTCCCCACTAAACCTGCTACCAAAAAACACACGTAAATCTAACACATGAATGTGTCTGCACAGGTGCAAAAATAGACACTCAGACGGAAACACAGTCAGAAGTGTACGATCAGAAACTCGAGCATGTGCAAACACATACGCACACACACACACACACACACACACACATGCTTAGAAAAAATAAGTGTCACTCTTAAAGACAAGCAGTCAAAACATCTCAAAAATTAATCAACGAAAATCCAGCATTTTTAAAAATACGCAGAAAATCAGAAGCTAAGAGAAGAAAATAGAAAAAAATAGGAAAGAAAAAAATGATAAAGAAATAGCATAACATTAATCAAGTTAAAAAGAAACACAAAAAAAAAAACACGGAATAACCAACTTACAAAATTAACAAATAACACCAGTTCCACAACAATAAATGAAAAACGCAATTATTGGAAAACATCAGTAGAAAAACCAAACAATCTTCGAAAACGGCATGACCAGTTAATATATATATATATATATATATATATATATATATATATATAATTACTTTCCCTGCTAAGCCTTAATTACTTTTCCTGCAGTTTGTATATATGTATGTGTGTGTATAGATGATGCGTTCGTGTATGTGTGCATGATTATATGTGTAATTTTGTATGCTTCTGCGTAGATATGTGTGTATGTACACAGGTATGTATATATAAGTGCATGGCTATGCATGATTGTATCTATCTATCTATCTATCTATCTATCTATCTATCTAAATATATATATATATATATATATATATTTGAGTGTGTATATATTTTTTAGATATTCTACAATTTCATATATATATATCAATATATATATATATATATATCAATATATATATATATCAGAAAAAGATTAGACGCGTTATTTCATGATAAATCGGAAGTTTTGCCTATTTCAGGCGAACCATCATCAGCTTCTGTCTTTATTGTACAGAAGATTTGACACGAATGAAATTCAAAAACAAAGGCCCCACTCATGCATCAAAATGCAATTCTAAAATTAAAAATGAGTTTCTTATGGTTGGAGAATGTATGACAAAAGGGGTGGTATATCAAGCTATGATAAACCCAACAGAAAATACAAACTTGAAAAAATACTACATTGGTATTTCAGGAGGTGCTTGGAAGCAACGTTTATACAATCACACACACTCGTTTTACAACCCTGAATTAAGAAACCAGACATCTTTATCCAAATATCTTTGATCATTGAAAGACAAAAACTTAACCCTATGATTAAATGGAATATCGTTAAAAAATCTAACACACCCATCAACTACAAAGATTGCTGTCATTTATGCCTTGATGAAAAATTCACTATTATCAAACACAAAAATCAATTGGACCTGCTGAATCTAAGGGGGAATTAGTCTTAAATGTCGGCATAGGAACCGCTTTAAATTATGTTAAACTTTTAGCCCCCCATTCTTTCCTCTGAAGATTTACACACATCACACTATCTTGCGGAATATCTATTATTTATTTGTACTCTATTGTTATATGTGTCTATGTTTTTAATATAGATATATATATGGGTTTATATGTATCTATAGTATTGCTTACACTTTATTTTTGCGGGTATATGTGTTTATATATGTATGTTCGTAAATATATATATATATATGTGTGTGTGTGCGTGTGTGTGTACATATATGTGTACATATATATGCGTGTGCGTGTATGTGTGTATACGCATGTACGTGTGTGTGTGAGTTGTATGTGTACATATATACATTTTTTATATTATTGACGTTATATTGTATTATAATTGTACCGTTGACAGAATAATTTTCCTACATTATTAACGTTACATTGTGTTATAATTGTATTGTTAACCGAATAATACGTATAATTTTGATTAGGTAGTGGTGTGGTGGTTTATTGTGATTAAAACGAATTGATTAACTATTATATCTTAATTTTTTTAATTTTCTTAGTTTTTTAGATTCTAATTTCTTATCCTTCCCCTATTAATATGTAAAATTTATTTTTAAACTAAATAATTAAGTTTAAACAATTAAATTTAAATAGAATAATTAGGCTTACTTTTAAATTAATTTTTTAGCTTTATATTGTATTTTATTTGTTTCGTTGACTGTATAATCAGAATATATTTTTGATTATATAATAATGTGATGGTATTTGTGAGTACAACGAATTGATCAACTATTATCTCATAAATATTTTTAATTTTCTTAAATTTTAAACTCTAATTTATCCATTCACCATTAATATATTATATTTTTTAATTATTTTTTTTTATTTTTATTTTCACTTTCTCCTATCATCTTTTCTTTCTAATTTAAATTTATTCCTCTCTTCTTTCTTTTTCTTTCCTTTTCGTTTACGCTTTAAGATACTTATCCTTTCTCTTTAACGCTATCTCTCACTCACTCTCTCTCTCACCTAATCCCCTCTCTTTACTTTCAAATCTACGTGTCAGCAGTCTAACTGACGTGCATAATGTATCTTTAAGTTTACGTTGACATCCGCTCTTACGCGTGCTTTTTGATTATATGTTGTGTATATATATGTTTATGTATGAATATGTGTGTGTATTCGACGAACTGATGTAATAATGTATTTTTTCTGAAATTTTCTCTTTTAAGGGAGCGATCTTTATTTTTTTCCGTTTTTTTTAATGGGGTTCTTTGTGAATTTCATTCGTGTAAAATCTTCTGTACAATAAAAACAGAAGCTGATGTCGGTTCGCGTAAAACAGGCCAAATTTCCGATTTACCATGAAATAACGTGTCTGCCTACATTTTTTCTTTTATTTGCTCTATATGTATTTATACATATATATTTAGAGCTCTCTTAAAGAGTTATCCTACCACTGTATGTACAGGATACTCCTTGGGATTCTTTTATATCTACACCGCATGCTTTTCTGAAAGGTTTTTTCTGTTGCTGAGGTGATGTGTCGTCCCCCGTGGGGATCTTCATATCGAAATGGCCATTCAACATCTTTGAATTAATCCTTTTTTAATATATATTTGCTCTGTAATATTTTATTACATGGAGCTCTCTTCCTGTATCATTTTTTAATATTAAAATAAATTTTTAATATTAATTAGGATCGGGTTTTTTTGAATTTACCTTCCTGCTTTTTTCCCTTGGATTGAAGTATCTGAATTAATATATATATATATATATATATATATATATATATATATATATATATATGTATATATATATGCAATTTTTAAAATAGAAATGTAATTTTTTGAGATCATTATTTTTTTTAGTCATATTGCTACAAGCTAGTCATTTTACTGCCACAGTTTTGCAGGGTGTTATGTAGGAGGAAAGTTATGAAAAAGACTGACAAGTTATAGGGGGTGTCAGGAAGTGGGTTAGAGGAGGATCAGAAGACTGATGAGAGTGAAGTGGACGGAGAAAGGAGCATGAGAAAGAGGATGCAAGTTAGTGAGATAGGAGATGACTATTGACTTTACACTTAAATTCTTGGAGATTGTAGCTGATTGGGAAGCAAGTAAATGCAAGGGAATTCGATAGGCCGGAAGTGCGAGGAAAGAAGCTGATGGAGTTGAATTTGCGTTTTCAATTTAATAGTTTCACAGTAAAAATGTGGGACCTAGTTGCTAATCTTGTGGCTCCAGTAAATTTATTTATAGCGGGCACCAGTGAGCTATGTTCATTGGAGCAGAAACTTTGAAAGTATTTATTTGTAGAAGAGACACAGGGAAGCCACATTGCGCCGGTGAGAAAGTGACTGTATCGGAGCTGTCTAGTCTGGATCTATCACATTACAGATTCTCTGTTGGATTTTGTCAATGACACCTAGGTGGATAGCAGGAGCACCCAACCAGATATGGCAGCAGTATTCAATGCACTTGCAGATGGTAGATTTATATATGTGCAGGGTTGTTTCTTATCTTAAAATATCAACCTTAAAATTTAAAATTTATCCTCAATTTTGTATATCCGAAATTTCCTATAACATTTGTTCCAGTTATTATTTATTATAAACGAAAAGATTTTAAGTGGTAATGTTTCAATAGTTTTTTTTTACCCTTCCTTTCAACATTGAAGCCGTAGTCAAACATTTTCCTTGGGTTTTTAAGGGAGTTTTTATAGCTTACTTCTCAGTTAATTTTCCCTAGTCCATTCCTTTGCTCTTTCTTTCCTTTCCGTTTTGCCTACCAGGTCTATCCCTGTGACACGGCCAAATTTTAACTTTTTAAATCTTGACTCTTACAGTTGAGGTGTAAAGGCTTTTAATATCGAGTCTGAGATCTCTGCCTGCTTTCACCCTTTCTTACGTTCAAAAAATTGTTAATTCCACACCATTTTAACTTCTTGTACATGGAAATGTTCTGAGGCTTTTTCCGGTATTGAAATGGCCAATCAACAAAATTAAATTATGAAATTATTGTTTTATTTTTATATATTTGGCTCTGTAAATAGAACATACTATTTACATCGAGCCCTTCACCTTGATCAATAATCAATTAATAGGATCGGATTTTGGGGATTTACATATTTGCTTATCCTTTTCGATTTAAAATATATATAAAAATATATATATGTATACACTGCTAATATACAACACGTTAAAAATTCCCAAAAATTTGCAAATTCATTGGTGATAATTTATTTCGTGAATATTTTATAAATATTCTGCTCCTCAGACCAAAAATTTTCACATAAACAAAGATTTATCCAGACGAAAGTGGATAAATATGTGGGTGGATATACATGCAAATATGTACGTAGTCACAAACCAATAGGTAGGGAAGTAAAGATTTATATGCAAATAAGTATATAATATAAGCCCCTTAAAACGGCCCTCTAATGTGTTCATATAATAACTCATGTGATACCCCGTTAAAGACTATATTTATTATTTTTTTATTGATTATTTATTATTATTATAAGTATTAATAATGTTTATGAATTGATATTATTAATAATAATTATGGTTTTACTTTTTATCATCTTTAACATTGTTATCATGTTGATAATATTATTTTCATAAAACCAAAAAGATTATTATTTATAAGATGAAGATATTATTATTAGCCTTGGAATTAATATAAAAATCTAACAATTCAATTCTTCTAATGAAAATTCGGCCGCTAAATTTACCGTTCTGTATTTGGGAATGGCCAACTGAAATTCAATCTAAGGTCATTTTATCGCCTGGGACAGAAATGAAGTATTCTAGGTGTGACATCCGTGCTTAAATATTAAGACTGTATATCTAAACTCCTCTCCCATCGATAAAATGTTTTCTTTCGTCTCCTGTACCTCCATGATTCCTTTCGACTGGATAAATCTAACTCATTCATTTTTGTGAAAGATTTTGGTCTGAGAAACTGGATGTTAATAAAATATCTAGAAAATAAATGTTCACCAGTGGATTTGTAAATTCGTCCAATTTATCTCCATTATAATACTCTGTTAATTTCTAACATTGAGTCCTCATCTGATTACTATCCGCCATGAAATTAACTTTACAAATTACCAAAGATACTACATTTTATATATATATATATATATATATATATATATATATATATATATATATATATCACTTTAAATAAAATAGACGACATTATAATTATCCCAACCCCAGGAACCTTTCGGCCAACACTTCCTCAAGTGGCTTTATTACAAATGGTTAATAAACGACATGAAAACAGGATTACTTAAAAAACTGGGGGAAGATGGAATTCATTTAAAAATAAACTTTATCAGTAAATATTAAAACGTAAGGAGTGTGTAAACATACAATTCCACGAGAGCGAATAAAAAAGATAAATTGTTACACTCACAAACCCTCCAGTAATTGTAAGGAGCGAATAAATCGCTCTTTCTGCCTGCACAGACTCAGCTGCTGGGGTTTTAGGCAAACAGCCTTCAAAACGCGAAGATATATATATATCACCAAAGCAATAAAAAGAATAGATGATCCATAAAGTAGAACTGAATCAAAATCGCTGAAAATAATTTTGAAGTATAAGGACGAAATCAAATTTCGCAAGTGAGTGAAAAAAATTATTTACAGACAACGATGGCGACAGAAGAAACTTAACGAGAGAGTGTGAAAAAAACACACACCCATACATTTAAACTCTCTGACCTGGTCACCACTTGACTAAATTATTTATACACGATACATTGGCCATCAGAAAAGCAAACGGATCTCGATATGTAAAGTCACATATTTATTCGCCTAAAGAGAGTTAACTTTTAGATTAGATACCATTATGGACACTTAATATATCATTAAAAATCAAGTAATATTAATAATAATTGTTGTGGGATCTCCTTTTTTTCTATGATAATAAACTCGACTTAAGTATACATATACGCCTACCATAGTGAGTTACAGGAGAGTACTGAGAGATCTATAAGAGAACCAGAGAAATCCGGTGGAGACATCGTCTAATCCATAAGTTACCGAGAGATACGGAAGTTACACAGAAAATACGTATCAGTAGTCATAGTAGCTCTGAGCTCCACTCAGCCAGAATAATATTACACGGATATACTATTTCAACACGGCTTCACTTCAAAGACTTGTATATATATCTTTTTTTTTTTTTTTTTTTTAATCTTATCACGACAAGCAAGACTATAACGCCACTGATGCGCAGGGTTCTACGTAAGGGCAAAAAGAATGAAAAAGAGAAAGCCTTAAACAACATCCTAAACAGGGAACAAGGGATGAGCCTCTTCACCTGTTCAATAGACGTGGGTGGAGTGTGAACGGGGCGATAGTTTAGTCTATCTACTCCAATTGAAAAAAAAAATAAATAAATAAAAAAAGAAAAGAGTGAAAAGATTGGAAAAGAGAAAACCGGAAACCGCATCCTAAACAGGAAACAAAGGATGAGCCTCTTCACCTGTTCAATAGACGTGGGTGGAGTGTGAACCGGGCGATAGTTTAGTCTATCTACTCTCATTATCTTACTTACTAATCGTATTCCTGGATTACTAATCTGCGGTTAAGTTTGTATATTTACGTTTAATATAACCTATTTTTCTATCTCAATTATCTGGGTTGTTTATTATTTTGTACGGTTCCCAACCCATAATCCACAACAATAATAATATCAACAATAAATCTACATATTAAACAAAAAGTTCACGGCTTTTCGCACTTTTTATTCTATACCAATTTTTCTCGTTGAAACAATCCTATCTCTTTTTTTAATATATATATATATATATATATATATATATTAATTCAGATACTTTAATCCAAGTGAAAAAAGCAGGAAGGTAAATTCCAGAAATCCGATCCTAATTAATATTAAAAATTTTATTTTAATATTAAAAAACGATACAGGAAGAGAACTCCTTGTAATAAAATATTACAGAGCAAATATAAATTAAAAAAGGATTAATTCAATAACGTTGGATGATCATTTCGATATCAAAATCTCTACGGGGGATAACACATCACCTCAGCAACAGAAAAATCCTTTCAGAAACTGGAGAAAAATCAGTCTAATTTTCCTTTTTAAATAGATTTGCAAAGAAATTAAAAAAGGAGAAGAAAAAGAAAAAAGAAAGAGATAAAACAAAATAAAATCAAATAAACAAGAAAAGAAAAAATTGACATCGTCTGGGTTCGCAAAAAAAGGAAAGAGAATTGTAACTTAAAAATTATCGGACGGCCGTGTTGAATTGATGTAAGGTTAACCAACACGGAAAAAAGGTGGGAGATAAGAGAGATAAAGGAAGGAAGGGAGGGAAAATATATATATATATATATATATATATATATATATATATATATGTTGGGGGAGTGAGAGAAAGAGAAAGAGAAAGATAATGAAATAGCTGACGGGTTTTTTCGGCCTTGCATTATTATGGCATTATGTGGGCGAAGACAGGTAACCAAGAGGGATGTCGTTTTCCGTATATTTCTGATTTTCCTCTTGAATATTCAGGTTGTCATTTTTTTTTTTTTGTCTCAACGATTCCTGATAAATAACCGACTTTTTCTGAAACCGACTTATTTTTCTTTTTCCTTCGTTCAATACGAATGCATTGATTCGATACCATCCATTTTTTTCTTCGAGAATAAAACGAAAAGAATAAGAGGTTTTAAGTAAAATTCATCTTATCTTTGCTATCGAAGAAAGTATTGACAAGTGCACTGTTCTTTTGATGACGTTGCAGCAACAGAACAAAGACGAAGCTTAAAAGTTTCCAGTCCTCGTTTCAGAACAAAAAAAGCATTATCCGGCAAAATCTTTCTTGGTATTAAAAAAAAAGCTATAATCTTCAGCTCAATTTTGTGCTTAATTTTAATAATTTCGATAAGATTTTCTAAAGATATATTAATTAGTTACCCGCAATTTGCATCAGGGCAAATAGCTTCTTTTTTTTTTTTTAAATAAAATGATATTCCCACCATCACCGAAATAACTAGAAAAAGTTTCACTGTTCGGATTTCATGGAAGCTAAACAGAAAACTTATACTTATCAACCAAAAGAGACTACTGAAATTTCTCGGACACAATGAGGAAAGAAGGCTCGAAAAATCAGATACAAATGTAGTATAACACGCTGGATCTGTACAAACAACGAGGAACACGTATATATAAAAACATAGTATTATATTTTTATTCTTCGACGGTGACAGTTGTGTAGAACAGGGAAGTAGCCGGAGTGAGTCCGCACATACGAAGATTTCGTCGGGAGTCTTTAGCCAGTCTCTTCAAATTCTAGACTTTTTATTTCTAAAAACTCACACGCGAGCCACATGGCCACATCTCTTCACCCACGCAATGCTTGCTTCTCATTGGTCACAGCTTACTCCTACGCATTACTTTTAAAGTTGCACTTTGTCGACATCATCTACGACCGAATATATCTATCAACCACATCCTTGTCCTTTGTTGACTTATATCTACGGCCGGATGAATCTAACAATCCCATCCTTGTCACTTGTCCATTCTAGCTGCGGCCAGATGTACCTGTCAATTACATCCGCTGTTCAAGTAATATATATATATATATATAATAATAATAATAATAATAATAATAATAATAATAATAATAAATAAATAACCTAGAGAGCCAACGAACCTACCAAGGTTTCACCAAATTTGATCTTCAGGGAAAGTTGGCCAACTTTCCCTGAGGATCCAATTTGGTGAAACCTTGGTAGGTTCGTTGGCTCTCTATGTTAGTTATTTACTTTGTTTGCTCTACTTGCGTATTGAGCGTTTTTCGTTTTAGGCTACTTGTCTCGGATTTTTTTCTTTGGGTACTTTGCGTACTTTGATGTTCAAGTGCTGAACTCGTTCTTTTTTTATCACCATTTTTTCCTTTCGCGTATGTGCTCGGAGGGTTTTTCGAAACGAGTATAACGACAAGTTTACATTTATATATATATATATATATATATATATAGTACTATTTTTATCGTAACTGTTTATAATAAAACAAGTTGACTGCAACACAAGAGCTTTTGTGTTTCCGTACTACTTGTTAGTACCTTATCAGGTAGTGAAATACCTTTTGTTAGGAATCCTTTTATGTAGAAATTTAAAGTTCATAAACGACCTAATTCTTACCATATTCAGTCAATTAAGAAAGGCGGATTTGTTGAAGAATTGGACTAGGTTAGCTATTATGTAGAATGAAGTGTCCTCCGTCACATGTGGTTGAACGCTGATTCCCAGATAAAAAATAGAACTAGAAGAATGACTTATTCTACTATGAATCATGTTACTACGATAATAATTATACTAGGCACCAGACAGAAGTCTGGGTGGAATCAACTGGAATAAAACGGGGTTAACTGAGTAGATCAACTGAATTACGTAAATTAGTAGCAGCAGTAATCCTACTAGTACGGCCGAGTAACTGAAGTTATATACCAAGACCCGAGAAAATACAACCGTGTGATAGCACAACACACCAATAACATTGTAGTTTTTGCATTGTTAGTTTTTGCAAGACAGATTAAAGACAAGAAGGGCAGAACAAAATAATAAATGATTTATCTACTGAGCGGGAATAAATTGCTGGCGGAACAAGATCTAGGAGAGATAACAATGAGACAAATTTATTAAGAACTACAAGACAGAATTTTGAAGTGATTGACATTTTATTCATCTTTATTTTCTGTTGACAGGCAATATCTAAATAATTAATAGTTCTCTATTTTTTATAACAATAACCAAAATGAGGACAATCGTCCGTATAATATAAATAGTATAGATCCCCAACTTATTTAAAGGCAGAAAATATTTTAAGATTGTAATAATTTGGAGGAAGATATAATAATTGTTTAGTTATACAAGTCTTACTAATTAACCAACAGCCAGGGTGGTAAGAGGTGGATTTATACCTTTCCTAAGGATATTTGCGAGAAAGGGAATATAACGGACACAACTGAAATTAGAATTCTGCTCTCCGATAACAATTACGAGATGTTATTCATTACACCATCAGTACACCCAAAATTTCAGCACCTGGTATTCTAAAGCTGTCACCAATCTAATTACAGGTAGACTCGACGTGGCTTAACTTCGATGATCGTACGGAACTAATCTTTCTACGGCATCTGACAGCAAACCTAGGTTGTGGTGAGTCATGTTCACTAAAACCATGAAAGAAACCTGGCCCATAGAAGAGTAAGATACAAACATGAATGCGTTTATGCGCATTTATCCTGGGGTGATAAAATTAACGTCAAAATTAAATTACAGATATTTTAATGACAGTAAAGTGCTATTTATATCTTTTTATCAAAACCTCTAGATATGTTTTGTTAACAAAGCGATACAAAACAAAAGCACAATGCAAGACAGGGTGAGATTTTATGAAACATTTACTCCATATGAATAAAATTACAAATATTTGACTGAGGAAAGAAACGACTTTTACTGGACTGAGAGTCGGTTGTGATACCGAGCAAGAACGATGGACCTGATGTTTGCGCTTTCACGACCAAAAAGCAAATGACCAAAAGTCGTCGCTGCGCCGCCGGCTCCGCGCTGATGTTCCGGTTGAAAACTAAAAATTAATTAAATATTAAATTTCCAGTTCGCGAGCCAACGAGAATTTTATTTATCAGCCAATGGGAAGCACAGAACCAAATACAAGTGTGAAATCCCAAATGAGCTGCTGTGATCCAAAAAGAAGATATAAACAGCGAATACAGAAAACATCGACAGCCAGACCGACTCGAGGAGAAGAGAGTAATTAATACCCCCTTGACCTAAGTCAAGCGGCTTACTACGCTCGCCTCGCTTACCTCTTTCCTTCTTCATGCCTCAAAAACTACTTACTGACCTAAGGAGCAAATACATCAAAGACATTCCTTACTTACACGCTCCCAAAATCCTAAGCATTAATTCTCTTTCAGCATTTTATTGCCATGAACATTTTAACCTCCGTTGGACCTATATTTCATGTATTACTTCAATTGTAAAAACATTAATTGATATGTGTATATATAAAATGTTATTTTTCTACTCAAATTGCCTTTCTTGATTTGTAATCATTTTATGAATTATGGTGGGCTATCTACAACAAGGCCAAATTCCGTTAACCTGCAACAGTATACAACTTCCTTTCACTAGAACGGACCCTCCGTTAATAACAGAAAAGAATAGATAAGCAATCCGCTATGTCCATGTATTCACATTTGAGACACAAAAGTGTTACTTATTCTGCCTGGCAAAAATTGTGATCTCTACGAAAATAAATAAATAAATAAATAAAAGGAGAACGGATTCTTTGGTAGCATCAATTCATATTGATGGTCATCAGCTGCTGCTGATGCACACGGCTTCTTCTGGCTAGCGGATGTTTTTCAAGCCAATGGTCTGTATCAGGGGACTTAACTCACTATAATGGTGTTATTTTGTCTTCTTTGTTCAACATTAATAAGAAGAATCACGTTACAACTTCCCGATCATAGCTCAATTATATCACATTTAAATACACACGGAGACTTTACTCATTGATAATACAAATACAGGGTGCGATTAGTAAATTGTCACCATTTTACATTTTTAATTTTGCGCATGTTTTTTATTCGGTTGACTGCACAGGTTGGGTCAGATGGTCACCCATCTATGGGAAAAACGTCCCCATTATGCAGTTCGGTGCTGGTAATGACGGCAAACTGCATCCGGCAGCAAGGCCTCTAATTGGAAGGTTGTGAGGATCATGGAAACATCTCTTAATATATATATTTATATATATATATATATATATATATATAGGAAAAACTACGATGTTTACATCACGTGACGTAGAAAGCGATAGAGTTTTTGAATATTTTTATACCTAAACCTAACTGTAATAATACTTTTAAATATTGTTTTAAAGAAAATTTTTCTGAGTGTATCAAAAAATGTTTAACTATTGAAATATTTATAAAGATTCAAAATACCTAAGTCTCTAGTTAACCATAGCCTATGTATATATATATATATATATATATATAGATGTATCTCTGCGCGTATACACATGTATATACTTACTTACATTCATACCTACAATATATATATATATATGTGTGTGTATGTGTGGGTATGTGTGTGTGGGTATGTGTGTGTGTGTTAGTGGATGTGTGTGTGTCTGTGTAATGGTTGTCTAAGAAAGCTAGGGCGTAACCGGATTACTTTTCAAACTATGAATTCCTAATCGTGGTAAAGTCAATGGAAATCACGTCACAGATAATAAAGAAAAGAGATATGAGGAGAGTCATGTTTTTTTTAATCCCGAAATTGCCTTGCTCTATGCGATATGCCCAACTCAGACGGTTTTGTCTTTCCACAACTTCTCAACCTTAGTTGTTCTTTATGCTATCTTTCTTATTACCTGTTCTTTCAACGATTTACACAAGTTCAAGTTATTGCCCTCATCCCTCAGTATGAACTCCAGACATTTCAACTGACTCTTTACAATTTTAAGAAAAAGTGTTCTGTTTTTTTTTCATTTTATTCAAAACTTACTTGTTACTCACATGTTCAGCCATGGTATTCTCAGCATCCTTCTGTTGTTTAAATTTCTTTCATTCTTCACAGACATAAGTGCCATACATGATTCACGCATTGAAAGAGACATGACTGCTTGAGCAGGAGATTTTCCCGTTGTAGGTTGCCATTATTTTCTGCAGTAAACTGATTGCCAACTAAGGCTATAGAACCCAATCTGTCTTGTCGTTTAATCCATAGCTGTTGGGAAGAGACGCATTAATACCTTTTCCATTAATGCAACGAATTCAACTGGAATCGAACTCTGCTCTCCGATTTTTCGTTCTAAGCTAATATCTACTGCACCTCAACGCACATTTATTACTGAAATGTGGAGATCTCATTACATAAAAATTCTGGACATTTTGTTTTAAATGAATAACTCTTCTGCCCAGTTAGTCATTTTTCTTTCAAGACATAACGGCCCAAAATGTTTCACGTATGGTCCTTTCTTATCACGACGTCATTTAAGAAGATATATCAGTTCAGTGCTGTATGTGGTACACGCTTGGGCGATCAGTTGCGAAAGATACATTGCTAACTGGACAGAAAATTTATCCGCAGTAGGTTGCCATTAATTCTGCGGTAGACTGGATGATAACCAAGACTATAAAATTCAATCTGTTCTGCTATTTAACACATAGCTGGAGTGAAAAGAGACGGAATAATACTAAAGATAATTGCGTATAAGTGAATGTAACCATTTCAACTGGAATTCGAACTCGGCTCTTTGATTTTTCGTTCCGAGCCAATATCCACTGCACCAGAAATGTATTTAGTTAAAAGATTAAAATTAAACTCCTAATGAGTAAAGATCATTGTTTTAAGTTAAAAATGTGCGTTGCTGGGTAACAGGTCGGAACCAGAAAGTGGGGAACCTAGTTCGAATTGCAGTCGGATTCGTTACATTCATTTGCATATTGATTCTATTGGGAAATGTTTGAATCCATCTATTTTGCAATTCGAACTCTACTTTCCGATTTGTCCTTTCTAGCCGATATCCACTGCACATCGTAAGAATATATATTGTTAATTTTAAAAGTGTTAATGTTGTTAAAGGCTTTCGCATGCAACGGGAGAGCTAACAGCCACAGTCTGTCAGTTAAGTTCCATACATGGTACACGCTTGGACAATCCTGTCTTGAAAGAAACATGGCTGACTGGGCATGTAGGTTGCCATTACTTTCTGCAGTAAACTTTTTGCCAACAAAGGCTATAGAAACCATTCTGCCATGCTTTTAACCCATAGATGGAGAGAGAAGAAACGGATTAATACCTTTTCCAAGGGTATTTGAAAGCAACAAATTGAACTGGAATTCTAACTCGACTTTCTGATGTCTCGTTCTGAGCCGATATCCTCTGTATCACAACACACATACTAAGAAGACATATAGCGATTTTAAATGTGTTAATGTTGTTAAAGACTTTAGCTTGCAACAGTAGAGCTAACAACATCGATCCCCTGTCTTCTTGCAACCTGTTAGCCAAGTAGTTCTGTTCGGTATGGTATCCCTTTTGACGTACAGTTTGCCAGTTGTTTCTTTGGTTCTCGCTTAAAAACATGCAAAGCAATAGAAGAATGTATTATCGGGGCAGTTGTAATATCGAAATGTGCAGATCAATAGAATTTATTCAATCAGCGACAAATCAAACATGCAACTGTAAATCGAGAAAGCAGATTGATAGACCGTATTTCATTAAGTCATGTTCGTGGTAAAGTGTACATTTAGGCCTCGGCTATTTCGAGTTGTCCACGTATCGCATTTATGTCTGCTAGTCTCAGCTGTATTCCGCTAGCACAGGTTATGCGCAGTTAATAAAGGAAAATGTTATAATGAATATTTGTTTCTGTTCGCAAAAGTTGAGAACAACTGAGGACTGGGAAAAATATGGTGTAATGTTGTTTACACGGAACGAGCGGAGCACGTCAAAGGTTTAACGACTACATTTGATATAATATTTTGTTTCAAAAAAGAATTGCGGCTCACAATGAGAAATCGGGGAGACGAGTTCGAATTCCACTTGAGCCCATTGCATTTACTAATATGCGCAAATACCTTTGGAAAAGTTTGAATCTATCTCCCTTTTTCCAGCTATGTGCTAAACAACATAATCTTTATGTGGATAATGTTCTAAATAATAGAATTTGTATTTGGTTAATGTGTTAATAATAGAATTTGCATTTGGTTAATGTGTTAAATAATAAAATTTGTATTTGGCTAATGTGCTAAATAACAGAATTTGTATTTGGTTAATGTGTTAAATAATAGAATTTGTCGTTGGTTAATATGCTAAATAATAGAATTTGTATCTGTATAAATATGCTAAATAAAATTTATTTATATCTGGGTAATGTGCTAAATAATAACATTTGTGTTAAATATTCGTTGGACGATATTTTTGTAATGCATTAAAATTTGAAAATGACGCGTGTTTGTGATTAGCAACAGAGAGGTTTTTAAATTTGAAGGAATACATATTGTTGAAAATGTGAACCGAGTGCCGAAAGATGTTCGGATTCGGGATTATTATGTTGTCTAACGGAGTCAGATGGTTATGTCCCGGATTCAGGTTTGTACCGGAAGACATAAGGAAATTACATGTGTGACGTTGAACACGAACAGAGGCATATATGGTGTATGAAAACGTCATTTACCCGATGTCAATTTGAAAATTGGGGCGCGGTTACCGCCTAAAATCGTATGGTCGCGTATCAAGTTGTCTACTGGTGTGATACAACGCGAAAGGAAAATTAACAAAATTTTTAACATTATAGAACTTTTTGATGTGTGCTCTTCAACAACGAAAAGAGAAAACGATCATTTAAGCATTATAGAACTTTCTTGATGTGTGTTCTTTTGCAACATCATAGAACTTAAAAAAACAGAAAATAACAACAGGAAAGAGTAAGTACTCTCTTATTTCTCTCTTCCAATGCATTGTGCGTTATTTTCTTAAAGAATTTCTTAAGGGTATCACAAAGAAGTTTGTCGATGCCATAAAGTCGATAACAAACTCGCAGAAAAAAGAAATAAAGAAAAGAAGCCAGAGATATCTGAAGCAAATCGGTTCTTTACTTGACCAGTATAAGGATTGAGTTAGCGCTTGAATGAACGAATAAATAAATAGAAAAAATAAATAATGAGTAAAGGAAAAAAATAAACGTTAAAATTAATGTCTAACTGAAAAGGCAGAGGATATCACCGTGGTAAAAAGATCAGTTGAGTATATGATGGAGTCTGAGACGTGCAGAAAACTTTAGAAGTTGACAAAAGTGCGCAAAATTTAAAGTCTCTAACGGTCATAATTTATGTAATCACGCGTCTCGTAATGGTAATTTTCTAAGTGTGCTTTCGTTGTGGCGTAAGGTCCAAATTATAGAGAACCTAGTGAAGATCAGGTTCACTGCTAAGCCGATATTGTTCTAGCGCCAACCGTTGCACCACATGGAGTGTTCAACGCCTCTCAGGCTGTGTAAATAGGTGGCATACTCAGTGGAAGTTAAAAATTTAAAAAAAAAAGAAAGAAAAAAGAAAAAAAGGAATTTTTTTTTTGGAAATCGTGTTCAGGCCTGGTTCATTATTATGCTTAACTTAAGAGGCTAACTTAGAGTTTGCATTGCGGAACTTTGATTTTTTTAATTTGGTATTGCTGTGGATGAAGTGGATGTGCGTTGTGGTGCATTAAATATCGGCTCTGAACGATAAATCGAGGATCCGAGTTCGAATTCCAGTTGAATTCATTGCATTCACTCACGCGCAAATATCCTTGGGAAAGGTATTAATCGATCTATTCCTTCCAGTTATGCGTTAAATAACAGGACAGATTGGGTTCTATAGCCTTGGTCGGCAACCAGTCTACCGCAGAAAGCAATGGCAACCTACTGCGGGATAATTTTCTGCCCAGTCAGTCATGCCTGTTTCGAGACATGATCGCCCAAGCGTATATCACGTATGGCACTTAACTGACTGACTGATTGTTGTTTCGTATCATTCATTTTTTTTTCATTTTATTATATGTAAATGTTTTGTAAAATTACCGTGGTTGTGTACGAGGTCATAGGTCTCAAAATTAACAACAGGTGTTTCAGCTTGAATTTCCGTGCTAGAAAGCGAGTTGCTCTTCCGGGTCCATTTAATTGGACTGGTGTTCTCGTCTGCATTTTGGAGTGGAATTTAAGCCCGATCTCAGGCTGGAAAAGTATTGGTCGGAGGCACAGGTAGAAACAGCGCTCCGTTAGGAAAGAATTCCCTTGATTTACTATCTCTCCCCCGGTTTCCGGATCTGAACGCCGACCTAATCCCTGGAAACAATCAACGTTCTTCAAAGAGTGTTGAAGAGATCTTGAAGGTGATTCCTCTGTCCACTGATCTTTCACGGCATAGGAAAATCTTGTATCGGGCTTTAGTGGAGAGGTTTGTATCGGAACCACTTCGTAAACAGCCGGGCTTGTCGGCGACCGAATTGTTTAAAAGTGAAGTATATATTTATGCACAAAAATGCTCCTTCTAATGTATCTAAGCATACATTGAATTCTTTGAGTATAAAAGATTTACAAGCGATAGGATAATGAAATTTGCCATGAAGTCCTTATCTGAATCCGATCGAAAATCTATGGTCAATTGTGAAGATGAAATTATATGAAGGTGGCAAAGAATATAACAGCAAAACAGGGCCATGAGAACCAATTACATCTATTATGTTGGAAATTAAACCCACTGAAGTAAAGAAAATAAACAAAATCAATGGATAATTGATTACTGGCTGCTATTGAGAAAAAGCGTCACTATATTAACATATAAAAGAATCAAAGACTTATGATGTGTTTATTATCTGTTCTATTATAAATAGTGACAAATTTTTTGACAACTTCATTACCTTTTAATTGAATTAAAACGTGATTATGTTGTTTTGCCAATTAACAGTTTTTTCAAAATACATCAAATAGCTTTAAAGCTTCAATAAAACATAATGATACGACCTAAAATTTTTAATCGGGTTTGGTTTTGACGTCCACATTGTTGTTTAAAAGTTTTCCATTTTTTTTCAAACAAAATATAAAGGAGTGAAGTTTATGTAAGTTGCTTAATAACTTCAGACAAGGTGTAAGTAATCCTACCAATTTCTTTCCATTTTCCTTATAACGTTCTCTTTGCCCAAATATTCGGCCCATCATTTTGTAGAACTGCATCTGGTACGAAATTGTTTTATATTCACGTCCATATAGAAAAATTATTATGAAATATCTTTTTTCTAATTAAAGTTTCATGTTTCTTAATACTTTGTTTAACCTTTGAAATACAGCCTTTTCTATTCTAATATGTCTTCGGATTTCGGTGTCATATCTTCCCTCATCTGCTTTAACACTTCCTTAAAAGTGCCGTAATTATTCATGTAAAATACGCTCTTTTTCTTCAGATGTTTAAGCCTAAATATCAGGGATGTGCATTATAGAAGAGAAATAAATATTAATATTTTCTCCACCAATTGCATCGTTACATTAATGATACTATCATAAAAAGTAAGTTATAAAAATGCACCCAAATAACTCATGCGTGACAAAGATTTTAAATCAAATTCTTTGCATAGATATTATGTATATTTTTGTATGCTTCCCGGCTGTGTCAAACATAGACGCCATGACAGTTACATTTCTATTTCAGCAGAGAAATATGCACTAACCAGTGAAATATGGAGATATTTATAATACTTTTGTTTTTTTATAAAATGAACTTAATTTCACTGCGATGTTTTTTGTTTGTGTGAGCATGTTCTTTCTTTGCTGAAAATACTGTCTAAATTTTTTTTCGAAACATGATGCAAATTATATAAATTTTATTCATAGACAAGTGTTAAATTTAGCAACTACAAGTTTACTGTTTATTATATACAAGAGATTTTTTAAAATAATTTCTTAGCCCAAAGGGAGGTGTGCCCATTATACATTAGTGCATTGTATGTACAAATAAACGCAGTGAAATATTTTCATATCTGAATAAAAACTATGGATTTATACGAATAAAAGATTTCCTCGGGAATGTTTTTAATCCTTTCGTTCTAATGCAAAGCGATAATGTCAGTAAAATGCATGTGGATACAGGGAATGAAAGAGAATGAGAAGACTTTATTGGGGAGAACTGAGAAAAAGACAGTAAAAGCACATGGTTCAGGAAGACAGAAAATTTTCGAAAAGCAAGAAATTAGAAAGGAGTTACACAGGTCAGAAGTGCAAGAAGAGTAACCTTTAAAGGAGAAGCGAGTGTTGAATCGAGCTAGTTCTACGGTAAAAGACTAAAAAGCGTTAAGCCAACATTTCTACAAAAGAACACATTAAATTATTTCGAAGACTTTTAACCTCGTGTTTTGTTCTTTGAAGAATAAAAAGACAGTTTTTGTCTATATTTCTCAGATGAGGTAGTATTTACACTATTTACATTTTTCGAACTATTCTCCTCATCTTTGTTGTTACTTGTTCAACGTTTCGTACCGCATGAAGAAGGCCGGAGAGTACAATGGCCAAAACGTCTTTGTGTCTGCTTAATGTTAATTAAATCTGTTCATACTCACGGATAATCATTCGCATATTATGATTGAAAGATTTCAGAAATGAGCTGTAACGTTGACAGATGTTATTATCAGTCATTTCTCAATATACCCAAGTACATTCAATCTCTTTCCGAGATCATTCTAAGTGGTGTGAGTTATAGTAACAAAAAATAACCGCAAGACTGTGTTGTTAAAATTACTCTAAATTTTTGTTCTGCTTCAAATATAACACACTCATTGTCAGGATCGTGATGAGTGACTCCTTGAATGTGCGGGTAGGGTACTAAATAACCCCTCAGATTTGGAAATCGAGGGTAACTGTATTAGTTATATTTTCCTACGCACAGATACCCTTAGTAAATGTAGGGACCTTTTTTCTCACCTGCCCTGGCTTAATAGTAGGACTTGTATCAATAAATCATTATTATCTCCCCACAAACCTCTTACAACGTAAAAATATTTCTGTCTTGAAATAACTTGTACAAGGTTGATAAGCCGTAAAAAACAAATCAATCCTTTTTCTCTTGTTGCCTTCTCTTTTACCGTCTCTTGTTTTTTCTCTTGTCATTATTTCTTATTTTATTTCACTCTTTGGTTTTCTTAATTTTGATTTAATTTTCTCTTTCTCTCGATCTAACAATTACCAAAGATTTCTTCTTTTCTTTCTTTTTTTTTTCTTTCGATATTTTGGTACAATTTCTTTCTTTCTTTCTTTCTTTCTTTCTTTCTTTCCTTTTTTTTTATTCTTCTTTTCCTTCTCATGTCCCGAATTTACTTCTTACTAAATTTGGTTTCTTTCGTTATTACTCAAATGATGATTATGAAATAATATTGGATTTATGAAAATGAATGTGTATTAGTATTAGATGTATTTAATTATACGTGTTAAGTTATAACTCTGAGTAAATAATTATAAAATCCCGAAAATATTAGTAAAAACGAGAAATTAGCAAGACAGAAACAACAAAATGAGTATCATTTATTATCTTGTTATATTGGTTTGTTGGAGACACGAGGGTCAGTAATGCTAAGTATAATTTCGAGTTTGGAGTAAAATGAAAATCGAGGATGGATCGTAATCTGACAAAAGGATAAGATAAATAATAACCAAAGTCTAAACAAACTTTTTTGTATATATAATGTGTGTGTGTGTGTGTGTGTGTGTGTGTGTGTGTGTGTGTGTGTGTGTGTGTGCGCGTAATTGTCGTCCAGATATTTCAGATGGAAATTATCTAGCATTATCTAGGATCATTTTTTTTTTATTATGAATGTTACTATTATGGCCTGAAAAGAAAACTGAATTTTCGTTGACGCACATTTTGACGGCCTGACCGTGTGAACTGCTTGTTCAATAGTGAGAATGTCATACTTTTGAGTGTTTATAGGAGAAAAGTGGGGTCGATTCTCTTTGGTTTAGAAAGGCTAAATTAATGATAATTATAATTCTCATAATTATAATTCTTTTTGGCATTATATTTCATTTTGTATTTTTATGGGCATGGCACTGTGACGATTTAATTAATTTTTTCATGTATTGCTCAATGGACAAGACACCAACAACGTGCTTTGCGATATATATCTCTTTTCGTGCGTACTACACTTGCATTCTACATGCCTCTTATAACACGCTAGTTTTTTTTTCTTTTCTTTTCTCTTTTCTTTGTATTCCTGTCTTTTCTTTCATTTTTCTTCTTAATCTTTTTTATTTTGTACGGTGTGCGTTGTGGTGCAGTGGATATCGACTCGGAACGAGGAATCGGGGGAGCCGAGTTCGAATTCCAGCTGAATTTCTTGCATTCACTTACGCGCAAATGCCCTTGGGAAAGGTATTAATCCGTTTCTTCCCTCCAGTTATGGGTTAAATAACAGGACAGATTGGGTTCTATAGCCTTGGCTGGTAACCAGTTTACCGCAGAAAGCAATGGCAACCTACTACGGGATAATCTTCTGCCCAGTCAGTCATGTCTCTTTCGAGACATGATCGCCCAAGCGTGTATCACGTATGGCACTTAACTGACTGACGGTCTAGTCTGTTTATTTCCTTCTTTCTTTTGGCTTCCCGACGTATCAGTTTGAAACAGCGGTTCTCATATGATCTCCAAAGTTAAGCATAATGGGACATTGCTATTGCACTTGGTAAAAATCTCCAAAGGTATACGGCTATATCACATTAAAGCCTACATCGTTGTACGATTACCGAAGTTAAGCAGTAAGCTTTGATGTGGGGGTAATGTAACGTATAACAGCATGGAATTTGGAAATCGAGAGCCGAGTTTCAATTCCAGTCGAGTTCATTACATTCACTTATGCGCATTTAACCTTGGGGAAGGGAAGAATCTACCTATTCTCTCTTCAGCTATGGGTTAATTAGTACGAAGTGTAGCACTAAAAAAAATATTATACCTGAAAAAATGTTTATAGTTTAAAAATATTTTTGTGGCTTTTAATATCCTGCGCACTTGTGTTGTCCCTGCCTTGCTTGAGGTGAAATGATTTAAAAAAATATTATTTAAAAAACAGTTAACCCTGCTATTTAAATCCTAGTTGTGGGGTGATGAGAAGAGACGCTTCATGTCTTGCCTATTTGTGCGAATAGGAAAGTCAATGAGAAGCCAGAAATCTAGAATCAACTGGATAAGTCTACTTACAGCGCCAATTTCCGTTTCATTGTCCGCACGTAGGGATTTTAAAAGTTCATTGAAAATTCACTTTGAACAAATTGATGCTAAAGGACAAATTGTCCAAAGTGAATTTTCAATGAAGTCAATTTATTAATTGAAAAATAGATCGACCTGAATTTCGCAATTAATTTATTCAATTGAACGTTTCAAACGTTGGCCGTAACATTGCTCTGTTTTGCGTAACTATCTATCGTTACTGAGTGGGCACCTGGGCGTGGTGTAATGGTTAGCAAGTTTGTCTTGCTAAAACCACTGAGTAGTGAGTTCGATTCTGACTGGGTGTACCATAATTTCGGTCTGGTGCCACGTCTAAGCGGCGCTTCGTAAATCTCTTTTCTATCTTTATTGATTGACTTGTTTTTTACGGCTTATCAACCATTCTATCTCATCAAATGTGAAAAAGAAAACGAAAGAAAGAAAAAAGAAGTAAGAAATAGATCGGAGAAAAAAGAAAAGGAAATAGAGAGAGAGAGAGAGAAAATAAGAAAAATGACAAGAAAATAAAGAAAGAAACAAAGAAAGTATAAACGAAGGTAAAAAAAGGAAAATAAAAATAACTAAAATGGATATGAAAATTTAACTCAAAGATTAAATATCAACATAATGAATATGTTGATCTTACACACGAATTCAAGCATAAAGTTAGGAAGGAAAGTTCTATAAATACTGGAAAGAGCGATAATTTTATAAAATTTTCATTTAACAACAGTACTGGTTACTCGTTCAGTTAATGCTACATGTTTCTTTATAAGGAACAGATAATACCAACATTATCATAGGTAGGTGTGATTAGATTGTTAACTATACTGGGAAATTGTGCTGCAATCAAGTTGCAATTGCAGAGACTGAAGGTATTGCCATCTTCCCGACGTTTCGGCTGTTATACGCTCAGATCTTCTTCAGGTGATATTTCGAACCAAACTTTTTATTTAGTCCACAGGGGTAGATTGTTTTAAGTCTATGCTCTTTTTTTAGGCGGGGATATCAGTATCAATTAATTCTCTTTAGTAATTAAACTCTCCACATTTTTGTTTCTCTGCTGTGGCCAGGTATTGAACTCATCATTCTTTGGGTTAAGTTACCTTTTAAAATACTCAGCTAGTGCTTTTATCCATTGAGTTATGTGTCGTGCATTACATTGTACATAACACGCTACTGATAAGTAGTAATGCAGTGAAACAGATCTGTCTGCAGATGACTATATATATATATAACGAAATGCAGCGAAAGTATTTAAGTAATTGGAAAAAAAATAAATGGGGATAAGATTCCTGGCAATCAAAGGAAAAAAATTACAAATAAAATGTATATATTGTAATTTTGTTATTACAATGGTTTATAAAAGCATATCAAAACTGTTCCTCTTCAGGTGATACCTTCCCGTGATATCACCTGAAGAGGAACAGTTTTGTTCTGAAACATCAAATTTTTTGTGTAGTGATATTATGCTTTTATAAATCATTGTAATAGAAAAATTACAATATTAAGCTCTACTCTGTATTGAGCACTCATTATAAAAGTAAATGCTTGAACAGTGGGTTTTTGATGTACGTGTTCTTTCACTTTTTTGTAATATATATATATATATATATATATATATATATATATATATTTTAGTCATACGCAGAGAGATCTGTTTCGCAGCTCATCAGTATGGTTAGACAGCCGATTGCCTTTTAGTCAGGATTGAAACCCGACCGAATTGGCGTCAGTCGGCGATTCTACCTCTGAGCTACGGGTGCTCGGTAAAAGAAAACAAACTATTTAGCGTGTATATTATCATTATCCACGCCAAATAGCTGGGAGTGTTCTAATTCATTGTTGAATGTACGATACGTTGATGCCAGTGTAGCTACTGTTTTTCAAAGTCTACTATTCTTTATAAAATTTTTAAAAAATTTAAAAATGAAAAAAAATCTAAAGAGGCATGAAATATAAGGATTAAAGAGTTCTTCTCTCTCTCTCTCTCTCTCTCTCTATATATATATATATATATATGTGTGTGTGTGTGTGTGTGTGTGTGTGTGTGTGGATGTATTTAATAAGACATATGACCTGGTAATTCAGCTATGCATATAGAGATTCTTGAAAAAATACAAAGAAGAATCTGCAATATTGCCTGGCATCTCAGATTCAGTTATGATAACCAGAAATTTATTACAGAAATTAGGAAAACTAAGTTTTAAAAAAAAACCTTGTCTAATTGAATCAGTTTGACGGATCCGTGATAAAAATGTTAGGCTATTTTAGGCAACGTGGAAGCAATTATCATGGAAAATTGTGAAAAGAATCACGGTCTAATAGAAAATGTTGCGTTACCATACATTCGAAAAGATTAGTGAACAAAGTCAAGGCTGAAGAAACTCGAATGTTAAAAAAGTATGAAGCAAAGTTAGGACTAAAGGAAAATGTCTACCCATCATATTTTCAATCTCGAAAAGTGCCAGTGCATCTATTATCAAGAGTTTTGGAAAACTTAAAGAATTACTGAAACAGGATCTACTTGAATGAAGTCCGTCTGGAGGGAGTAAATGGTGATCTCTGTATGTGATTTTAAGAAATATGCGGATCTGTGCGTTTGTGGTTACAACAAAATAGGCGTAAACCACAAAAATATATCCGATCCCCAATATAGATTAGCCTTTGGTCTCTCCATTGACCATGTCTTGTGAAACTAACGCAATAAAAGGTTACAAAATAATCTAATGTAATAGTGATGAAGAAATTTACAGTGTGTCTAAAAGTAATGAAAAGCCAAGTATCATGTCAACGCATAACAAATATGACAATGAAATCGAGAGCAGCATAGACTCAGAAAATTAACAATTGACATAAGAGCTCTCCTATGAAAAAATAAAAAAGATCACGATCTCCCATATCTAGACAATCTCTCTGAGGGAGAAAGAGGAATATAGTGAAGGAACAAAAGCTTCCAGAATAAATACCAGAAAAAATAATGGAAGACAACCTCTTCACTACAGGGAGATGGGATGACTCATTTACATAAGATGTGACCAAGAGTATAAAAGCTACAGCTATTACCCATGAGGCAGTTAAGTATCTACCATTTCCAGTGAGTTAGTAACACTATATAACACACCTACTCTATAACGTGACGTTACACCCATACTTGGGGTGAAAATGGTATTTAAAACGAAAGTAAGAAGAGACACAGTTTTGAACATACTCGATGCAGAACATTATTAGAGACGAATGAACAGCTTTGAAATACAAACGAATCTCTCGATCTGAATCAGTCGATTCGGTCGCTACAGAAACAGAAAGCTGTAAAGCCCACATAAATTAGATTCATTAGAATAATATGTTGTCTTTGTAGCCACGTAGATTATATAATAATTGCATTCAAATATTATATAAATTGACGTTTTCATTAGCTTGAGAAAAATACAAAAATAGAGATTGCGATATAATAAAACGGATTTATTAGTAATTGTCAAAATATAAAGACCGCGAATCAACCATATAAACCTGTTGTATAGCCAAAGATGCTTCCTAGAAACAAAGCAAGGTATTGAGAGGTATGGAAATTCGAAAAATCAATAATAATACGTATAATAATCCTATTATCTTGTCTTTGCTTTCGTTATTTTACACGACCGTTACGCTCTGCCAATGTCTCTTGAATAATGGCTTACCCCATTTTAACCACTTGCAAAGACATGAAAGTTTCTACTTTGTTTCAGTGTGGAAAGAAAGAAAGAAAGAAAGAAAGAAAGAAAGAAAGAAAGAAAGAAACGTCCAACGTTGCCTGTCAATACATAAATAATGAAGTTTTAAATGAGTGGAAAAACTAAACGCTACTTGGTTTCAGTGAGAGAAAGAAAGAAAGAAAGAAAGAAAGAAAGAAACGTCCAACGTTGCCTGCCAATACATAAATAATGAAGTATTCCGTTTTAAATGCGTGGAAAAAACTAAACGCTACTTGGTTTCAGTGAGAGAAAGAAAGAAAGAAAGAAAAGATAGACGTGTTTAACGGTTGTGTCAGTGAAACGGAATAAATTATCTATTTAAAATCTCTCCATCAGTACCCACTTCTTAAAATAACGAGAAGGTTCATATTTATGATTTTTATTGCAATATTTCGTTAAAGTTGTTAAGTTCAAATATTTAACGATTTATCAATAGGGGAATTTTATACAGATATTTTGTTGTCCTAGAACTTGCAACTAGCATAATAAGTCTTTAACTTAAAAATTAAGATTTATCAGAAAGTTTCAATCGAAAACCGTGAAATTTTAACGGGTTAAAACTAATTATTGTTATTTGATTTTCTTTCTCTTTTGCACTATTTTTCGTTTTTAAGTAGTGATCTTGAATTATAGTTGTTCTCCACTAAGTTTTACGATCTCCAAAAGATTACATCCTTTACAAAATATTTATTAAGGCGAGCAATGCAAACTTTTGTAGCGATGGAATTACTAGGATTTACACGGATTTTCTTGTTGAAGAAATATAGGTTCCATGCTACAAACCTAAATGCCTCAATGATCACTGGAGCAGTAGTGGCTTGAAACTCCCAGAATTATTATCATTAGTATGTCACTTTTCATTATAATTTTATTTCTGCTATGGTAGCACTACCTACCAAGTCTGTGGGAAGAGCTAAGGCAGGTCGTGGCGTGTTGTTATGGCTCCATTTCATGATTTTTTATATCTTCCTAACATCCCTAGCGTTACATAGACAAAGTTCTCCTTAGTTTGTGGGCTGTACTTAACAAGACAATTTTTGTATATCTCTTCAGTTTCCAGGGATTCTTTCAATGTGTTTTTTGTTTCTTTTTTTATCTTTCCAAGTGCTCCCATTATCACTGGTACGATCAGTCAGTCAGTTAAGTAACAACAGTATTCCATGCACAGTTGAATGGTTGATTTGTATATGTGCAAGATGGATTCAGATGTGTTCCTTGTTGTCTGTCAAAATCAAGCGTAAAATGAAACATAATTTAATACATTATTAAAGTCTTTTTAATGATATTAGTAATTTCAATAATTTTCCACTTTGTGGATACCGTGCATTATTTCATCTACGGAGTTAAACTCTTCTTTGTCTACTGCACTTGTCTTTCTATTTTATTTCTTCTCTGTTTTGGTTCGCCGTTTGCACTGAGTCTACTGTTCGGCCTAGGGATTGTACTCACAATTACAAGGTTTCAGTTCGAAATTCTCTGTAGTTTACCCGGGTCGACATACACCTGATGAAGGCCGGTGCCACAACGATAACGATATAGCCAGTATGTGACTATTGTAAATAATTAAAATAAACGATATTTGAAATTTTATGGCACTGTCTTTCGATACTTTAATCTTCCATTTCCTTGAGATAACCAACAATAATTGAAACCGACAAAATAATAATAATAATAGTAATAATAATAATAATAATAATAATACCAGGACGGCGACATAGACATGGAAATTATGTCACTTATTCACCACTGGGCCAGACTAAAGCAGTGGTGAACAAGTAATTTACAGGGTTAGAGTGAGATAACTCATGACTACCAGAAGAGGCACTACTACGCAAGGAATGAAGATCATACACCCCAGTGATTGTAATAAAGTGTTCGGTTCAAAATTTCTAGCACCTGAAGAAGGCTGGAGCGTACAATGGCCGAAACGTCATACAAATGGCAACAAAGATGAGGACAATAGTCCGAACAATGTAAATACTGTAAAGGTAATAGCAAATATGAAAAAAGAGAAAAAAGAAAGACATAATTCAATATTGCTAATAACTGGCGCAGGTTCGAACTGCATAAGAGGGGCAACTGAAGTTACTGAGGATTCGCCAAAAATTAAGAATTTCCAGGCCACAGAAACTTTGAAAAAGATATTTTGGAATTTGGATAAATTTGTTGTCACATGATCCCTTAGAAACAGATGTGGTGTAAAAGGTACATGATGATAATGTTAGACTGAGTCCTTTTTTGTATGGAAATTAATGTTTCATTTCTGCAATATTGTCTTTAAGCCTCATAGTATCATTAATGTTTTTATCCTGGGAACTTCAATTGATTTTGCTAATCTTAATTTTTATTACTTCGAAGATATTTTTTCTTCCTTTCTTTTGTATTGTGACGGTCTCCTTCATTCTTGTAAATATAGCGCCTTATTTTCTTCATCTCTCTCTCTCTCTCTCTCTCTCTCTCTCTCTCTCTCTCTCTACCCTCATGCATCCATTTTCTTTTTAAAGGTTTTCTTCTGTCTCCTTTTTTTCTTCTCTTTGTTTCCTACCCCACTTATCTTTTATGATTTACATCAGTTTTGTATTTTTCTTATTTTTTCATCTACACAACCCACCAAATTATTATTATTATTATGTCATTTTTCATCATATTTCGATTTCTGCTTTGGTCTCACTACCAACCAAGTCTGCGGGGAGACCTAAGGCAGGTAGTGGCTTGTTGTTATGACTCCATTTCATGTTTTTCTATCTTCCCTATCATCCCTAGCATTACATAGATAAAGTTTTCCTTAGTGTGTGGGCTGTACTTAATAAGACAATTTTTTGTATATCTCTTAAGCTGGGGTTTCCAGGGATTCTTTCAATGTGTTGTTTTGTTCCATTTTTTATCATTCCAAGTGCACCCACTATCACTGGCACAACTCTTGTTTTCAATTTCCACATTTTTTCTATTTCAATTTCCAGGTCTTTATATTTTGACAGTTTTTCAAATTCCTTGATTGCTATGTTACAACCCGCTGGACAAGCCATATCAATTAATTGACAAGTTTTCTCCTTCTGGTTTTTAACAATAATGTCTGGCCTGTTTGCTTCAATTTTTCTGTCTGTGTAGATGGTGTAATCCCATAGAATGGTTACATCTTCTATTTCTGTAACCGGTGCTGGGTGATGTTCATACCAGTGTTTGTTTACAGCTTTTCCATAATGTTTGCACATTGCCCACTGTAAATATTGCCCAACTCTCTTATTATTATTATTATTATTATTATTATTATTATGATGTCATTTTTCATCATATTTCGATTTCTGCTTTGGTCTCACTACCAACCAACTCTGCGGGGAGACCTAAGGCAGGTATTGGCGTGTTGTTATGGCTCCATTTCATGTTTTTCTATCTTCCCTATCATCCCCAGCATTACATAGACAAAGTTTTCCTTAGTGTGTGGGCTGTACTTAATAAGACAATTTTTTGTATATCTCTTAAGCTGGGGTTTCCAGGGATTCTTTCAATGTGTTGTTTTGTTCCATTTTTTATCATTCCAAGTGCACCCACTATCACTGGCACAACTCTTGTTTTCAATTTCCACATTTTTTCTATTTCAATTTCCAGGTCTTTATATTTTGACAGTTTTTCAAATTCCTTGATTGCTATGTTACAACCCGCTGGACAAGCCATATCAATTAATTGACAAGTTTTCTCCTTCTGGTTTTTAACAATAATGTCTGGCCTGTTTGCTTCAATTTTTCTGTCTGTGTAGATGGTGTAATCCCATAGAATGGTTACATCTTCTATTTCTGTAACCGGTGCTGGATGATGTTCATACCAGTGCCTGTTTACAGCTTTTCCATAATGTCTGCACATTGTCCAATGTAAATACTGCCCAACTCTATCGTGGCGATTTTTATATTCGTTTGGGGCAAGCACAGAACAGCCTGAGATTAGGTGGTCTATTGTTTCTTGGTGTTTATCACAAAACCTGCATTTTGGATCCATATTATTATGCATAACATTTGCCTGAAAGTTTCTCGTGAAAAGATTTTGGTCTTGTGCTGCAAGTATAAATCCTTCAGTTTCAGACTTTAATCCAGATGCACGTAACCATCGATGAGTACTAACTTTGTCAACATTGGATTTATTGGCACGTACTGGATATTGGCCATGCAGAGGTTTGTCTTGCCAGCGCTGTTTCATCTTTTCAAGAGCTTTATCTTTGGCTTTCATTTTCATATTTTTTGCCGCAATAGTTGGTTCTTGGCTTCTGTTTTGCTTTTCTACAGAATCTACTAACTGTAAATCTTGTTTGTATTTACTGCCTTCTTTTATTATTGAATATTTTTTCTTTCTTTCTTCATGTTGCCTTACTAATTGTATCATCCAATCCTTTGTTGTTTCTATGTATGTTAGTAAGCCAATAGTTGTTGTCTTGTATGACAATTCCAGCTGAATAAGACCCCTTCCACCTTCTTTACGGGGTATGTATAGACGGTCTACATCAGCCTTTGGATGATGCATCTTATGCTTAGAAAGAAGCTTTCTTGTTTTAGCATCCATTCGCCTGATGTCGTTTAGAGTCCAGTTTAAGATGTTGAAGCTATATTGGACAACTGGGATTGCAAGGCTATTAATGGCCATAACTCTGTTCTGTGAATTTAATTCAGTTTTTAATATCATTCGTAGCCTTCTATAGAACTCTTTACGCACTATTTCTTTCATTTTTTTTATGGTGAATGTTTTCGCTCTCATTTACACCTAGGTATTTATAAGCTTCTTCTGGTTTCAATTCTTTTATTGTTACAGCAGGGTCTAGGCTAATTGAGGATGTTTCTTGTATTGATCCACGTAAAACTGTAGCTTTAGCACATTTATTCAAATTAAATTTCATTCCAATGTCTTCGCTGAAGCATTTTACAGTTTGCAGAAGACCTTCCAGCTCATTATCATTCTTAGCATATAACTTTAAGTCATCCATGTAAAATAGATGGCTTATTTTCTTTTGGCCTATTTTATAACCACATTCTGTCTTATTAAGTTGACTGGTTAGTGCTATTAATGATATGCAGAATAGTAAGGGAGATAAAGAATCACCTTGAAATATACCTCTTTTGATGTTTATTTCATCAGACCTATAGGTTCCATTTATATGATTGAGGTAAAGGTTTGTTTTCCATATAGACATGCACTGTTTGATGAAATTGATGATGACGGGCGATATCTTGTATATATTTAAGGTCTTTAAAATCCAGTCATGTGGCACACTATCGAATGCCTTTCGGTAGTCTATCCAGGCAGTACTAAGATTTTTCTGTGTACTGTAGCAGTTTTCCAGGATCATTTTGTTAATTAGCAATTGGTCTTTACAACCATAGCAGCCACGTTTGCACCCTTTTTGTTCAAGTGGTATCATGTCATTTCTTTCTAAGAATAAATATGTCTGTTTTGTTAAAATAGATGTTAGTAGTTTATATGTTGTCGGAAGACATGTAATTGGTCTGTAGTTTTTCGGGTTGTTTGTGTCACCATTCTTGGGTAGAAGAAATGTAATTCCTTTGGTCATCCATGCAGGAATTTTAGTGGGATCGTCAACCATTTCTTGGAGTTCTTTGGCTATTTTTTTATGTGCTGCATTTAAATAATATAGCCAAAACTTACGAATTTTATCTATACCTGGGAATTTCCAATTGTGTGCTTTTTTTAGTGCAAATTTAACATCATCTTCTGTAATTCCAGACCATGTCTGTTCGGGTTTATTTTTCATTCGTTCTATCTCCTGCGTAATCCAATGCACTTCCTTGCTAAGTTCTTTAGGGCAAGCCCATATCTTTTCCCAGAACTGTGTGACTTCTTCCATTCTGGGGGGTACTGTCACTTCAATTCTTTTTTTACCTATTTCCCTGTAAAATCTCTTTGTATCAGTCTGAAAGATCTTGTTTTGTCTGTAAAATCTTGCTCTTTTTTCATAGCGTCTTATTCTTTGAGGCTTCAGTTGGATTTTTTGCTTTATTTTTTCTTTATTTGATAAGACGTCATTTTCATTCCTGATGTTATATTTTTTTCGGCTCTTCTTCTTTTCCTAGTTCTTACATTTATTCCTCTACTCAGTTCATCCAGTACTGACAGTTCACTTCTTAGTTGTTCGATTTCTTTTTCAATTTTTCTTTTCCAAGGTGGATCTTCACGTCTGCGAGACTGCCTTGTTTTTATTTTGATATTTAATTTTTTTTGTTGCTGCTGTTATTATTATTATTATTATTATTATTATTATTATTATTATTATTATTACTCAAATTCTTTTTCTTCTTCAAATTTTTCCTCTACTTCAAATTAATCACAAAATTATTCGTCTTCAAAATTTTCTTTTTCAAATTGTTCTTCTTCAAATTGTTCTTCTTCTTTAAATTTTCCTTCCTTAAATTGTTCTTCAAATTCTTCTTCTTGGTTTTTAAATTCTTCAAATTGTTCTTCAAATTGTTGTTCTTTTTCTTTAAATTCTCCTTCGTCAAATTGTTCTTCAAATTCTTCTTCTATAAATTCTCTTTTGTCAAGTTGTTCTTCAAATCCTTCAAATTCTTCTTCTTCTTTAAATTCTCCTTCCTCAAATTGTTCTTCAGATTCTTCCATCATTTCTTTCTTCCTTTAATAGTTCTCTTTTCATTTTCCAGTTTTCTTTTTATCACTTTGACTTCCGTTTTTCTTGTTTTGCTTTTCATTTTTGTTTTTACTTTATTCCTCTTATTCATATTTGCTTTGGTTTTTTCTTATCTTTCTTTTCCATCATTGACATTATCTTTACTCATCTTTCATTTTTACATTTCTCTGTCTCTTTTTTATCTTCGTCTTTCTATTCCTCTCTTTGTATTTTCTTTTTACGCATTTTCACATCTGATATTGCCTTTTCTTTTCTGTGTTTTTACATCTTTGCCATGTTCTTTTTCCTCTTTGTCTTTTTTTTCTTTGTCATAGACAGTTCTCAGGCTTACGGTCTATCACGTTGAATACACCGGTTCTCGCTTGATCACCGAAGTTAAGCAACGTTGAGCCTGGTCAGTACTTAGATGGGTGACCGCTTGGGAATACCAGGTGCTGTAAGCATATAGTGACGGATGTGCGTTGTGGATATCGGCTCGGAAAGAGAAATCGGTGAGCCGAGTTCGAATTCCAGTTGAATACTCTGCATTCACTTAAGCACTGGTACCCTTGGGAAAAGTATTAATCCGTCCCTTCCCTCCAGTTATGGGTTAAATAACAAAGGTAGGACTTGGGGACCCTGCTCTTAAAAACAAATCCCAATGAATCGTGAAAAGAAAAATGTTGTAAAAATAAAATAACCTTGCCCCAATTCATTGGTTATGACCTTAAAATGATCCCATAAGGATTGATAGGTCGTTAAGCCTAAAAAACAAACAAACAAACATAGACCTTTTTAATTGTTTTTTCTTGTTTCTCTTTGTCATATTTTTCTTATATTTTCTTTTTTTTGCTTCATATTTGTTATTGCATTTTCTTGTCTATCTTTTTTTCATCTTTGTATTGTCTTTTCTCACTTTTATAGCTGCTATTTTTTATTTGTCTTACATATTAATCTTTGCCATTGTCTTTTTCCTTTTTTTTTCTATCAAAGAGCGTTCTCGTTGTCTGTTCTTGTTTCTCTTTTTTTTCGTCTTTGTTTTTCTTTTTCTCTCTTTTTACATTTACTGTCGCATTTTATTCTCTCTCTTTTTCCTTCTTTGTCATTGTTGTTATTCTCTTTTTCATTTACCATTCTTGCTGTCTTATTGCGTCATTCTGTTATTATATATATATTATCGATTTTCTGCACTATTGTAAGAACTGCAACCTTGAAACTTCTGAATATCGTTTCTTATGTCTTTGTCTATGAGTGTATCAAATTTGATTCAAATCGGACCACTCCTTCTATAACCCGATTTTTTTCGATTATCGATTTTCGATATTTATCAGGGGTACCTCGACACAAAACCTAGCTAAGAACACTCGCAGTTGCTTATAGTACAACTGTGTAAATTTTGAAGAAAATCGGTTCAGCCGTTTCGGAGTCTATAGGTAACGGATACACACACACACACACACACACACACACACAGACACACACACTCACAGTTCCATTTATAAATAAGTTTAGATTTGCTATTGCCTTTTCTGGTTTCACTATTTTCATATTTGTCATTGATTTTTCTTGCCTCTTTTTTCAGCTTTGACTTTTTCTTTGTTCACTATGTCTTTTACAGATCTCGTTATCCTTTCTTTTCTCATTTTTGTCTTTTTCTTTTCTCTTCTCTCTTTTCTAATATTTACTATTGACTTTTCTAGATTTTCTTTTTTATCTGTGTATTTTCTTTTTTCTCTTTTATCGTCCAAGACATTGCCTTTTCTGATCTCTCATTTTTTTTTCATCGTTGTCATCGATTCTGGTTGTTTGTTACAGTCCTAGTTGTTTTTTCATGTTCCTCTTTTTTATTTTGTCTTTATCTTCTACATTTTGTCATATCTGCTATAGACATTTCTCGTCTCTTTTTTTTTTCATCTTCGCCATTGTCTATTCTAGTCTCACTCTCTCTCTCTCTCTCTCTCTCTCTCTCTCTCTCACTCTCTCTCTCTTATCTTTCGTGTTGACTTTACTTCTCTTTTTGAACTATGTCTTTCTTTTTTCTCTTTTTTCATATTTGCTATTACCTTTACAGTATTTACATTGTTCGGACTATTGTCTTCATCTTTGTTGCCATTTGTATGACGTTTCGGCCATTGTACGCTCCAGCCTTCTTCAGGTGCTAGAAATTTTGAACCGAACACTTTATTACAATCACTGGGGTGTATGATCTTCATTCCTTGCGTAGTAGTGCCTCTTCTGGTAGTCATGAGTTATCTCACTCTAACCCTGTAAATTACTTGTTCACCACTGCTGTAGTCTGGCCCAGTGGTGAATAAGTAACTTACAGGGTTAGAGGGAGATAACTTATGACTACCAAAAGAGGCACTACTACACAAGGAATCAAGATCATATGTCTCAGTGAGTGTAATAAAGTGTTCGGTTCAAAATTTCTAGCACCTGAAGAAGGCTGGAGCGTACAATGGCCGAAACGTCGTACAAATGGCAACAAAGATGAGGACAATAATCCGAATAATGCAAATTATATAAATTCTACCTCATCTCAGATATATTGATAAATGATATTGCCTTCACTTGTTTCGATTTTTCATCTTTGATATTTTTATTCGCTATCTCATTTATATTTTTCAATGTATTTTCTTACCTTTCTTTTTTAAGATATGCTTGTACTTTTCTCACTATTGTCGTCTATTCTTTTGCATTTTGTTGTCTCTCTTTTTCATCTAGTTTCATTTAACGTTTTCGTTTTTTTTATTTATCTCAGTTTTTATTTTTTACTCTTCTTTTGTCTTTTTTTTTCATGTTAGATATTGTCTTTCCTTGTCATTTCATGTCTACCATTGTTTTTGTTTCTCTCTGTCTGGTAATCTTGTTGTTTTTCTTGTCTCTTTTTTCATATTCGTCTTTGTTTTCTCTCTTTTTTTCATATCTACCATTGCTTATTCTTATCTCTCTTTTTACATCTTTGCCATTGTCTTTTATCCAAACTTTCTGTAGCTGTTTCGTTGTGTTTTTTGTCACTTATATTTTTATCGTTGTCATTTTTTTCTGTTTTTTAATATTTGCTATTGCACCTTTTGTCTCTGTTTTTACACCTTTGTCTTTTCTTTTTATATCTGCTTTTCTTGTCTAACTTCTTTGCCTTTGCCATTTCCTTTTTCCACGCTTTCTTGTTGTTCTTTATTGCCTCTCTTTTCTCATATATTAAAGTTATTTTTCATAATTGCTACTGCGTTTGTGGTTGCACATTTATTCGTTTTAGTCTTTTCCCCTCTTTTTTCATATTTACTATTGCATTTGCTTGTTATCTTTTTAGTCTTTTTTGTGCTTCTATTTCATATCCGCGATTGCTTTGCCTTGTCTCTTTTTCTTCTACGCCATTAACATTCTCTCTCTCCCTCCCCCTCTCTCCCTCCCCCCTCTCTCTCTTTTAACTTTAACGTTTTTTGTAACACTGTATTTAGTATTGCCAGAACGGAAGTAATTATATTGGTCTGTATTATTAGTTATTACAGATCAAACGGAAGAAATTATATTAAATTGCATTATTAATTTTTATAGTTCCAAAAGAACCAACTGAAAAAATTTGTTTTGTTTCAATATGAACAGAGGAAATATATTTATTCTGTCCCAATATGAACAGAGGGGAAAAAAAGGTTGATTGCAAACAAGCTGAAAATAAATATGAAGATTGCAGGTGTGCAGGTGACATTGTTTTGCACAGAATCTAACCAGCCGTGTCAGACGAGGTCAACGCATTAGTCAGTCATTATTGACAAGCGGAAAAAGCATGACTAAGACAGGTTCACTTGATATTCTCAATGATACAGTCGATAAAAGTGACAATTCTATTGTTTTGTATTTTTTCTAACAAATTTATGCAGAATATAACTAAAAAACCGATGTGGAACGTCAGAAAAGTTGTCACAAACGCAGAAAAAAAGGAACTGTGCGTATTCAGGCGTCTTTGACAAGTGCAAAAGTTAGGTTTGTCTGTTATGAGAAATAACTAAATTGTAATTTTCCTGAGAAGGGAATTAGAGGCATAAAGGTTCCGCCCAAAAAAGGTAAAGAGAAAATGGTCTCATTGGTTAAACAAAGAGAAAGAAGACAGAAAGAAAAGACGTCATAAATTATCGTTACTCAATTGGTTGCGTCAAAAGGAAAGAAAACAGAAAGAAGTAATTCCGCCTTGAACATGGAGGCGAGAATGATTTCATTGGCTGCAAGGGCCAGAAACAAGACACTCAGTGTCCGTCGTGCCCCGCACTAGTAAGGTAAGGACAAGCATAAATACAGAGCCTCGAGGGGGCCACGAAGAGTCCAGTCGGCTCTCTGCTCAGAGATGTAACGACGAAGACAGGTGCCAAGCCATTTTTAAAGAAACGTGATCAACAATTAGGATGTGCGATGTGGTGTAGTGGATATTGACTCGGAACGAAAAATCGGGGTGCTGAGTTTGAATTCTAGTTGAATTCATGGCATTCACTTGCGCACAAATATCCTTGGGAAAGCTATTAATCCGTCTCTTCCCTCAAGTTATGGGTTAAATAACAGGACAGATTGGATTCTATAGCCCTGGCTGGCAACCAGTCTACCGCAGAAAGCAATGGCATCCTCCTGGCTGAAGATGTACAGAGACAGAGATACTTGCCACGCCGATAGGTGCCAACTGCAGAGAAGCCTCATACTGACCGACCGACCGAAAATAGTTAAAGACAGATCAGAAGTGATTTTGCAGACGAAGTCTCCAAACGGCCAACAAGAGTTAAAGACAGACAAGAAATAATTTTGCAGTTAAATTTGAGACCCAGCTCGGATCGAAGAGCCAGCCCGAAGTACGGAATCGAAGACGTCTTACCGCTGTCGCCAGCTTTACACATGACACTCAAAGACAATTCTTCGACAGTCTCCGTAAAGCTTTGGTGTGAAACGAAACAAAGACATTTTGAATCACCACACGTTAACGTTCCGATTGAAGTGAAGTGATATCGCCAACAAGAGATTTGATTTAATGATAAGAAGAAAAAAAAACGATTCGCAAATTACTACTTAGAAAGATTGGTCGAAACTTCCGTTCCGTTGCCAGCTTGATAGGAACTTTGGGAAGAAAACGATTGGTGATTGTTTTACTCTATTTTCTTTGTGTATATAAAGACTTCTACAACTTTTTCAGGCGTCATTCTATTTATTTTTAGTGCCATTTTGTTTGCTCAGTTGTGCGCGTGCATCCAGCTTGGTTTGACTTGGGGGAGAGACATCTAGCGAGAATTCTATGGGACTTCCTTGAAATCAAAGTTCACAACGTAGGCAAGGGAGATCACCGTTGGAAGAATCAACGTGAAGACCAGCTACTGAATCGACGCCATCAACGACCAGCCGCAGGAGGCATCATATTCTTATCTTGACTATCTTCTCAGCATTGTCATTATCTATTCTTCTCACTATCTTTTTTCTCGCTATCGATGTATTTCCTCGTCTTTTGACAACTTTTTCATTCCTCTCTTTCTTTTTCACAAATATTATTGCTTTTCTCGTCTCATATTCTATCTATCGATTGTCTTTCCCCTTATCTGTTTTTTTTTTTATCGGTCTCGTTGTTTTTTCCTCTCAATCTATTTTCATATTTTCTTTTCTCTGTTTATCTTATTTGCTATTGTCTTGTCTTGTATCAAAGTTTTAATATTTTCTTTTGCCTCTTTTTGGCTCTTTTTTCAAGTTAACCATTTGTTTTCTTGTCTTTGTCTCAAACAGTTCTCGTTGTTATTTTTGCCAATCTGATTTTTTTTCAAATTTTTCTTTTCTTTTCTCTTGTTTTTCATATTTTTCCTCTCTTCTTATTTGCTAATGCCTTGTCTTGTATCAGTTTTAATATTTGCTATTGCCTATTTTTTGCTTCTTTTCGTATCTTAACCATTGAGTTTTCTTCGCTCTGTCATAGACAGTTCTTGTCATTTTTGACCATCTTTTTTAAACATTTTTCTTTTCTCGTTTTTTGTTTTTCATACTTTCTTTACTTTTATCTCTTTGTCTTATTTGCTAGTGGTTTGTCCTTTATCAGATTTTTAATATTTGCTATTGCTTTTTCTTGGCTTCTTTTTTGTTTTCATCTCAACCATGTTTTCTTTTCTCTCTGCCGTAGACCGTTTTCATTGTGGTTTTTGTGACTTTTTCATTTTTGTTTTTCGCTTTTTCATATTTTTCTATTTTATTATTTGCGATAGGATTGACTTGTATCACATTTTTGATAGTTACTCGAGCCTTTTCTTGGATCTATTTTCCATCTTGGTCATTCTCTTCTTTTCTCTCTGTCACAGACCGTTCTCATTGTCGTTTGTGTAACTTTTTCATCTTTTCCCTTTCTTTTCTCCCTTTTTAATATTGTCTTTTTTTTTTTCGTGATTGCAACGAATTCAACTGGAGTTCGAATTCCAGTTGAATTCTTTGCATTCACTTATGCGCAAATACCCTTGGGAAAGGTATTAATCTGTTTCTTCCTTCCAGTTATAGGTTAAATAACAGAACAGATTGGGTTCTATAGCCTTGGTCGGCACCCAATCTACCGCAGAAAGCAATGGCAACCTACTGCAGGATAATCTTCTGCCAAGTCAGTCATGTCTGTTTCGAGACATGATCGCCCAAGAGTGTATCACGTATGGCACATAACTGACTGACTTTTTTATCATTTGTTCTTATTTACTACTGCCATGTCTTGTATCACATTTTAATATTTGCTTTTGCCTTTTCTTTATTCTTTGCTTTTCATCTTAACCATTGTGTTTTCTACTCTCTGTCGTAGACCGTTCACCTTTTTTATTTTGGTCATTTTTTTCGTATTTTTCTTTCATTTTCTATATTTTTATATATATTATTGTCTTTTCTCTCGATTTCTTGTTTGATACTGCCTTGAATTGTATCACATATTTAATATTTACTATTGACTTTTCTTTTCTACTTTTTCATCTTAAACGTTAACTTTTCCCTCTGTCATAGACCGTTCCCATTGTCGTTTTTGTGACTTCTTCCTCTTTTTCTTTTCTCGCTTTTTCATATTCTTTGATTTTCTCTATGTTTCTTATTTGCCATTACCATGACTTGTATCACATTTTAATATTTGCTATTCCTTTTCCTTTGTTACTTTTCTCCTCTTAACCATTGTTTACTTTTCTTTCTGTCGTAGACCGTTCTCACTGTCGTTTGTGTGACATTTTTTCATCTTTTCTATTCTTCTCTTGGTTCTTTCGTATTTTCTTTCTTTTCTTTCTTTTTCTTTTTTGCTATTGCCTTGACTTGTATTACATTTTTTAATATTTACTATTGACTAATAGTATTCCTAGTAATCCTAAATTGATTAATCCGTGTTCCTGTTTGTATATTTTTGTTCAATATATCTTACATTTTCTATCTTCATCTCTGTTTTATTTATTATTTTGTGTGGTTTCTAAACCGGAAGCCACAACATTTACTATTGCCGTGTCTTTGGTCTTTGTTTCATTTTAACTATTGTCTTTTCTTTTCGCTGTTCTAGACCGTTATCGTTGTCTTTTTTTTTTTGTCACTCTTATTCAATCTTTAGCTTTTCTTATATCTCTTTTTCCATATTTTCTTTTCTTTATTTTCTTTTTCTTATTTTCTATTGCCTTGTTCTGTATCACATTTTTAATATTTGCTATTGCCCTTTCTTGGCTCCTTGTTTCAGGTTAAAAGTTGTCTTCGTGTCTCTCTAATTGTGTCTTCGTATCTCTCTAATTGTGTCTTCGTGTCTCTCTCATTGTGTCTTCGTGTCTCTCTAATTGTGTCTTCGTATCTCTCTCATTGTGTCTTTGTGTCTCTCTAATTGTGTCTTCGTGTCTCTCTCATTGTGTCTTCGTGTCTCTCTAATTGTGTCTTCGTATCTCTCTCATTGTGTCTTCGTGTCTCTCTAATTGTGTCTTCGTATCTCTCTAATTGTGTCTTCGTGTCTCTCTCATTGTGTCTTCGTGTCTCTCTAATTGTGTCTTCGTGTCTCTCTCATTGTGTCTTCGTGTCTCTCTAATTGTGTCTTCGTATCTCTCTCATTGTGTCTTCGTGTCTCTCTCATTGACTGTTCGCATTGTCTTTTGTGCCACTCATTTTCCTCTTTTATATATTTTCTCTTTTTTCATAGTTTATTTTATTTTCTCCTTTTTTTCTTATTTGCTATTCTCTTGACTTATCTCTATTATCATCGTCTCTTTTTTCTATCTGCCGTAGATCGTTTTCCTTGTTGTTTTTGTGATGTTTTCATCTTTTTCTTTTAATATTTTCTTTACTTTTCTTTGTTTTTCTTATTTGCTTTTGCATTGTTTGTATCACATTGCCTTTACTTGGCTCCGTGTTTCATCTTAACGATTGTCTTATTTTCGTTGTAAATTTTTGTAAATTTTATCAGCGTTTTCTTTTCTGTTTTTGTTTTTTTTATATTTTATTTTATTTTCTCTTTTTTTCCTTATTTGCTATTATCTTGACTTATCTCCATTTTCATCTTCCCTTTTTTTCTATCTGTCGTAGATCGTTTTCGTTGTTGTTTTTGTGACGTTTTCATGTTTTTCTTTTAATATGTTTTCTCTCTTTTTTATATTTGATATTGCAATGACTTGTATCCCATTGCCTTTTCATGGCTCCTAGTTTCATCTTAACCATTGTTTTCTTCTCTTTGTCGTAAACCGTTTTTTGTCCCTCTTTTTTATTTTTCCTTTTGTTTTCTATTTTTATTCATGTTTTGTTTGCTTTTTATTCTTTTTCTTATTTGCTATTGCATAATGTTGCATCACATTTTAAATATTTTCTATTGTGTTTTAATGACACATTTTTTTCATTTGACCATTGTGTTTTCTTTTTTATATTTGCTCCTGCTTTTACTTGTTTCCGTTTTCACAATTTTGTCTTTTGTTTTCTCATGTTTTTCATATTTGCTACTGCCTTTTCTTAATCCGTTTTTACGTACTTGTCTTTTGTTTCCTCTTGTTTTCTCCTTTGCTACTGCCTTTTCTTAATCCCGTTTTTACGTACTTGTCTTTTGTTTCCCCTTGTTTTCATATTTGCTACTACCTTTTCTTAATCCGTTTTTACGTACTTGTCTTTTGTTTCCTCTTGTTTTTCATATTTGCTACTGCCTTTTTCTTGTTCCCGTTTTTACTTGCTTCTCTTTTGTTTCCTCTTGTTTTTCCTTATTTGCTACTGCCTTTTTCTTGTTCCCGTTTTTACGCACTTCTCTTTTGTATCCTCTTGTTTTCATATTTGCTACTGCCTTTTTCTTAATCCCGTTTTTACATACTTGTCTTTTGTTTCCTCTTGTTTTTCATATTTGCTACTGCCTTTTCTTAATCCCGTTTTTACGTTACTTGTCTTTTGTTTCCTCTTGTTTTTCATATTTGCTACTGCCTTTTCTTAATCCCGTTTTTACGTACTTGTCTTTTGTTTCTCTTGTTTTTCATATTTGCTACTACCTTTTCTTAATCCCGTTTTTACGTACTTGTCATTTGTTTCCCCTTGTTTTCATATTTGCTACTACCTTTTCTTAATCCCGTTTTTACGTACTTGTCTTTTGTATCCTCTTGTTTTTCATATTTGCTACCTTTTCTTGTTCCCGTTTTTACGCACTTCTCTTTGTTTCCTCTTGTTTTCATATTTGCTGCCTTTTTCTTGTTCCCGTTTTTACGCACTTCTCTTTTGTATCCTCTTGTTTTTCATATTTGCTACTGCCTTTTCTTAATCCGTTTTTACATACTTGTCTTTTGTTTCCTCTTGTTTTTCATATTTCTTGCTACTGCCTTTTCTTAATCCCGTTTTACGTACTTGTCTTTTGTTTCTCTTGTTTTCATATTACTACTGCCTTTTCTTAATCCCGTTTTACGTACTTGTCTTTTGTTTCTATTGTTTTTCCTGTACCTACTGCCTTTTCTTAATCCCGTTTTTACGTACTTGTCTTTTGTTTCCTCTTGTTTTTCATATTTGCTACTGCCTTTTCTTAATCCCGTTTTTACGTACTTGTCTTTTTGTTTCCCCTTGTTTTTCATATTTGCTACTACCTTTTCTTAATCCCGTTTTTACGTACTTGTCTTTTGTTCCTCTTGTTTTTCATATTTGCTACTGCCTTTTCTTGTTCCCGTTTTTACGCACTTCTCTTTTGTTTCCTCTTGTTTTTCATATTTGCTACTGCCCTTTTTCTTGTTCCCGTTTTTACGCACTTCTCTTTTTTGTATCCTCTTGTTTCATATTTGCTACTGCCTTTTCTTAGCTCCGTTTTTACATACTTGTCTTTTGTTTCCTCTTGTTTTTCATATTTGCTACTGCCTTTTCTTAATCCGTTTTACGTACTTGTCTTTTTGTTTCTCTTGTTTTTTTCATATTGCTACTGCCTTTTCTTAATCCCGTTTTTTACGTACTTGTCTTTTGTTTCCTCTTGTTTTTCATATTTGCTACTACCTTTTCTTAATCCCGTTTTTGTGTCATTTGTTTCCCCTTGTTTTTCATATTTGCTACTACCTTTTCTTAATCCCGTTTTTACGTACTTGTCTTTTGTATCCTCTTGTTTCATATTTGCCCTTCCTTTTCTTGTTCCCGTTTTTACGCACTTCTTTTGTTTCCTCTTGTTTTTCATATTTGCTACTGCCTTTTCTTGTTCCCGTTTTTACGCACTTCTCTTTTGTATCCTCTTGTTTTTTCATATTTGCTACTGCCTTTTCTTAATCCCGTTTTTACATACTTGTCCTTTGTTTCCTCTTGTTTTTCATATTTGCTACTTTTCTTAATCCCGTTTTTACGTACTTGTCTTTTGTTTCCTCTTGTTTTTCATATTTACTATTAATATTTATATATATATATCTTTCATTCTCTCTTTCTTCTTCTCTCTCTCGATTTTACGTACTTGTCTTTTGTTTCCTCTTGTTTTTCATATTTGCTTTCTGCCTTTTCTTAATCCGTTTTTACGTACTTGTCTTTTGTTTCTCTTGTTTTTTCTTATTGCTACCTTTTCTTAATCCGTTTTGTACTTGTCTTTTGTTTCTCTTGTTTTTTCATATTTGCTACTGCCTTTTCTTAATCCGTTTTTGCATACTTGTCTTTTGTTTCCTCTTGTTTTTTCATATTGCCCTGCCTTTCTTAATCCCGTTTTTACGTACTTGTCTTTTGTTCCTCTTGTTTTCATATTTGCTACTGCCTTTTCTTAATCCCGTTTTTACGTACTTGTCTTTTGTTTCCTCTTGTTTCATATTTGCTACTGCCTTTTTCTTAATCCCGTTTTTACGTACTTGTCTTTTGTTTCCTCTTGTTTTTCTTTCCTTTTCACTAATCCGTTTTTACGTACTTGTCTTTTGTTTCCTCTTGTTTTCATATTTGCTGCTGCTTTTCTTAATCCCGTTTTTACGTACTTGTCTTTTGTTTCCTCTTGTTTTTCATATTTGCTACTGCCTTTTCTTAATCCCGTTTTTACGTACTTGTCTTTTGTTTCCTCTTGTTTTTCATATTTGCTACTACCTTTTCTTAATCCCGTTTTTACGTACTTGTCTTTTGTTTCCTCTTGTTTTTCATATTTGCTACTGCCTTTTCTTAATCCCGTTTTTACGTACTTGTCTTTTTGTTTCCTCTTGTTTTTCATATTTGCTACCTTTTCTTAATCCCATTTTTACGTACTTGTCTTTTTGTTTCTCTTGTTTTTCCATATTTGCTACTGCCTTTTCTTAATCCCGTTTTTACGTACTTGTCTTTTGCTTCCTCTTGTTTTTCATATTTGCTACTGCCTTTTCTTAATCCCGTTTTTACGTACTTGTCTTTTGTTTCCTCTTGTTTTCCATATTTACTCACTGCCTTTTTTCTTAATCCCGTTTTTACGTACTTGTCTTTTGTATCCTCTTGTTTTCATATTTGCTACTGGTACACTGCTTAATCCCGTTTTTACGTACTTGTCTTTTGATTCCTCTTGTTTTCATATTTGCTACTACCTTTTCTTAATCTGTTTTTACGTACTTGTCTTTTGTTTCCTCTTGTTTTTCATATTTGCTACTGCTTTTTCTTGTTCCCGTTTTACGCACTTCTCGTTTGTTTCCTCTTGTTTTTCATATTTGCTACTGCCTTTTCTTGTTCCGTTTTTTACACCTTCTCTTTGTATCCTCTTGTTTTATATTTGCTACTGCCTTTTCTTAATCCCGTTTGCACATACTTGTCTTTTGTTTCCTCTTGTTTTTCATATTTGCTACTGCCTTTTTCTTAATCCGTTTTTACGTACTTGTCTTTGTATCCTCTTGTTTTTCATATTTGCTACTGTATTTTCTTAATCCGTTTTACGTACTTGTCTTTTGTTTCCTCTTGTTTTCATGTTGCTACTTTTTCTTAATCCCGTTTTTACGTATTTGTCTTTTGTTTCCTCTTGTTTTTCATATTTGCTACTACCTTTTCTTAATCCCGTTTTTACGTACTTGTCTTTTGTTTCCTCTTGTTTTTCATATTTGCTACTGCCTTTTCTTAATCCCATTTTTACGTACTTGTCTTTTGTTTCCTCTTGTTTTTCATATTTGCTACTGCCTTTTCTTAATCCCGTTTTTACGTACTTGTCTTTTGTATCCTCTTGATTTTCATATTTGCTACTGCCTTTTCTTAATCCCGTTTTTACGTACTTGTCTTTTGTTTCCTCTTGTTTTTCATATTTGCTACTACCTTTTCTTAATCCCGTTTTTACGTACTTGTCTTTTGTTTCCTCTTGTTTTTCATATTTGCTACTACCTTTTCTTAATCCCGTTTTTACGTACTTGTCTTTTATTTCCTCTTGTTTTTCATATTTGCTACTGCCTTTTCTTAATCCCGTTTTTACGTACTTGTCTTTTGTTTCCTCTTGTTTTTCATATTTGCTACTGCCTTTTCTTAATCCCGTTTTTACGTACTTGTCTTTTGTTTCCTCTTGTTTTTCATATTTACTACTACCTTTTCTTAATCCCGTTTTTACGTACTTGTCTTTTGTTTCCTCTTGTTTTTCATATGTGCTACTGCCTTTTCTTAATCCCGTTTTTACGTACTTGTCTTTTGTATCCTCTTGTTTTTCATATTTACTACTACCTTTTCTTAATCCCGTTTTTACGTATTTGTCTTTTTTTTCCTCTTGTTTTTCATATTTACTACTACCTTTTCTTGTTCCCATTTTTACGCACTTCTCTTTTGTATCCTCTTGTTTTTCATATTTGCTACTGCCTTTTCTTAATCCCGTTTTTACATACTTGTCTTTTGTTTCCTCTTGCTTTTCATATTTGCTACTGCCTTTTCTTAATCCCGTTTTTACGTACTTGTCTTTTGTTTCCTTTTGTTTTTCATATTTGCTACTGCCTTTTCTTAATCCCGTTTTTACGTACTTGTCTTTTGTTTCCTCTTGTTTTTCATATTTGCTACTGCCTTTTCTTAATCCCGTTTTTACATGCTTGTCTTTTGTTTCCTCTTGTTTTTCATATTTGCTACTACCTTTTCTTAATCCCGTTTTTACGTACTTGTCTTTTGTTTCCTTTTGTTTTTCATATTTGCTACTGCCTTTTCTTAATCCCGTTTTTACGTACTTGTCTTTTGTTTCCTCTTGTTTTTCATATTTGCTACTGCCTTTTCTTAATCCCGTTTTTACGTACTTGTCTTTTGTTTCCTCTTGTTTTTCATATTTGCTACTGCCTTTTCTTG